>OZ024799.1:4570013-5170013 GCA_964017045.1 Omphiscola glabra
AGAAGAATCTGGATAAAACGTTAAAGAAAAACAATGCGTTAGACTGTTCGAGAGACATTAGTAGGAAATGCCTATAAAAAGGCTGAACGATTGAATGGGAGAGAGATCCTGTATCAAGAGACGTGTAGCGTGTATTATTATTGTACGAACTCGAGACAGTGCTTTGTTGTGTGCAGATTTTCTTTCATTGTCCAAATTATGCTCATTGCATTTTATTTAGTACCGGTAACTGTCATACTGTAGTTACTAATTATAATCATAGTCTCTTGCTTTTGTAATTCATTGAACTTCACACATTAAAAACTTATTAATTTTAATTAGCCCTGACTTTGCATATCGTATTATTTGTTATTGTTTTTAAACTTTTGTATAGTCCTCTTGTTATGGACTGGTTTTGGAAAGAGCCAAAGACTTTCATAAGAGATAAAATTCTCCATTAATATTAATAATAACAGTCCGTAATAGCTGATCACATGAGAAGACTGAGTAGAGCTGATCACATGAGATGACTGAGTAGAGCTGATCACATGAGAAGACTGAGTAGAGCTGATCACATGAGATGACTGAAGTCTTTAGATAAAGGAGGGTATTAAGGGGAGAGACTGCAATCAGGTGAGCACAATGGGAAATTAGTAAACACAGTAAGGTAAAGCCTGAAAAAAGGAACGCAGTAAAACAACCAACGTGTCGACCTGAAGCTTTCATCAACGAACAGAAAAAAATAAAAAAAACGATATAGCACTTAGCTGAGAAGTAGTTCCAAGAAGGCAGCGAAAGATTTGAGAGAGATAAGTGGGAGAACGGTAAAATAGGGAAGAGGCAAGGAAATGAGAAGTAAGTCCACTGCGATAGGTCGTGACGTGGAGGGGCGGAGCTAGGTTCAAATAGTAAATAGAAACATGTCATTCAATATGATACAGCTTGTGATGTTTTTGCTTCATTGGGCTTTGGTGGGGATTGAACTCCAGACCATTAATTTGAGATTTGGAACGCAATAAATTGTAGTTCACTATAAAAAAATGTCCGCTAATTAAAAATTAAGGATTTAAATACCAAAGCTAACTTTTAGAAGATATCTTTAAAAAAAAAATTCTTTACCAACGCCAAAACCCTGCCTGTTTATCAATCAAAAGTAATTGTGCTCTGTATGACTGTATGCAAATTAAACCCTTTTACTTGTTCCTAAATTAATTTACAAACCCTTTCTTTATATTAACTTTAATTTACTAGGACTAGGGGGGGGGGGGGGGAATAATATATATTTTCAGATTTGGAAAAAATAATTTTAACCCATCTTTTTCCAGCTTATGAATTTTAAAGAAATAAATATAACTCTATTTTTAAGATTACAATTTCCTGCGTGTATAATGATTGGGCTTTGAAACACTTTTTGAGGTAGGTATAGTTGTGTAAATGTACCATTTGTTTGTCAAAGCCCTTGACCTATATATTTTAAAAAATTGGTATAACTTATATTTATATGTTAAAAGCAAAGTTTTTTTTATAACTGAAAATTCATTGGATTTAAAGACATTCTCCTCCACATACAAAGATACACAATCTATTTCACCCCCCCCCCCGATACCCCCCCGACACCCCCACCCCCAAATCCCTGAAATGTGTTTACAGAAGACGGTTAAAATTGTATCAAAATTTTTGCCACACGTGGCAAATGGAAGTATTAATAAACCCTTTCCTACCATAAATTTTTTAATAAACAATAATAAAATTATTCACACATTTTTTATACGCCCCTGAAATTTATTCAACTTCTTGGACCCCACAATGTCTTAAATTTACATTTTCTAATGATAAGAAATAGTTTGACGATTATGTTAATATTCTTTAAAGTTTAAATAATTATCAAAGTTCAAATCTGCAACATAATTGGTTTTGAGATAATGATATCAAAATGAACCTAGCCTAATGCTACTTCATATGGTTTGTTCTTATTTGGATGAGTGGTAATTCAGATGAATCAGTGAGTGGTCTAAGTCTACGAATTTTCTTTAAACAATTTTTAAACGTTAAGTAAAAATTAAAATAATCATTCCATTTATATTTTTTAATATTATTTTTAAAAAGGGGAAAACCCTTATGATCATCAGTTTTGTCATATGCGGTTATTAAAAATTAAATAAAAAACGTTATGGCTTGTGATTTGCGTGGTTAAATTAACCCCCCCCCCCCCCAAAAAAAAATAAATCTATATTCGCCTTTTCCCGATATATGTGAATATGAATTATTAATTAAGTAATAATATTAGATTATAGTTTATTGATTGAAATTTTAAAAAAATATATATTTGAACTCTCGAATTCGGATAAAGTACTTTAAAGTTTCTCTAATTTTTATTTAAAATGTATTTTTAATTTATAATAATGCTAAAACAAATACTTAATTTTAGTATATAGGAAGATGAAATCCGATTTCGGAGTTTCCCGATGAATTTGCTTTCAAATTGAAAGAAATATATTTGCCTATTGATTGATAGTAAAGTTTGAATAATGGCAATATACTTTTATGCAATATTTTAGCTCAGATAAAATACTAAACTCATGTATTAATTTTTTAATATATCCATGTCAAATTTTAAAATAATAATAATAAATAACAATCCGAAATTCAAAACTCTGGTGCTGTTAAATATAGACACAATTAAAACAATGACAATGACAACATGGTTCTATATTTTTCACTATTTCATAGTAAATTAGATAATTTGTTCTAAGGAAGAACTTTTTGAGATTGGATTATTTGATAACAAACACCTTTTTTGGGATAGCTATTTAAGATTTAATTATGGAAATACTTACTTTTAAACTGCAAATTGATGTCTTAAAAGCAACTGAAAATATATCCCTCTAGCCACGTAAGCTTTCTTATAAATGGCATCTTTTTTTTTTTTTTTTTTTAAATACAAAACGAGGTTTCCGCTATTTCTTTTTATAGCTTTGAAATTTTGGAGCACATCTATTATTAGTAACCAGGAGATGGCGTAATGTTGTGTGATAAAATTATTAATATTGGTAGAGACCGACCGAATTTCGGCTTTGGTTTTGGGTCATCTACCAGGAGTCAGACTGTCGGTCTCGTCTGTGTCTAGGCCTGCAGTCCAATATTCATTTTTGGTCGACGTCTTGCTGACATCGTATGTTATAAGTCTAATCCTCTTCGAAAACTGCTCACCAATGATTGATGACCCTTTAATTAAAAAAAATATATATATTATAAAAATGTTTCAGTTAGGCCTAGGAAAATGTAAAATGTTTGGTTGAAAAAAAATACTGGAAGGGTAATATTTATATTACTATTTATATGATTATTTTAAAATTATTTTTATTTTCAAAAATAAAATTTGGGAACACTAGTTGTTTTTTTCTCCAATTCATTCTTTTTGATGTTTATTTTGATCTAACATTATCCTGCTCATCAATGTTGTCATGGGAAAATTTGATAATATTGAATAATCCTAGGGAATGCTAATATCTCCATTATTACTTTTGTTTTAGTTTTTTTTAAAATTCGGGAAACTTGGGCTTCTTCAATCACTATGATGCTCATATATATGTTACTGACGACATAACACACGTGTGCATGTATCATCTGGTTCATATAATAATTATGTAGTAGGCCTACTGCAGACCTGTTTACTTTTATGATTAAATTGAAAATTAACGATTTTGAGATGTCATTTGCAAATCTTTTTATATCCAAATAACGTAATTTATGTGACATTTGGCTCTTTTAGAGACTGTTAGGATCATTATTGTAGATATATCATATATGTCCTGCTAGCGTTGTATTTATATAATTAAAGCAAAGGGCACTTTTGGGTTTATTTTGCATAAATCCCCCCCACCCAGTCAAATTTTTCTGTTCCCATACTACTTTAAAATACATTTTTAACAGATTTAAATTACTTTTAAATTACAATGGTAAAAGCCAAAGTGTTCATTATTTATTAATATTCACGACGATCTCCCTTTTTTAAAAAAGAATCTAAATATTGATACTTTCCCCGCATCATTTTTAGATGTATGCAGAATGTAGGCTTGAGCGTATTTCAAAATGTCTATAAGCTATACATGCATATACTCTTTCACTTTTGGCTTCTATTTCAACCGAAAGTCTCGTTAAGCTTTTGGCTTCGGCTTCGGACGAAACGTATTTGTAACTTTCGGCCTGCTTTCGGTTTCAGATAGAATCAGGAAATCACTTTCTGTCGGTCTCTAGGTATGACCACAATTTTCAGGTAGAAACAAGCGAGTAGATTTGTTTGGCTTCCGTTCAAATGACACCGTGATTGTAGTCACAGTTGTCATTGTTGAAGTCATGGATTTGGATCGTATCCGGAAATTTGATCGAAAGAAATTTCGGCGACGGAAAATTGATCGATGGAAATTTGATCGAACGGAAATTTTGCTTCAAATTTCTTTTGGAATGCATTATTTCGTTTTACTATTTAGTATAGTGCGTTCAAAAAGAAATTTGACGAAAATTTTAACGTGTGAACTGAAAAAAAGTTTCGACCAAATTTCCGTTCGATCAAATTTCCGTCAATCAATTTTCCGTCGACGAAATTTCTTTCGATCAAATTTCCGGTAACCGGATTTGGATCATAGCGCAGGCGAAAACCATGAAAGTAATTGACAATTTTTGAATCAAGCGCCGATTGTGAACGTGGACTCAGCCTAATGCATAATATAAAAATAAAATCTAGAAATGGGCTGGAAAATTACATTTAGACTTGCTTATGTGATTAAATCCTATCAGAATGATGGACATCAGATCAATCTTGGCGATAGTATGAAAGATGGATATCATTGAAAGACAGTCGCCAGATTATCTCCAGAAATGAGTCAATCAAATGAATAGCGGCCATTCGTAGTGGTGGTGTTGGAATTTAGTTGTTTGGCCCAAAAAAAGGGATAATATATAGAAATAAAAATAGCAATTGTGACCCTTCTGATTACAATTATTTGATTCTAGTTCCTTTATTTATTTATATAATTCTTTTGACTTAAGCTCATTTATGTAATTTCCTTGTGTGTTTGTGTGTGTTTGTGGGCTATACAATTTTGAACAAAAAAATTGATGCTGTAAAAATGTGCACACAACTGAATGATTTTGCACACGAGCCAGCAAACCTTAGAGGGAAAATTGGTTATGAATATAATTTTTCTCTACAACAAAACATGCACTCATTGAACAAATCATCAACATTTATGATTGCAAGCTCTGTGCCATTCTGGTGATGAGCTTAGGGCTTTCCGACTTGCTAGTGGCGTAAAACACGGCAGCATCCATGAAACGCAAAGAGTTAAGAACACGTCATCATCTATATAATGTTTATAACTTAGTATTTGACATATGTTTTCCCCGTTGTAATTAAATTATTTTCAGGAAACACATACAAACAGTGTCAAGACAAATTGTATAAAGAGTATATAAACACATAAATAATAATGAAAAAACGATATTTCATTTATTCTTCATCGTCATTTCATTAAGTCTCACATACAAATCTTAATTGCCAGTAATGCTTTGTGCATGAGACATCTATCATGCCTGAGTATTTTTTAGGGATGCACAAGCAGTCTTCAAACCCGCCATAATTGTTTGGCTCCACACCGCGCCAGTTTACGTAGTTTAAGCGTTTTCTGCCTCTAGCAATCTCCCAAACTCCTTCTTCGAACTTGTCCGTCCCTGCTACTAGGATGCCTTCTGTGTTATAATCTGTCATTATGGTTCGCATGAGTTCTTCTTCCGCTTGATTGTCCACCTCGACAAGGTATCCACAAATTGACTCACAGATTTCGGCCGCGGCGTTGTCCGTTGTGTAATCATCATTTGAGATGTAGTAAGAATTCCCTTTAAATTCATGCAGAGTCAATCGTTTGAGATTTTCCTCTTGGGGCGAACACTCTATTCAGAAATATTTAAACGTGAATTACGTTTCAATGTTTAGAATCGTTTTTTCCCTCCAACTCTTTATTCAAACCCTGAATAGAAATTCTGATCAACTCTATCAGATACTCGTGTGTGCCATTCTTCCTTTTTGTGCTCCTTAACTATACTTTCCCCACTATTCAAATCTTTTCCATTTCATATGAAACCAACCCACTAACTTACAATTTATCATCTTTCAAAACATCCCCTTAAAATGTTCTATCCTTCGCGCTTACCGTTAAGCAGTAACATATTGCCATTTTACTAAATTCAGACCCACTATCCTGAAAAATTGATCGATTTATATAAATGATATACTTATAAATAAATATTGAGTTTTCTAGATCTGTGTTCCTTTCTGCATTTGGTCGCTATTATTCGCATAAAAATAAATTTCCTGAAAATATGCCTGCGTCATCTTCACTTGTGTACATTTTATATTTTCATTCAAATTATTCAGAATTTAGAATACATATCATTTAACGACACACAAATGCCTGTCACAATATTCTTTAGAAACATTTTTTTGTAATTGAAGTCAGCTATAAATTACGTTTCATTTTTAATTATTTTTTTATAACTTATTTCCTCGATATTTTTTTAAAGTAAAACAATCAGAGGAAGTAAAGGTAAATATGTGGGTTATTGTGACTCTAAACAATGGTAAAAGGAGAGAAAGACAATTAGGTGGGTACTAATGACAGTAAAAAATGGTTCGAATCGAGAAAAAATAGGGGTGACTACAGTAAACAGGAAATGATATTTAAGCTATAGTGATTATGATTTAATAAAGCATAGAGACACAATATCACATTTTTAAAATATTTTTTTTCTGCATCATTAACCAACAAACTGTTTTCCACAACTGAGTCCTTACTTTAAGTTGTTGCTGTAGTCGATGTGTTTGTTAAGATTTTATAACCATTTTAAATTATTATTTCTTATTGTATATAATTCACTGTATAATTTTTTCCCTTTTTTTAAGGTAGGTCCTAACACTTAGAACCTTGGTTAGCACAAATACCCTGGCTGACAACATCGCCCCAACCATCACCCGCATTTTCCAAAAGTCGCTTGACTCCGGCAAACTCCCACTAGACTGGCTTGATACAAATATCACTAGTGCCTACAAGAAAGGTGACCGTCATAACCCAGCAAACTACCGCCCAATATCCCTGACCTCCGTTCCATGCAAAATTCTGGAACACATCATCTGTCGTCACATCATGAACCACCTTGAACACTACAACATTTTGACCACTCTAAACCACGGTTTCCGCTCTGGATACTCCACAGAAACTCAATTAATCATCACCACCAATGACCTCCTTGCCTCCTATGACAAAGGTAACCAGGTCGACATGGCAATTCTCGACTTCTCCAAGGCCTTCGACACTGTTCCACACAGCCTTCTTCTACACAAACTCCACCACTACAGCATTACCGGCAACCTTCACTCCTGGCTCTCAACATTTCTAACAAAACGGACCATGCAAGTAGTGGTAGATGGCGTCCGATCAGGCAAAGCCACCGTAGACACAGGAGTTCCTCAAGGCACAGTACTGGGCCCCCTTCTCTTTCTCTGTCACATAAACGACCTCCCTGATACTGTAAAATCTCACGTGAGGCTGTTTGTAGATGACTGTCTTGTCTACAGAGAGATAATCGACTACGATGACCACAACCAACTTCAAGCAGATTTGGAGTGCCTTATGAATTGGGCAGACAAATGGGGCATGACATTTAATTAAACCAAATGCTACATAATGAGCATCTCAAAAAAAAAACCATCAAGCTATATGTACACCCTAAATAGGACAATCCTTCAACAAGTAACAAACAATCCATACCTTGGAATTCTCTTCTCAAATAACCTAAAATGGTCACCCCATATAAACAAAATTTCAAAAAAGCCAACTCCACACTAGGTTTTATTAGAAGAAATCTGCGCCACTGCCCAACATCCTGCAAACGAAATGCCTATCTTGCACTCGTTCGTCCGATACTAGAATATGGTGCAATCATCTGGGACCCATACCTCAGCAAGACGTGGACAAATTGGAGCGAATCCAACGTAACGCAATGCGCTTCATAGCACGTGACTATAAAACCACCACGCCTGGCTACGTCACTGGCCTTTTAAACAGATTTGACATCCCCACTCTCAAGGACAGACGAGAAAAGATCCGCCTTACATTCTTATATAAAATGGCCATGGGGCTAATTCCGGCCATCCCAGCAAACAATTATCTTACCCCACAGAAGCCAGGCCGATTAATTAGAGCCAAACAGTCACTTAACACTGACTTAACATCTGACAACCCCATGAGAAATTACACCCGAAACAATAACAAATGCTTCACTGTGCCTCGGAGTAACACAATTCAACATAAGCAGTCATTCTTTCCACGCACCATAATTGCTTGGAACAACCTGGACAATACCGCTGTGAACTCGACAACGATCGAAAGCTTCAAGGCCGCCCTGGCATCTGCTAGGGGCCGTTAGATTGACAACATCGCTTCCCCAACCGTTGCACATATGCCAGTATATGGATGCAGCAACGTACCGAACCAGAACCAGAAGCACGGGCAAAACTCATCAACCGGGCGTCACTATAAATTATACAAGTTAAACGCGTTTTCGTGTTTGACTGTCACAATCACAGTTGGTATCGGATCTGTGTGCACTTAGGTTTCAGCGGTTAGGTCGTAGAACATATGCGAGCCCTACATGCTTTCATTGAAGCTTTGAATTTTGAAAAAGAAAATGTCCAAACGAAAATCGGAGCTATTGATTCCTACTGAAGGAAAGGGAATGACAAATGCCAAACAGTCCAAGAATTCAAGCAACGAGCTCACGGTACATCATTATCAGGGCATCACCTGGGCATCACCACAATATTACTAGGGCATCATAAGAGCCATAAAAAGGGGAAGATACTCACAGTATCCCAGAAATAACGACCAAAATTAGAATCGAATAATTTGTGAAGAACACGGGAAAACTTGGCAACGGTGTCATTTAGCTGAAAATTGTAATGTCGGCTACAGATACATCTGTACTGTTATTGTAGTGAAGTAATAAAACTGTCTTTATATTGTTATATTTCATGTATTCTAATGTAAAATATGCATATAATAAATATATAAATAAGAATGAGCTAAAGTGACCATATAACGCTAAAAAACTAATACTTCTTAATAAGTTCGCATTCATTAAAAGAATACTGGTGATTTTTTATTCTTTTAAGTACATCAAATAATTTTAAATGTGATTGAAATAAATTATATCAGCTTTTATTTTAGTTTATGTTTAAGTATGATGAGAAATTGCACATACATTTAAGTAATAATTAAATATTTAAAAAATGTAATCCAAAATTGAAAGCAATGAATCTTCAATTTATCATCTAAGAATTATTTTCAATAAATCATAATCACATTTATATAGTGCATTTTGTGCGTTGTTAATGTTGCGAAATCAAAATAAAATTGATTTAAATTTAATGTTTTCAAAAAAAAAAATCAAAATTAAAAATGTTGATTGAACTAAAATAAAATAAAGGAAACTGATTGCCCACCCGATGGCACAAGGGCAAGGTTATCCTAGAATGTGATGTTTGTTACCTAAAGTACAACAAAATTCCTCATTGTAACAAATATATTTTTTTAGTATGAAAGTAAAAAGTTTTATTTCGGTCTAAAACATTTCTTGTCGTAAAAACCTACACAAAATAACCATACAACCAACATTTTAAAATTAATACCATATCTTTAAAACAAATTTAATTTAAAAAACCTACAAAATGATTAATTTGTTACAAATTCACTTGCGCTGAATAACTTAATATGAGTCCAATTTCAATTATGTTTCTTGATAGTATACTTTAAAAATAACAAAATTGTATTTTACAATCTATACTTACTAGATTCAGTTCTAATAGTAGTACTTGTCGCTGTAAAAAAAATTAAAATAAGTTCAGTTTAATTAACCCAACAAAACGTATTTTAATGTCTTTTTTTTTAAATTTCAAACGTTTTAAAAATGTATTTGTATACACATTACAATCACCGTCAGATCAATTCATGTTGTTCTGGGTCATTTAAAATTTTCTCTGATACCCAACGATTTTTTTCTCAGCCACGTACCACCGTGTCTTTCTTTCGGAACAAAAAACGGGAGGAAATACTGTGTGTGAAATGAGTGTTTTGTTAAAAGAGACATGGCTTTGGATGTATGAAGAAATTAGTACATTTTTGCTAGAAGTTGTGTAGCTAAAACTTTTGTTATAATATACGTAAGATTTCTGGACACGTCTATTTTATTCTGCACAGCAGTGATTTTTTTCTTATGCATTTTCCACTGTCATCAATATGAAGCTAATAAATGATAAGAAACCAAAATCTTTTCTTCGCTTGTTTTGTTGACAGAAAGATACAACACGTCAGCTCTGTAAGGGCTAAGAGAAAAGGAGTTCTTGACTCTGAAACTGTACTGAGGCCTAATGGGACCTAACCTCTACACAACGTACTTTCCGTCACAATTACTTTTCATTATAAGGGATTTATAGTACAGTGTATGCAAAATTTTACAAAATAATTAATTTTTATTTATTTTTTAACTTTTTTTTTTTATGAGTCAGTTATCGTACAACTCTAAAATTAAATATCTATGTGGGATGTATTGTGTTTGTTAATGTGTATCTATGTGTGGGTTTTTTGCAATATAACAAAACCTAGTAGATTCATCTTAAGAAAACTATTAACTTTTACATTTTCTAATATAACTTCTAAACTCACCATAATATTTCAAAGGTATTTTCCTAAATACTGAAAAGCTATAAATATTTAATGAAAAAAAAAACACTTAAAATAAAACGTCTTTAAATATTAACCAAAAAGGTATCCCTTTAAATCAATACCTTATCTGAAAATAAATTGTTTTAAACAATCCATTAAAAAGAAGAAAAAAAATTATTACATTAATAAAATTGTGTTTTTTAAAATTTACATTATTATTTTTTTGGTTTCTTTTTTAAATTCAATTTGCAAATGATAACTCTGACTAAGTTAAAGTTTAATAACTTTTTATCACCCTACTGCATATTTAATGAATGTCATAGTTATTTTGTCTTATCATATGACAAATAAAGTCTAAATACTTACAAGCTGCAGTTCTCAGAGTAGTGGTCGTCGCTAAAAAATAATGATACAAAAAAATTAAAAACACAAAAAAGCACAAAACATATCATTATTATTTATCTACCTAAGATTTTAGATTAATTTAAATGTAATGGAAAAAGAAAACCTTTCAAATACCGGTATAGTTTATCTTTAGTTGTTTTTACTCTCTCTTTGTTATATTCAAATGTAGTAAAAATGTATTTGTATAAACATTACTTTCGAATTATAATTGATTAATAGTATGGTGCATACAGAATTTAACCAAATAATTAATTTATTTATAATTTATTATTTTGTCAGATATTATGCAACTAGAAAATCAAAATACTTACTTGCTGCAGTTCTGAGAGTAGTGGTCGTCGCTAAAATTAAATAATAAAAAATATAAAAGTGAAACAAATGCATTATTGTTTGTTTACGCATTTTTTTTTCAAGAACCTCATATGTTTTAGATTGTTTTAAATGTATGTGAATGTTTAGTGCTTTTAATTGGTCTTTTTAAGAATTCAAATGTTTTATAATTGTATTTCTATAAACAAAACGTTTTTTAAATTGTAATGGAATTATAGTATGGTGTATGTAGAATTTGACGAAAATGATTAATTTATAAATAATAATTTTGCAAGTTATCGTACAACTAGAATTCAAATATATTATTTTGATTTGCTGCGCGGGTCTAAATTTGTGTGTGTTTCTGCATAATAACAAAACCTAATCTATTCATCTTTAGAAAACTATTAATTTTTTATTTTCTAATTTTAAGTTCTAGGCTCACCATAATTTTGAAAAAGGTATTTTCCTAAATTATTTTTAAAATATAAATATTTATTGAATAAAATAAGTAAATAAAAATTCTTCAAAATTAACCGAAAAGCCTACTCTTTTAAATCAATATATCATCGAAAAATATTATTTATTTTTTTTTAATTTGAAAAAGGGAAATGATCCTGATTTAATAGAATTTTGTTTATTTGTTTATTTTTCTTATTTTAATTTAACTTGCAAATTATAACTCTGACAAAGTTGAATTTGAATAACTTTTTATCATCATACTGTATACTATAACAATGTCATAGTTATTTTTGTCTTATTATATGACAAATACAATATAAGTACTTACGTGCTGAAGTTCTAAAAGTAGTGGTCTTGGCTAAAAATAAATAATACAAAAATAGATAAATATGTTAAAGTGCACAAAATATACCATTAATATTTATCTACCTAAGAAATATTTTTTTTCAAGATTGTCATATGTTTTAGATTGTTTTAAATGTATTAGTTTAAAAGTACATTTATATGATATATAACTCTGACTAAGTTTAAGTTTAATAACTTTTTATCACCCTACTTTATATTAACTCAATGTCATAGTTATTTTGTCTTATCATATTAAACATAAAATCTAAATATTTCAAGCTGCAGTTCTCAAAGTAGTGGTCGTCGCTAAAAAATAATGATAACAAAATAAAAACACATAAAAGCACAAAATATATCATTATTAATTATCTACCTAAGAAATCAGTTTTATTTTTTTTACTTATCAAGAATCTCATTTCTTTTTGATTATTTTAACTGTAACGGAAAAAGAAATCTTTTCAGTTACCGGTTTAGTTGATCTTTAGATGTTTTTAATCTGTCTTTGTAATTATTCAAATGTTGTAAAAATTATTTGCTTAAACATTACTTTCGAATTATAATTGATTAATAGTATGTTGCATACAGAATTTAATCAAATAATTAATTTTTTATAATTTATTATTTTGTAAGATATTATGCAACTAGAAAATTTAAATACTTACGTGCTGCAGTTCTGAGAGTAGTAGTCGTCACTAAAATAAAATAATAAAAAATATAAAAGTGAAACAAATTAATTATTATTTGTTTACGTCAATTTTTTCCAAGAACCTCATATGTTTTATATTGTTTTAAATGTATGTGAATGTGTAAAAAAAATTAAATTAGATCGGACCTTTAGTGCTTTTAATCGATCTTTTTAAGAATTCAAATGTTTTATAATTGTATTTCTATAAACAAAACGTTTTTAAAATTGTAATGGAATTAAAGTATTGTGTATGTAGAATTTGACGAAAATGATTAATTTATTACTAATAATTTTGCAAGTTCTCGTACAACTAGGATTCAAATATATTATTTAAATTTGCTGCGCGGGTCTAAATTTGTGTGTGTTTTTGCATAATAACAAAACCTAATCTATTCATCTTTAGAAAACTATTAATTTTTTATTTTCTAATTTTAAGTTCTAGGCTCACCATAATTTTGAAAAATGTATTTTCCTAAATTATTTTTAAAATATAAATATTTATTGAATAAAATAAGTAAATAAAAATTCTTCAATATTAACCAAAAAGCCTACTCTTTTAAATCAATATATCATCGAAAATATTATTATTTTTTTAATTTGAAAGAGGGAAATGATCCTGATTTAATAGAATTTTGATTTTTGTTATATTATTTTTTATTTCAATTTAACTTGCAAATTTTAACTCTGACAAAGTTGAATTTGAATAACTTTTTATCATCATACTGTATATTAAATCAATGTCATAGTTATTTTGTCTAATTATATGACAAATACAATATAAGTACTTACGTGCTGAAGTTCTAAAAGTAGTGGTCTTGGCTAAAAATAAATGATACACAAATAGATATATATGTTAAAGTGCACAAAGTATATCATTATTATTTATCTACCTAAGAAATCTTTCTTTTCAAGATTGTCATATGTTTTAGATTGTTTTAAATGTATTAGTTTAAAAATACATTTTTATGATATATAACTCTGACTAATTTGAAGTTTAATAACTTTTTATCACCCTACTGTATATTAACTCAATGTCATAGTTATTTCGTCTTATCATATGAAAAATAAAATCTAAATGTTTACAAGCTGCAGTTCTCAGAGTAGTGGTCGTCGCTAAAAAATAATGATAAAAAAATAAAAACAATGAAAAGCACAACATATATCATTATTATTTATCTACCTAAGAAATCAGTTGTACTTATTTTCCTTATCAAGAATCTCATATATTTTTGATTATTTTAACTGTAAGGGAAAAAGAAATCCTTCCATTTACCGGTTTAGTTGATCTTTAGATGTTTTTAATCTGTCTTTGTTATTATTTAAATATTGTAAAAATTGATTTGTATAAACATTATTTTCGAATTATAATTGATTAATAGTATGGTGTATGCAGAATGTAACCAAATAATTAATTTATTTATAATTTATTATTTTGTAAGATATTATGCAACTAGAAAATCTAAATACTTACGTGCTGCAGTTCTGAGAGTAGTAGTCGTCGCTAAAAAATATAATAAAAATATATATATATATATAAAAGTGAAACAAATTCATTATTATTTGCTTACGTCAATTTTTTTCGAGAACCTCATATGTTTTAGATTGTTTTAAATGTACGTGAATGTGTAAAAAAATAAAATTAGATCGGACCTATAGTGCTTTTAATCGATCTTTTTAAGAATTCAAATGTTTTATAATTGTATTTCTATAAACAAAACTTTTAAAAAAAAATTAATGGAATTATAGTATGGTGTACGCAGAATTTGACAAAAATGATTAATTTATTACTAATAATTTTGTAAGTTATCGTACAACTAGAATTCAAATATATTATTTTGATTTGTTGTGTGGGTCTAAATTTGTGTGTGTTTTTGCATAATAAAAAAACCTAATCTATTCATCTTTAGAAAAATATTCATTTTTTAATGTTCTAATTTTACGTTCTAGGCTCACCATAATATTGATTCTATATTGTTTTTTTTTAAAAGTAAGTCTTCAATAGCATGTTCCACCAAGTGACAATGCTTCTCGGGCAAAAAAATATAAAATACTTCAGGAAATGAGTAAAAGAATGTATGGTTAAACGTGAAAAAAGGAACATAACAAAACAAAGGACGTGTCGACAGGAAGCCGTCTGACAAAGTTGATTTTGAATAATGTGTTATCATCATACTGTATATTAAATCAATGTCATAGTTATTTTTGTCTTATTATATGACAAATACAATAAAAGTACGTACGTGCTGCAGTTCTAAGAGTAGTGGTCGTGGCTAAAATTAAATAATACAAAAATAGATAAAAATTTTAAAGTGCTTAAAATATATCATTATTATTTTTATACCTAAGAAATCTTTCTTTTCAAGATTCTCGTAGGTTCCAGATTGTTTTAAATGTATTGTTTAAAAATACATTTTAATGATATATAATCTTTAAAGGTTTTTAATCGGATTAAATCGGTCTTTTTAAAAATTCAAATGTCTTAAAAATGTAATTGTATAAAAATTACTTTCTAATTATATTATTGATTTATGTACGGAGTACTAATAATTCAGCAAAAGGATACATTTAAAACCTTATGTAATCATCTTTAGAAAACGATCAATATTTTAATTATCTTTTAAAATTCTAAGCTCACCCATAGATTTTTAAAAGTATTTTCCTAAATAATTAACAACTATACACATTTAATGAATATACTACTAAAATAAATCATATTTAAACTTTTTAAATCAATAACTTATTTGAAATTACGTTTAAAAATAATTCTTAAAACGCAGAGAAATTCCAATGATTTAAAAATTTAAAAAAAACAACATATAAATTGCAAATAATATCTCTTTGTTAAATTTCAAGAGTTATTTTTATCACCATACAGTAGATTAATATAACAAACTACAATAGTTCATTTCTTCTTGTTATCATATATATACAGTGCGTAGATAGGGCTGGTGTCTTCCTATGCGGTAAACTCATGGTTGTACCAGCATCCCCACCCCCCGACTTCCACGATGGATTTCTTCTTGTTAAAATAAGTTGACAGTATAAACATTACAAGAACAAATAAAATTAATGGATGGTCACGAAGTGAATGTATTTTAGAGCTGAAACAACGTTGAGTTATAGTTATTTTTACAGTGCATTTACTTTATTAAATTTTATTCCATTCCTGGTCTTCAAAGATGTAAACCTGTCAATCACTTTATCAAAATCAATATCCATCACCGTTTCACTCTCAATTAATAGTAGAGCCAGTTCAGAAAGCCTTGACTGTCCCATGATGTATCGGAAGTAGTTCTTGATAAGACTTAGTATTGAAAAGCTAAGCTCACATGAAGCCCCAGACACACCGGCCGTAAGAACACATTGAAGGGCTTAGCGAGAGTATTAAAAGATATTCTAGGAAGTCCCATTCAGCTATGAATTTCAAATCATCAAAACACTGACCATACCATGACTCTGTGAAATTCATCAGCTGTCCGGAGTCTCCTTCTAAGCCTTGCTATTTAAAAATAAAATCATCTTCTAATAACTCAGCGTATAAATTGGTTAATTTTGTAAAGGACGACAAGAAATCTTCTCCACTTTAGTAGATTCTACATGGATTAAATTGTCCGTAACATATCTGCTACTTCCTTGATTGCCGATGATCATATATTTAGTTCACAATAAAATCTATAAATACACTCAGTATCTCCCCACTGTTTTTTGTTGCAGAGAGAGCCCAGCATCTATTCATTGCTCTTTTGCCATTCTTTTCTTAAACCTTAGTCTTTTCTCATCAAAAACTCTATATTGGTCTTATTTTAAAAGTAAGTTTTCAATAGCATGTTCCACCAAGTGACAATGCCTATCGGGCAAAAAATATAAAAGACTTCAGGAAATAAGTCAAAGAAAGTATGGTTAAACTTGAAAAAAGGAACACAACAAAACAACTGACGTGTCGACAGGAAGCCTTCGTCAGCAAACAAGCAACGGAAAAATAAACAGAATCAAAATTTAAAAAATAGAAAATTCTAGAAAGAGAGATTATTTAAAATGTTCTGATTTATGTCATTAAAAAAAATATTTAAATGTAGCACGTTTAAATTTTAACTCTATCCAGGATCATGTTCCCAGTTGGATTTTTTCCCCGTAGGATAATGAAGGTTAACCAGACGGTATCGGGAACCCACAAGGATCGTTATCCCCGAGGGATCGTGATACAACCGGTACCGGGGTCCAACTAAGATCGGGATGAAACCAAGATCGGTGTTCCATTGAGGAATTTAAGGTTTTAAAAAATTATGGTTTATGTTTTTCTTATGGGAGACAAATTATTATTATTTTCTTTTGATACAGCGTTTTTTGTTTTGTTTTTGTTAAATGGTGCATAATTTCAACCTTAACGAAAATGCTGTAGAATTTTTTTTTTCCGAATACAATCCCGGGAATAACCGGGTATATTAGCTAGTATGGGATATAAAATCTAAATACGTACGTGCTTCTGTTCTAAGACTAGTGGTCGTCGCTAAATAAAAATCAAATAAGTCAATAATTAGTAAGATTGTGTTTTTTCTATTATTTCATGTTATTTGTTATTATTTGTGTACGTTTTATATGTCATTTCTTATATGAGACGTTTGTAGATGTTGGATCATTGATAGGTCGGTAGGTGCAATTTGCAAGTATTTTCTGTCTTTTGGTAGGTGGTATTTCACTATGATTCCACAGGTCACGTCTAATATTGATTTATATTTCATTCAATTGTTTGCTCTCCTTTTTTTAATCAGTTGCCTAGTTAGACGTTGATTGTCTATTTGGATGTTGATCGTCTATTGGATGTTGATTGTCTATTTGGATGTTTATTGTCTATTTGGATGTTGATTGTCTATTTGGATGTTGATTGTCTATTTGGATGTTGATTGTCTATTTGGATGTTGATCGTCTATTTGGACGTTGATTGTCTATTTGGATGTTTATTGTCTATTTGGATGTTGATTGTCTATTTGGATGTTGATTGTCTATTTGGATGTTGATTGTCTATTTGGATGTTGATTATATATTTGGATGGTGATTGTCTAGTCTTCTGTACATTTTAACCATCTCGATAACCGCTGCCTCTCTTTTAAGAATTGTGAATTGTATTTCACATTCTTCTGTTGGGGTAGATCATAAACGTCCCGAGATGAAATGTACTGCATGGCTTTATACTTTTCCAAAAGAGTCCTGTACTGTTTTGCTGCAAATTGACTGTAGCGCAGACCTGTATTTCATCCATGATCGCACATATCCTATGTACAAAATGGTGCAATGTGGTCTTGTCACTACCCTATGAGGTACTATCCAGGCATTGTGGTCTTGTCACTGCTGTGTTATATACTGGCTAGGCAGTGTTGTATTGTCCCTGCCAAATGAAGTACTGGTCAGGCAGCGTGGTGTTGTCACTGCGATATAAGGTACTAGCCAGGCAGTGTGGTTTTGTCACAGCCATAGGAGGTACTGGCCAGGCAGTGTAGTCTAACTGGACACCTAGATATGTCGGGTTTTTATTCTTTCTGAAGTATTGTTGTTCCTTGTAGGGATAGTGTAATGTTCTATTTGTCTACCTTGTGGCATTTAGTGAAGACTGGGGTTACTGATTTTGTGATATTTAATTACAACTCTACTTTTCACAATAAATACTGATCCCGATAAAGTCTCCAGTAGGACGTCTTGCAAGTATGCCTTTGTGTCTGCATCTATACCATATCACAAGATCATTTACATAGAGAGCCTAGTCCACCAATAGCTCGTAAGGTAGATCTTTAATAAAGCTAAGAAAATATACAAATCATGGACTAACATTTTGAGAGTCCTTCCTCCTTGACTGTCTTTGATGAGATAGTATTGTTTACTTTAATAGGATAGTGTAAGCAGTGAAATAGAATTTGATAAGCAGCCTTGCATTGTTTGTCTTCTAGAGCAATCCTTCTCCCAAAACTCTATTGGCATCAGGCTCTATTTACACCAGACTCATTCACCTGCTTGAGCTCAACAAAGTGGCTGTGGTATGTTGTTGTTATCTTGGACGCCATTTAAGATTTTTTGGCTCAGTGAGAAGAGTTTTTCGTCCATACACTGACCAGCCCTGGGGCCAGCTTGGCATTTATTTAGGGAGCTAATTGTTTTTAGCAACCAAAGAATACGATTGTTAATCCTTCTTTCTTTCCGTTTTCTAGTGCAGGGGTTCTGGGATATCGGTCAATACCTTTATCAATATCCACATCATTTACTTTTTCAACATTGTCGCTAAATAGATTTTTTCAACAGTTTAGGGATTTTTCTTTTCGCCTTGTACTGTTTATAAAATCAAGTATGGCTGTTTTCCACGAAAAGGCCTAAATTTACCACCATGTCTTTATTGATAAGGTAGAAAGCCGCTGTTTTTTTTTTGCACATGCATTTCTTTTTAATATTTTGTGACAGTTATGTTCGCTTTTACTATGGTCTCAATTAGAGGTTTTTATTTTCGAACAGTTTTATTTTCTAAATATTTTCTCGCAGAGTCTGTTTTATAACTTGTTCTAGATTTTATTCTATATATATTATTTTTAAAATTTCCATCTGCATTTTAGAGAGGCAGCTTCCAATATAACTTTGAGGATTTATTCACAGACATTATGGTTTTGTTTTGGGTGATGGTACTAAGAAAATTCCTGGCTACCTGATTTGTCGTGATCTCATTTATTTGTATTTCAGCGCGTTAATGATTTAAAATTATTTTATTTGGTGTTGATAACGTCGTGGAATATGCCATCAAATACAAAAAAGTTACTATATATATAGTAATTCTGAAAATAGTACTGTTAGATCAGGTCTGCTGAGAGTGTCAAGAGCTATGAGCATAAGCGCGTGTGTCGACCCTTCTGCACAGTGAATATATTTATTCTATTGCCTTGTCAAAAAGAATATGAGAACAAGACATTGTAGCTAAATGTAAAGGAATATGAAAATCACCTGTGGTAGTTGGTTCAGTGGTTGTTGTAGTAGTAGTCGTAGCGGTTGTAGTTGTCGGGCACTGGTATTGGCTTGCCTTAACGCAGGTTTTGGACTGATGGATGGATGATAAACATTTATTTTATTAATTAATTAAAGACACCTCATCCGAAAAAGTTTCCTGAAGACGGAAGTGTAGTATCTGTCTGAAGTCACCAGACAGTAGCCTATTAATTACACCCATGATGCATCTCCTGGAGAGTTTTGTCCAATGTTTCTATTGCTCCGTCGTCAGATTTAGTTGCTGCTGTTCATTAGAAAGTTAAGGAATCGCGATTGTGTGTGTGTACGCTATCAAGTAACTGATGAATCAACAGCTTTTTTTTTCTTTTGGATCTGGATAACCAATATTGAAAAGCTATCAAAATTCTAAAACAAAGCTTCTGAACACTTTTCTAAACACTTCGTCATCGGATTGACTCTGTTGTGCTTTAGTTTATTTTTTAAATTGTCTTTTTCACGTTTTTAAGAATTGATCAAGAACAACAACTAGAAAAAAAAACTCATGTATTGCTTATTAAAAATGTTAGATCATGACACGGACGGAATGCAAAACTGCTTAAGTTTTTAAGTTGACATTTAAGATACAATGTTTTCTAGACGCGCGAAGCTTTCAAAACTTAAAAAAAAATAGCAACTATTTTCTAAATCTCGTCACGAAAAACCGTTCACTAAAAAACAAAGCATTCTAAAATATCAAAAAAAATCTCCATCACGAAACACATAATTAATATTAAACCTGTTTCGGTCTTTGGTCATTTTAATCTCCGTAAAAGCTGAATTAACCGAATACATGTTGGCGTATTTCTAGGGTATAAGAGGAACTAGCATCTAAAATTTCAAATTTGATAGGTTTTGTTGTTCTAGAGATATCATCATCATCACTGTTAGTGGGTATGTGTGAGTGTTTGTTCTTTAGAATTTACATACAAAGATAAGGTAATATCGCAAATTTTTTAAATATCCTTTACATAAACTTCGCATTTTTTCGTGCGTTTCTTTCTTTCTGCCTGGGTGTATGGCAGAATTTTCGGACGGAGATTCGATCAACTTCCCGTCAACCTATCGAGCTTAAACTATGCAAATAGACTCGATTCCGATGAAAACTAATGCTATCAAATTTCAGGCCAACCAACCCTAAAATCCAAAACCAGCTTTTTTCCTGTCGAAAATGAAGGAGACATGATGCCAATGATTTCACGAAATAAAATTCCCGATTACTTCGCTAAATAAGATTCGTAAAACACAGACGAATGCGTTTTTCAGCCCCCCGCCCCCAGACAATTCCCATTGCTCAATATTAAATTTTACAACGTATTTAAACAAAAACATTTGTTGTTAGTGATTGTTTAATTTCTAAGTAATCCAACGGTCGGCGATTGGATTGGTGGTGATGTAAGTTTGATCCATTCCATCCATGGGGTTTGGGGAGCATTCACAAGGAAGAAACTTTAGACAAGAAGTAAAACATAGCCAGGAACCTGGGGTGGATTGTACTCGTTAACGTTAGATAGTACCTCATCTAAGAAAAATCTGGAGATGGAATCCCGTAGGTAGTATTACATTAACTTAATGACAATGCGGGAAAATTCTGCTCCACTCCTGTTAAAAGCTATGCCATCAATACATGATAATTCATTTGGCTCACTAAATGCACGGGGAGAGGTCATTTCCTGACCAGGGAACCATTTAATTTTGCTGAAAATGAAAATATCCCAAGTATTGTGACCTCGTTCTGTGGTCTATTTGATTGTCACAGGGATATGGACGAACACCAAAAGCCAAACATTATTTAAATTTTGAATGCGCATCATATGATAATATAAGAACAGAGTGTGTTTAAATGCAGAATGAAACATGTAGAACAAGAAGTCAAAACATGAAACAATTCAACTTGATTAGGTTTGCAGTTCTTGAGATCTCGTGACCGTTGAGTCACTGAGTCAGCGAGTCAGTAAGTCAGCGAGTCGGTAAGTCAGCGAGTCAGTAAGTAAGCAAGTCAATAAGTCAGCGAGTCAGTAAGTCAGCGAGTCAGTAAGTAAGCGAGTCAGTAAGTCAATGAGTCAGTAAGTCAGCGAGTCAGTAAGTCAGGGAGTCAGTTAGTCAGTGAGTCAGTAAGTCAGCGAGTCAGTGAGTCAGTAAGTCAATCAGAGAATGGAACTTGAATTTTATATTTATAGATATCTTTGGAATATAAATATTTTGTTTTTTTACCTGTGGGTTAAAGTTTTCACCTTGTTTGCATGATCTTATGTTCCCTCTGTTGTTGTTGCATTTATAATACTTGCTACAGATTGTAGGGTGAGCCGCTACGCCATTTTTCACGCTTTTACACGGATTAATCTCTGAAAATACAAAAATAATTGTTATTTTTATAAGGCTTACAATGTTAGCCACTGATAAGAGCTAAACTTTTTCTCAGGGCCAAGTTTCTGATTAGGCACGAAAAAAAGAAAAATGAATGCTACCCAAATGAGACCCTTATACAATGGTTCTCAACATTCTTAATGCCGCGACCCTTTAATACAGTTCTTCATGTTGTGGCGACCCCAGCCACACAATTATTTTCGTTGCTATTTCATAACTGTAGAGTATATGTGTTTTCAGATGGTTTTAGGCGACCCCTGAGAAAGGGTCGCGCGATCCCCAAAGGGGTCGCGATCCACAGGTTGAGAACCGCTATTCTAATACAACATATAATACATTTTTCCTACATTTTTCCTTCATTCTTATAAAAGATTTGAGATTTTTTATTTACATATAAAAATGCAGATGAAAATGGGAACAACTGTTTTTTTTACAAAAAACAAGAATAAGAATTTAATTTTAGATAAAATCATTGAAATATTTTTTAAATTGGTTCTTAGCAGGATTAGAAAAAAAGTTTTTTCCTACAACAGATAATTGAGCCCAGTCATTCATATTTTTATTCAAAAAGTTATATTTTCGATGGTGAATAGACAGACGGCACAAAAATACAATTTATTAATAGTGTCATAACATGTTCAAGTTCTCTACCATTAAGTTTGTCATAATATACAAATACGTTCTGGTTCGGTACGTTGCTGCATCCATAAACTAAGTTTATAATAATGAACAGCTAAATTCCTAATAATAAACAACTAAGTTTACACTAATGAACAACTAATTTTAACACTATAATAAACATGTTTATCATAATGAAGCACTAAGTTAATAGTAGTGTTTCTAAAAATGAAAAACTAATTTTATAATAATGAACACAAACTTTATCATAATAAACAACTAATTTCATCATAATAAACAACAAAGTTTATCATAATGTACAACTAAGTTTATGATTACGAACAACTACGTTTATCATAATGAACTAATAAGTTTAAAATAATGAAAAATTATTGATATCACAATGAACAGCTAGGTTAAAAAAATTTAATGTTATCGTTTATCATAATAAACACTTATGTCAGTACTGATATTTCTCAATAAAAGTGACACTTACCTTGACCGCTCAAAGAGCCGATGTGGCCGATTAGAAAGAGGATCGATAATTTGGTCTGGTATCGAAAAGAAAAAAATGAACGTACTAACAGTATGCACAGCATGAACGTGTTCCTATTAAATTTACTAAACACCATTTATTTGTTTCTGAAATTAAATTAAATGTTTAATAATTATTATTTTAAGTACAATCATTATTACAGTAAAATATTGATTTTATCTGAATTAGAATGTTGAAACATTATTTTTTTTATCAATAAATGCTCATTTATCTAATACTATTATTATTTCTAAATAACATTAATTGGGATACCAAGACATCTGTTGTTATTTTCATTGCGTTGTTAATTTTGCGAAAATGTGTTGTACATTTATATTTTTACAATATCAAGTTAACATTTTCGATTAAGCTCAAAAAAAAAGAAGAAAACAAAAGAAATATCAAATTAATTTCATAAGAGTTAAATTTTAACTCGTAAATTAAAAGCTTGCATGTTCCTTGATTCAATAGCGGCGTGTGACAAAACTGAAAGTAGTTTTTGCCCTTTATAAAAATAAAATGAATAAATAATATTGGTTGCATTTACTTTTTAAATTGTAAATAAACCTCAGAACATGACGGTGGTGTAGACATCACATGAAAAAATCCACAATGCCCGGGATTATGATTTATATCATTTAAGGGTGATAAGGGCACACATCTTTTGCTGCTCTTTTGGACACTACTTCTCAGCGAAGTGCTGTAATATTTTTATATTTTAAAAATATTTTTTAACTTTATTCGTTTTTTTTCCGTTTGTTCACTGATGAAGGCTTCCTGCCGACACGTTTGTTTTTTTTGTTGCGTTCGCTTTTTCAGGTTTAACCTTACGGTGTTTTACTAATTTCGTAGAGGATTTAAGCTGGTTCCCTTCACAGTGAATCCCCCCTCTCCACGCCATTATAAAACCCAAAATAGATTGGATGTTATGGCACCAGTGACGTAGTTTGGGTTGTCGGAGTGTTTCATTGTACCAATGTTATCCGCATACGGGACTCCAATTCAGGCGTTACTTCTCTTAAATAAGTTGCCATCCTGGGTTAAAGAGTCATATTCCCCCGGGCTGCTGCTGTTTGTTGTTCTTTTTTTGCCTGACCGGGGTTTGATGGGGATAAAACTCAAAATCATATTAAGATTAGCTGAGTTCACGTTAGGATTAGCTGAGTTCACGTTAAGATTAGCTGAGTTCACGTTAAGATGAGCTGAGTTTAGACCATTCGGCCACCCAGAAAATATGACACAGCGATGATACGTATCAATACATATTTGTATACAAAATGTACTTACCACAGCAGCCATTGTAAGAACTTTGGTTCGAAACACAGATGTAGATGTGAAGTGATCAGGGGAAGAGGTTTTTATCCTAACGTGTAATTTAAATGTCAAACTATTCATAAACATATTACGTGGACGATTTAAGCATATTAAAAACGCCTATCAAACAAATGGTTCTAAAACAGGAATCTCGGAAAAAAATCAGCGTAAAATAAGCGTAAAAGAAAAAAGTTGTATGAAACAATACTGTTTAACAAAATGAATTATGTGAAACTATTCGCAAAATCTGTCGACAAGAAGGACTGTAATTAAAATGGTCTCATCTGAAATCATCCTACAGAGTGTTGTAGGTTTGAAGTGAAGGAATTATCTTATAGGACGAAAGTTTAAGGAATTTAATGAATGATATTTCGATAACTTTTACTTTCTTTCTTTCGCCGTATTTGCTAATGGAATTACTTAGTCACAAACCATTAAGACTTAATAAACAATATTTGAAACTATTAAATTAATACAATTTAAATAACCTTATAATTTTATTTTCAGATTTTGGTGAGTATGGAGATGGTAGAGCTAATATTTCCTTTCCCATATGATTCAATATTAAAACGGAGAACGTTTTTGGACCAGTGTTGTAGAGTTTTAGAATTATGTATTCTTTGTTTGAAGTAAGGGTTGCTGTTTGAATTACTGGTGACATCTTGCCACCTAACGCATAATTTATGTTTCTATTTACCTTACAATGATTTACTAGCTTATAGAGGTTAACACCATAAAGTAAAACGTACTGGGCTAAGTACGCCCCCAAACAGCTGTCCCAAATTATGGTCGTGTGGCGACCTACAGGTCCGCACATCTGGGAACGAATATTCCTATTGGATGAATCTGTCAAACAAGCTATTTTTTCTATCTTGTGAGGGCCCACTATAAATTTTTTGATGCTTCAGGCTCCTGGATTAATTTCAGAGTATGCCTTCTATTAGATGAATTACCATCCAAGGCTAACTAGTCCCATCCATTCGGGATACTTCGGATGATGGATTGAACTCCAGAACATCAGCTGCTATTTGGATCGAGTCAGTATAGACCACTTGGCCACCCAACACACAGCTATGTTTAAATGATCAATACGGTTATGAACATTGTGGAAGTTTGGTTATTTCTACCCATGAAATAAATTCGAATTGTAAAAAACAACAACATTTAATTTATAATCGTAAAACTGATTTAGGTTTATTAAGGATAAAACTAATGTATTTTACAATATTTAATATGAATAATTTACTGCTTGATTTAAAAAACCTTTTCAAGTTAAGTGGATAACGGATAACGTGGCCTGAGATGATAATTATTTTAGGATATTTTTTTAGAGATTGTAAAGATATGTAATCTTGGTTTGGAAAATCCAACTTCCGATACCAAAAAATGCGATTACTTAAGATTTTAACAAGTAAATACTTTTTGTCGTATTTCCATGTTTCCCATCTGCTGAGGAAGACATTTAGCCGAAACGTTTGTATCTTATTACCCTGAATTTCAATTCAAGCTTCTACATACCTTGGGGACGGAAGAGAGGAAAAAGAAGTCAACAGCGACAATGCCTAGGGCTGGGCTCACCGCGCTGTACATAAAAATATTAGCAAAAGAGATTTAATCGTGACAATAAAACAAAATACATTTATGTAATAAATAACTGCTGTATAGAAAGAAAAAAAAACAAAAAACAAATGCATATTCTCCCCACCCACAGCAGAACGTGTACATGTCAAGCCATGGACGGCACCCAGCAGCATCGTTTACCATTCACGGGGGTTGGGGTGTGGGGTGGAATCAGTCGGGTGAGTAGAGTTTAAAGAGATGTGTTTTGAGTGCAGTTTTGAAGGCTCGGGTGGTCGATATATTGCGGATGTGTATTGGCAGAGAATCCTATTATTTGGGGACGCAGAAAGAGAACGATCGTTCACCATATGTTTTAGTACGTGTCTTAGCAACGGACAGAATACGCGTGTCTGCAGAGGAGCGAAGCTGTCGAAGGGGTGAATAGAAATAAAGGAGTTGGGTTATATAGGAAGGGCAGGAATCTGAGAAAAATTTGTGACAGAGAACAGACAGCTTGTAATAAATGCGTGTCTGTATAGGGAGCCAATGAAGTATGAGTAGAGTAGTGGTGTGACATGATCACGTTTTTTTTTGCCTTTAGAACTAGCTTAGCAGCTGAATTTTGAACCTTTGTAGTTTTTCTATGAAGTGTTTTGGTGAACCTGACAGAAGAGAGTTGCAATAGTCAAGACGAGAGAGAACCAGAGCATAGACTCGGATTTTTGTTGCGCTAACTGTGAGGTACAGCCAGATGGAGCTGATCTGACGGATAGTGGTGTATGCAGAACGACAAATGTGAGAGATATATTTATCGAGAGACCTTTTGTTAGAAAGAATAAAAAGAAGATTCCTAGCAGAGGATGTAAACTGTATGTCGGAGTTACCTACTTGAAATGAGGTGGGGAGAGTTGAGGTAGAGGATGATTTGTGATTTTGAATAAGGAGTGCTTCCGTTTTGTCATCATTAAGCTTCAACTTGCTGAGTGTCATCCAAGACTTGACATCACCAATGATTGTAGTGAGAATGGGGGCGGAGAAAAGAGCACAAGGAAACCTAACACGCCTGTCCAGATTTGTACTGACAGGGAAAATGCAAAATGACGTGGCTACTGATATTTTAGTACAAGAAACACACGTTCCCCCCCTACGCATTTGTACAAAAGGGAAGTAACTGTGACAACACATTAGAACGACAATGCAACATCACGGATTGAAAATTAGTGACAACATATTTTCTGACACCATGTCATTGATTTCATTTAATTTTTTCCATTATAACTAAATTTGTAAACGATTGCCGTGTTAAATAAAGAAAACGTTTTGATTGGTTGCCGTGTATGGGCAACTTTGATATCTTAGCATATTGTAAAAAAAAAATAAAAATAAACAAAAGCAACAAGGTTATAACATCCTTTTTACCCCCCTCACCCCACACACAAACAAACTCTTTTTATATCCTTAATATTAACTTAATTTTTGTCAATGGTTGGCTCGCTGGCTGGGTGCCTGGTTGGGGTCTGCATGCTGGCAAAATTTCGTGGCGGCTAATTGTCCCTCTTCATATCACCCTATCAAGCTGAAACTTGGCACACGGACTCCTTGCCGATGACAAAAAATGTATTCAAACTTTTAGCTCGACCCCCCCCTACCCCCCAACCCCCCAAAAAGATCTCCCCCATTTAAAAAAAAAATATGTGATTACATGTTAAACTGTGATGAATGAGTTTCTTGTATTTAAATATCGCAAGTGCGTTTGGTGCGTAATATGTTCTTTTCTGTTTCTGTTGATGAAATAATTGTGCAGTTTAAAAGCAGGTGGGTTATTATAATATTAATGGGCAGTTGCGAGCCTTAAGGTAAGGAGGGGGGCACTTATTGAGATTCTTATCAAGTGCTTTACTTGTCCTAATTTTTGACACCACCCCTATTGTGGTGTGGGCCAGGTATCCCTCTTGTCGTTACTGGATCTATCGGCAGCATTCGATACGCTTGACCACGGCATACTTCTCCAACGTCTGCAATATACGTTCGATTTCACCGATACCGTCCTGAGATGGTTGCGCTCATATCTGACAAATCGGGTCCAATCAGTTATCGCAAACGGCTTGACCTCCAAGAAATCCATTATTGAATTCGGAGTACCCCAAGGCTCGGTCTTAGGCCCGGTGCTTTTCACTATGTACGTTCAGCCCCTGGGTGCAGTGATCAAGCAGCTTGACATGGTATATCACATGTTCGCGGATGATACCCAACTTCAGAAATCCGTGATCCCCTCTCATTTCCCTCAGCTTCTTAATATGACACAGAAGACAGTGGAGTCAGTTAAGCACTGGATGACAATAAACAAGCTCAAATTGAATGATGAAAAGACTGAGGTGATCCCCATTGCTACCGCTCAAAAATTAAAATCTTTAAAAGATCCTTCATCCTTTACTCTCTCAGGCGTGCAGATTGAGTTTGCTCAAACAGTGCAAAACCTGGGTGTCTACTTAGACAGAACACTAACTATGGAAAATCACATTAACATGATTTGCAAGGTGATTTTTCTAGAGCTGCGCAGACTTAGTCATATCAGACCCTTCTTAACGTTGGATGCATCAAAGAGGCTGATGTGTGCATTCGTGCTATCACGCATGGACTATTGCAATGCTCTCATGGTGGGTCTTCCAGCTACGCTCCTTGATAAAATTCAAAAAGCACAGACTAATTCGGCTCGAATTGTTCTTCGTAAACGCAAATTCAACAATGCTAAAACTCTTCTGATAGAATTGCATTGGCTGCCGGTCCGCGCTCGCATAGAGTACAACATCGCAACCCTGTGCTACCGCTGCTTGCATGACCTGGCGCCGTCCTATCTCCAAGCGCTCATGACGCCTTATGTACCCACTAGACAACTCCGCTCATCCGATAGTGGCAAACTCTCGCTACCGCGTGTTCGCCTTGAAACTTATGGAAAGCGCACGTTCGCATTTGCTGGCCCAACCATTTGGAACAACCTTCCTGACGCTCTCAAAAACAGCCAGACGCTGGAGTCCTTCAAAACAAATTTAAAAACTCATCTATTTCGCAAACACCTGCTGGAATGATGTTGTCTACTATCTTTTCCAGCTTTTTATTATCTCCCAGCTTAGTTTTTGTACCGCGCTTCGAGCCTTTGGGGATGAAGCGTGATTTTTCAAATGAACATTATTATTATTATTATTATTATTGGTCAATATAACATTTCATAAAGGTTTTAGTCGAAAACTAAGTTTTCAAGCGTTGTTTATTTTTATGCCGAATTTGTACACATTGTGTAGATTAAAAATAAATATATTGATTTAAATTCAAAACAAACCTAAAGACAATTGAAATAACGATGCTTTCCAATCACAATCACATAGTGATTTATTTCAATGAATTTAATTCAAAATTGGCATTACTGGCCTGGGGAAGATATGTTTCACATCAGCTGTCAGGCCACAGACTCTATATTTTGCTTTAGTAATTCAACACACATGGACATGTTTCTGTCGTTTTTAATCTGCAACGCAACCTCGGCAAATTGTCACGGTTGCCTAACCTAAACTCAAATAATAAACAACGTGATTTTATTTATTGTTTTGGAATATGTCTCACTAGGATGTTGAACACAATAAGAAACATCTAAAACTATTTACTCTATATGGATAAAACGGGACCGATTACTAAGTCTCTGATGATTATTACGTCACGGATGTTGCATCGACCGCGATGTGTGAGGCAATGTATGGGTACCTCGTCAAAATCTTTCCAGCAAGCTCTCCAGCGCTCTAGCTTTCCAAAAGGTATCAATGACTGTCTCATGTCGATGAAACTGTCCCTCTGTCATGGAAATAAGGCTGTCACCTTAGTTAGTGCTCATGCACCCACAGTGTCAAACTCAGAAGAGACCATAGATACGTTTTATGAAGACCTGAAAACTATCATCTCCTTCACACCGACTGCTGATAAACTCTTCCTTCATGAAGATTTCAATGCACGTGTCGGCAGTGACTACACCTTCTTGGGGGAATGATTGGGAAGGGCAACAGCAACGACCTACTTCTACTTCAGACTTGTGCTGAACACCGCCTTTTAATAACGAACATCAACTTCAGCCCCCCCCACCCCCTTTTATGCGGGACAGGACCTTCTGGATGCAACCCTTTTCAAAACACTGACACCTGATAGATTATGTCATTGTCATAAACAAAGATCGACAGGATGTGAGGGTGACTAAGGCCACGTGCGGCGCATAATGGTGGACGGACCACCGCCTCATCGTTTCGAAGATGAAAATTAAAATCCAACCTAAGAGACGACCTCAAGCTACCAAAGCTCCGAAACGCCTCAACATCAGTAAGCTGAAGATCCCTGATGTGAGACAAACGTTTTTTTGACAACATGGATGAAGACCTTTATACTATTTCACTGGACAATCAGGATATGGACACAGCGTGGACCGCTCGTGAGACTGTGTATCCCACAGCCACTGAGCGCCTCTGACCCTCTACCAGGAATCACAGGGATTGGTTTGATAAAATAACTCAGCGATCCAAATGCTACTTGAGCAAAATCGTCGGGCGTACAAGTCCCTCCATGATGACAAATTGTCAACAGCAACGACAACTGCACTGAAAAGCATCCGAAGGAACATCAAGTTGCAATTGCGCCAGATGCAAGACTCCTGGCTGAGTATGAAAGCTGATGAGATTCAGGGATTTGCATACAAAAAAGACATGAAAAACTTCTACAGTGGCCTGAGAGAAATCTATTTCATTCATCTTCGTGCAGACGGTTCTACACTCATCACAGACAAGGAGAAAAGATGGGCTAAACACATTGATAGTGTGCTGAATACGCCTTCCATTTTAAATGATGAGGCCATTGAAACACCTACTAGTGTCCCAACGACTAAGTTACTGGACGCAGTCCCAACTTTGGTCAAGATACAGACAGCCATCCGAATAAATTCCAGTGGCAAATCATCTGGCCCCGACATGATTCCTGCCAAAAATCTACAAAGAGGGTGAACAAGCGCTGACGGGTAAGCTATTGCATCTATTCCAGATCATCTGGAAACTGTACCACAGGACCTCAAAGATGCCTCAATTATTCACCTGTACAAACACAAGGAAACGTCCAGGCCTGCGACAATAACGGCGGAAAATCACTGCTTTCCATCGAATGCAAGATCTTGGACCGAGCCCTTCTAAACCGCCTGAATGCACATCTGGAGCTAGGTCTCCTACCCGAAAGTCATTGCGGTTTTCTTAAAGAAAGCAGAACTATGGATATGGATTTGCTGTCAGGCATCTCGAAGAGAAATGTCAGGCGCAAAATACGGACCTATATTCCACATTTATCGATCTAAATAAGGCTTTTGACAGGGTAAAAGAGTTGGTTTGTGGAAAATAATGACGAAGTAAGGATGCCCAGACTAATTCAGTAACATCATCCATCATATGCATGATGTCATGATGGCCCGAGTGCAGGACAAAGGTCAGTCATCTCAAGCATTCCCTGTTTAAAACGGTGTAAAGCAGGGCTGTGTCCTGGCTTCCATACTATTCTGTATTATTTATTCTGCAAGCTCTATGATGCGTTCAAGGATTCCACCACGGGCTTGCCAATCCGTTTCCCCACCCAAGGATCTGTCTTCAACCTAAGGAGATTTCAAACTAAAGTCAAGGTAAAACATAACGCCATCAACGAGCTTCTGTTTGCTGACGATTGTGCCTTAAACGCTGCCTCAGAAGAAGCCACCATGCAACACAGCGTTGATATCTTCTCTGAGGCCTGCAACAACTTTGGCATCAAAATAAACACAAAGAAGACCGAAGTGATGTATCAGCCTGCTCCAGGTAAATCCTATGTTTAAAACCAGCACCATCATCAGCGGGCAGCGTCTAAAAGCGATAGATAAATGTACTTACATGAGCATCACCCTTTCCAGATATGTTGATATGGATGTAGAAATGAATGCCAGACTCGCAAAATCTACACCAATATTTGGCAGACTCCAAAGCAGTGTTTGGGAAGGAGAAGTATCAGACAAGAAACAAGATTATTTTTTTTAGCGCATTAGTCCTCTCGACTTTGCTCTACGAATATTTAACGTGGACAGTCTACCAGTGTCAAGCCAAGAAACTAAACCACTTTCACACAACCTGCCTGAGGAAACTCTTCTGCATCAGGTGGAAAGACAAAGTGCTTAACAATGAAGTCCTCGCTAGAGCGAAACTACCTATCTTCACCACCCTGATGCAGTCTCAACCCCGTTTGATGGGACACCTAGCCCGTATTGAAGACAACCAGCTTCTTAAAAAGCTATTTATCGGCGAATTCACGCTAGGCAAGCTCTCCTAAGGAGCTCCAAACAAACCACTACAAAGACTCTCTGAAAGCTGCATTAAAGGCCTCAACCCTATTGAGTCGGTGCAGACAGCCCAGGACGTAACCAGGTAGAGATCAGCTGCCAAGAAGGGGCTCAATCTCATGAAACCAAAAGGATAGCCACAGCTGAGACATGCAGGCTAGTCTGAAAAATCAATCTTAGATTAGTGAGTACAGCAACTATCCTCTACCCCCGTGCCAGAGACTATTCAAAGCATGGATCGGACTTGCAAGCCACATACGAACTCACCAAAAAAAACCAGCCCCACTAACCGGTTAACTGAATGGTCCTAGTCGATTTCACGGACGAACAACAACAATCTCTTCGATGTGGATAATCGAGTGGAAGAAGATCATATTATTATGTATTCCATAATGAGAATAAATGACGTTAGAGGCATCCTAATATCAGGGATGGACAAGTACCAAGAAAGGTTTGGGAGATTGCTAGAAACAGAAGACATGTAAAGTACTTCAACTGCTACACCAACTGGTACTATAGGGAGCCGAATGATTTTACCATAGAAGACTGCCTGAGTCTCAACTAAATTGAAATATTAACAAATGCATAGCCATTCATTTCAATGTTTTCATTATTTACCTTGTGTATAATCTTTTTTTAATGTAATGTTTTCTCTTCTTTCTTTGAGTGTGTAGCGAGGAGCTATATCAATTATTGTCCTGGAACACCGATTGCGTTATAATTATTATTTTAAAAAAGTGAAGCAGATGATAAAATGCTTTCAACAGCCAACAACGCCATCTCTCGTACTCAAATGTGTCACGAATACAAAGCACATAGCAACTAGAGGCGGAAAGCCGGTCCTTTTTGCCAAAACAGGTATTTTCGATATTGAACTTTACGAATACCGGAATCCCGGAATTTTCGATATTTCCGATATTTAGAGAATATTTAGTTGAGATTCAACATTAGAGTTGAATTAAATGAAATAAAAACTATCAGAACAAATATCACATTTTAATTTTTAATAAGCTTTTAACAATAACACAAATGTTTAACTTCAGAATTTAATCAAACGAACAAAATTAATATTCTTAACTTTTTAATTTAAATAGTTTTATTAATCACATTTTAAAATAATTGGTGTTGTTTTAATCTTTGGTCAAATTTAAAAAATGAACTCGTAAAAATGACAAAGTATATAATGTTTGGTCACTTAACTTTGACAACAATGGTTACAAACGTAACCTATTGAAGAGAACACCCGCTCTGGCTCCACACTTTTCGGATGACTAGACCTTAGGCTATCATACGATATTTCTGGATATTTTCCTCTTGAATCGCCATTTTCAAATAAAGCCATTTCTAATTTTACCAATGTATCAATGTCTCCATCGGTTCGTCTGGGAGTATTATCCTAAGCCTGAAGTTTCTTTTCCATTTCAATTTCTAACTGTCTGTTAAGCGGCAGTGTATCATCAAGTTCATCATGCGCAGATCCAAGATGTTCAATTTCATTGTTCATAGATATTTCCAAAAAGGAATCCTCTGTCTGACCAAGCTTTTTAAAATACACTATGTGTTTTCGCATCTTGTCGCAATCTGGCATTAGAAATACGTCAAAGTAATCACTGGAATGTGCAGACTTTAAATGAGAGTGAAGGCCTGAAGTTGTTCCTCCTAATGTTTTAAGTATCTTGTTACATCTAATACATTTAGCTGAGAGATTGTCGGTAGCTTTCAAGAAATGATGCCAAACTGATGTCTTTGTTTCCGATAGTTTCATATGCTTTTCAAATTTAGGTTTATTTTTTCAGGGTCACCCATTTCTTTCTATCAACCTGTAAGGAAAATAAATCATTAACAAAAAATTATTAATTCAATCGAATTGGTTTGTCGTGCAAAACGTTTTTTTAATGTTTAAATGTTCATGTAAATGTTTGGCTAGGTACGGTAAAGAAAAACTAGGACATTCAGCCTGAGACAAAATAGATCGAAAATCAATTATGGGGTTAATGTACATGATTAATATTGTTATCCCAAAATAGAAGTAACATACTTTGTTTGTGTCTTTAACTTAAGGTATTTGATTATCAAAATACGCATTTACTCATTGTTTTAAATAAGTTGGTTTTTGGCTTAATTAAAAGAAATCAAGCAAATCAAAAATGTTTGGTATTAAGAGTTTACTCGGTGATTTGAGTGCAACGTGTAATTTTTTCCATACAAACTCTTAATGGTAGTCAAAATTCGATCTTCATTCGACTATACCAATTACTTATTTGTCAATAATATGAAAACGTTTACTTACCAATCCTGTACCTTCTCGTCGCGACTCGTCTCCTCTTACATACTATACACGCAGTATATAAAAACACAACTAATCACAACATCATGATTCTTGACAAATAAGAGTACACAGATCTAGCACGTCGATCGGCTCTCTTTAAACTTGAGACACGCGGTGTGATGGATTTGCACATCTCATAAATTATTGATATGCCTTGCTTTAGAAACTAAGAAAAATGATTTTTTTTTAAATTTTAAAATGAAATCCCGGGATTATCAAAAATCCCGGTTTTCATAAAACCCATCCCGGTTTTTTTCGAGCATCAATTATGGTCCGATATTCCGGTATTTTCGAAAGTCGGGATCCTGGATTGCGACCCTTAATAGCAACAGCTACATAACTAACAATGTCTTATAACTTTGTAATTGCAATATGTATTTCCCAGTTGTACTTAAATTATTTTCCCGAAACACATATAAACAGAAGCAATACATAGTACATCATGTTTCTTCACAAACAAAACTAGTGATAAAGCTTAAAAAGAATCTTATTTGTTTTTTCATTCTCAATTCCATTTAACTTCACACACAAATCTTTCTTTATATGTAGCACCTGTACATGAGCAATCGTATATGCCCACTTTATCATTATAGATGCACATGCAGTCTTCTTTCTGGCCATAATCGTTTGGCTCACCACCGTGCCAATTTAGGTAGTTTACGGGTCTTCTGTTTCTAGCAATCTCCCAAACTCCTTCCTCGTACTGATCGGTCCCTGCTATTAGGACGCCTCCAGTATTTTGACTTCTCATTATGGAATGCATGTAATCTTCTTTTTCTTGATTATCCACCTCGACGAGATAACCACATATTGTCCCGTACAATTTGGCCGCAGCATCGTCAATTTTGTGAATATCATTTGAGATGTAGTAAGAAGTCCCTTTAAATTCATGCCGAGTGAATTGTTTGAGATTTTCGTCTTGGGGCGAACATTCTATTCAGAAATATTTAAAAGTGAAATACATTTCAATTTTTAGAATATTTTTTCCACAAGCTCTTTATTCAAACACTGAATGGAAATTATCATCAAAGCTATCATATATTCTTATGATACTTCTTAAGTTTTACTCTCCTTAACTCTACCTCCCCTACTTTTCAAACCCTTCCTTTTTCATTTAAAACCAACCCCACTTACCTACTATTTATCATCTTTTAAATTTTATGATAACATTTCTATCTTTCACTTTAACATCGTCAGCAGGTAACATTATGCATCTTTACTAAATTAATATTGAAGCTTTCTAAATGTAACATTGGGAATCTGATTTAATATATTGTAGAGACACTACAAAATGATATTGTTTTTTTCTCGGCATTATTAACCAATGAGCCCTTTTGTAAACTGCGTCCTTACTTTAAGTTTGTGTATGTTATATTTTGTTTTCTTTTTCACAATGTTTTTATTTGTTGATTTTTTTATTTATTTTATTTTTTATATAAATCACTTTATAATTGAATAATGTTCTTGTAAGACAGATGATCTACAATTATAATCTTGGTAAGCACATCACAGGCAAGACTCATGAATATGGCTTCGCCATACATTATACAATTACAAAGTGTTTCCGTGTTTTAGTGTCACATTCCACAGTTGGTATCGGTAGCGATAATGATGATCTGGATTTTGCGGATGATCTGGCCATAATATCACACACAGCAACATATGCAAGAGAAAACCAATTATGTAGCACAGTACTCTGCTTGCATCTGCCTGAACATCCATTGAGTAAAAAGCAAAGTCCTTAAAATAAATACATCAAGGAATACACCTATAGCACTGGAATGAACAAACCTTGAGGAGGTGGATAGCTTTACATACCTCGAGAGCATCATTGACATACAACGAGGGACAGACGCAGACTTAAGAGTGAGAATTGGCAAGGCAAGAACTGCATTTAGGGCATCAGTGGTGCATCAGTAGGACACCAGTAGGGCATTAGTAGGGCATCAGAAGAGCCATGAAAAAGGAAGATACTCACAGAGTCCAAGAAAAAGTGACCAAAAAAAAATCGATTTATTTGTGAAAAACAGAAGAAACCATGGTAACTTTGACAATTGGCTAACGATTGGAATGTAAGCTACACATAAATCTGTACAATAATTCTAGTGAAGTGATATTTATATAAAAAAGGAGTTAGGCTGGCCATAACACGCTAAAGAAAAGAATTAATTTAAATACCTTCGGATTCTATAAAATAATGATGAACATATTAAAAAAAACTTTAAAGTCATCTAATAAATTTAAATGTGCATAAAATATGTCAGCTTTAATTTTATTATATGTTTAAGTATTTTTATAAAATTAAACATAGTTTAAAAATAACAATGAAATAATTATTTTTAAACATTTTATCCAAATTTGAAAAGAATGCAATATTTTATTAATAAATTCTGATTTAAGGACTATTTTAAAATAAATCATATGCACATTTATTGGGAAAAAGAGTTTGTTTTGTTCATTGTTAATATTACAAAATAAAATTAAAATTAAATTGTTCTAAATATCAAATTTATATTTTCGAACCAACTCAAATAAAGAACAAAACATATAAATTTATACAAAATTTAAACTTTAAAATAAAAAGTTTTAAGTTTCTTTGATTTAATGAATGCATGTGACAAAACATGATAATATATTACCTCCTTTTAAAGGTAAAATTAATATATTTGATTGATTTTTTAATTGTTAAAAAATACCACATTTTAAATTTGTATTTTTATTATTTCATAAGCTTTTACTTATTTTTCATTCCAAAAACATACTTATATCAACTTTAATAGCTAATAAAAACTTTACTTTTTAAATATACTTTTAATTTTAAAAATGCTTTTTAATGTAATTAGTGCAGCGAAACTTCATAGCCAAATAGCTTTCACCGATGCACTTATCACTAATCCAAATAAGAACAACCATATGAAGATGCAATTGGTTTATTTTGATATCTAAATCTTTGGTCTAGTGTTTAATTTTAAAATAAATAACCACACTACTTTGATATACAGAATTATGCGTGAAAATTTTATATTTAAAAAATAATGTAGTAAACAATGTGTGGTAAAAGGAATTTGGGACTTACTATATCAAAATAATTTCAGGGATGGGCTAAAAATAAGTGGTTGCAAAGGTAGGGGGCTACCATCCTATGGATGATTTTACTAATTTTTTTTTGTTAAAATCTGTGGGTGATGGGGGACTGGATACTTTCATTTTGCCCCAGGCACCACGAGATACGCCTGAGAATAACGTAATGAATTTGATAAATAATTAACCTTCTTAGATACATTTATATCGCAGGTAGGAACTATATTATGTTTATCAATTAAGAAAATCAATGGCGTTAACAAAACGTTGGTATAATTACATAAGTTTACCCATGAATATCACAACCCAATCATTTTACACACTTAAAAATTTATTTTGAAAAATGGAGATGGGTTAAGATTTTCTTTGACAAAATTACAATAATTTTTTTTTTTACTTTGCGAAAAGTAAATTCTGTCTATATTAATATTAGATTAATAACCTTTCTGTAAAAAACGAAACCACTCAAGGGGGTTACAGATGTGAAAAACAGTTAAGAGATTCTTGTTTAGTTAAAATAATTATTTGTTTTATGCTTTTTCGATAATATGGTAGAAAAAGAATTAAAAATGTTGCTTAAAATTCCGTTATTTTAAAATATATGCAAAACGTCATATAAATTTGACTGAAATAATATTTATCACTTAATTAAATTATTTTATAATTTGACACTTTATTTCTAGTTTAAATACGCATGGTCTTTAGAAATATCAAGATGTCTAAAAAAAAAAGGGATAACTTGGGATATGGATGGAAACTATGTAAGTAGATAAGAATTAGTTTAGTACTTTGAAACATTTCAGAAAGTTTTAACTATGTTGTTTAATTGCAAAAGATGTGGACATAATCTCTATTTCTGTAGAGTGGTAAGTCAGCTGTCTCTGACATCAAGCTGACTCGTAACTTAAATCACCTTGTTCAGCATTTTGAAACAGTGTGATACAGCCCAGGTACTTCGAGAGTACGATATTTGTTTTGGGATGTGTGCACCATGGCTCACAAAATGGGAATAGAGGCATTGGACAGAACCTTTGGAAGTTCTACAGCAATAAATGCCTTCTGGGTGGAATCATTAAGCTACTATTTGTTCACTTGAGGCCGACGTTTCACGCCCTTCTGCAGGAATGCTTATTGATGAGGACAAAGCCTGTCTTAAGTCATTCCATCTATGACCCATGGCCTTAATTTTGACCGATTCTTAATTGTCCATATGCGAGTTTAACTCAAAAGTGATCTAAAGGCAGATGAGTTCCCTAACGCCATTCTCCATATGGGAACGAAGAGAATGAACAGTCTTAATACCCCGAATTCCTATGATTCCATCCGAATACAGATTTAAGATAAAATGATTGAAGTTTCCTGTCAAAGTCAACTTGAACATGACGCTTAAAGGATATAATTTTAAAGGTTATTGTGTGTATTTAAATGTAATAAATGTCTTGAGTCTTAGCCTAACTTTTTACGAATACTCATAAAATATAAAGGATTTTTCCAGCTTGACGTCCTCTAAAACTCAAGAGATGTAGGGAAGAAGCTGATTGCCCACCCGATGGCACAAGGGCAAGGTGGGGTGTTTTACCTTCAGCTCAACATATTTATTTTGTTTTAATCAAAGAGGAAAAAAAGTTGTATTTCGGTCTAACCCTTCTCTTCTTGAAAAAAGCTACAAAAATTTACAAAAAAGCCAACTTTTTAAAAATCAATACCATAACTTTAAAATAGATTTAATAAAAACACACCACCAAAAAAATTAATTTCACACAAAAATAACTTGTGTTGAATAACTTAATTTCAATATCTTCTTGATATCATACTAAAAAATCGCAAAATTATATAATAAATAATGTTTTTTAAAAGGCATCTAACTATTCAGTCTAGATACTTACTATATCCAGTTGTAATAGTAGTCCTTGTCCCTGTATTTAAGATATATAACAAAATAGAAATAGTATAATAATAAAAAATTTCAAGTGTTGTAAAAATGTTTCTGTCAAAACAGGCTATTTGTTTATAATGTATTTATTGCATGGTGTAAACAGATTTAACAAAATAATTAATTTATTTTAAACTTCTCATTGTGTAAGTCATTATTCAACTAGAAAATTAAATATATATTTGTGTGTGTGTTGTGTGTTTTTGTTTATTATTTGTGTATGTGTCTTTGAATTAAAACAAATTGTTTTAATTGTAATTTGCTAAATAATTAAGAACGATAACTATTTAATAAATTAAAAAAACTAAATAAATGACCCAAAAAGAAAACTCTTTCAGTTAATACCTTATATGAACAAAGTATATTATTTTTTTAATTTCAAAAAGTAAAAGAACAATAATTTTGATGGCATTTTGTTTCATTTTTTTTTTTTTACTTGCATATTATGTTTATCAATTAAGAAAATATATCTCTGACAATGTTGAATTTTAATAGTCTTTTATCATTATACTGTATATGAAGACAATGCCATAGCTAACAAATTCTTAAGTATGACAAATAAAATATAAATACTTACATGCTGCGGTTTGCAGTGCAGTGCTTGTCGCTATAAATAAATTAGAAATAAAAAAAAAAAGAAAATGCACAAATATATATGATTAAAAAATCTTTTTTTTCCAAGTGCCTCATAGAATTTAGATTTTTTTAAAGGTATGTGGAAAAAATATTTTAATTACACATAAACTCTATAGATTTTTAATCACTTATTTTAAAATTAAATGTCTTAAAAATGTATTTTTATAAAAATTACTTTCTTATTTAAATGGATTTATAAAATGGTGTTCGCAGAATTTAAGAAAATAATTATTTTATTTTTTACTTATTATTTTGTAAGGTATCGTACTACTAGAAAATTAAATATATTTATTGTTTGTGTTTAGTGTGTAAATATGTGTGCATCTCTGTGTGTGTGTTTTTTTGCAATATAACAAAACCTAATATAATATATACACTTTAGAAAAGTATTAATTTTTTTTGTTTTCTATTTTTAAATTCTAAAAATACCATACATTTTAAAATTTATTTTTCTAAATAATTAAAAACATTAAATATTCAATGCATAAAATAAATCAAATAAACTTGTTTGTAAATTAACTAAATTGCCAAACCTTTTAAATAAAGAGATAATCTAAAACAAAAATATTTAAATTGATTTTAAAAAAAAAATATTATCTTAATAAAGCTTTGTGGTTGTTTTGTTTGTTTTTTGTTTCTTTGTATTTTCATTTACCTCGCAAAATATAAATAACTCTGACACGGTTAACTTTAATATCTTTTTATTATGATACTGTATATTAACACAATGCCATAGTTAATTTTGTCTTAATATTTTACAGATAAAATCTAAAAATTTACATTCTTCAGTTCTCAGAGTAGTGGTCATTGTTAAAAAAAAATAAAATAACATTTTTTAAAAGTTTAAAATGCACTTAATATATCATTCTTATTTATTTACCAGATAAATCAGTTTGTTAAGTGTCTCATTGGTTTTATAATGTTTTAAATGTATGGGATAAAAATACATTTTAATTATATCAGATCTTTAGAGGATTCTCAACTGTCTTTTTTAAAATTCAAATGTTTTTAAAATGTATTTGTATAAACATTGTGGCGAAAAGTATGTCGTCTAGAGGATGAGGTCCCTTCTGTAGCCACAGACAATAGTTTCAGAGTTTAAAAAGACTCTGGTTATTCAGCTCCTGAAAAGCTGGTGCTTGTAACGTTTCCTGGCTCCTATAAAGTCGATAGTTTATAAGGGAAAACACGTAACGTCATATAAGAGATATCAAATATAGTTTTTATTTCTGGTTATAATATAAGTGTTCAAACACTTCCCTTCATACTCGATAGCCATGTAAAGTGACTCAAAATCCAATGAATACACAAAACAGCATTATAAAGTTATACTAAGTCCTCACTCCAAAAACACTCTGTCGAATACACACTCAAATATAATCGTTCTCTCCCTAATAATAATATGTCTCTCCTTTTATAGCCTTATTGACCATGCACTCGTGATAACAAGAAAAATGTTCACATTCATTCACCACTCTAATGTTTCACCAACTCACAACAAACACTTTCTCCCCTGGGGTCCCCCCCCCTGCCAAGACGGTCATACTCGTGGGAAAATACAGCCAATACCACGAGCACTCCCTTTCCGTCCCCAAACATACACACAAAAAATAAACACACAATCTGACCGTGACACCCCCCTCCTCACGAGTGACATTAGGTGAAACCTAATGTTGCGAGTTTATAAAAATAACAACGGTTAGCTCATGTGCATTTTCTGCATATGTGACATCAATAATAGCATATAAAGATCAAATTGATATGTACAAATGACAAGTACAAAATAACTGTATAATGAGATGAATTATTTGAAACAATTGGGTCATCATTCCTAAATTGATAGTAAATGGTAAGAACATGCCAATACATAATAGAATTTTGACAGTTTTAATGAAACATATATAGTAAAAGGTAAATTAATCACGATCGGTTTCATCTCATTGTTATTCAAAATCAATTGGAGCATTTATGTCAATACATTGTTACAACTATTTAAATGTTTACAGTACTACGAAACATTCTTTATTAATTGAAATGTGAAAAAGAGAAAGGGGAAAAAATGTCAACATCTGGGCTTGTGTGGACAGCCTTGAATTGTCCCGTCAATGTTTACAAATAAGACGGTGGAATGTTTCGTTTATTACCTTGTCTTAGAAAATCGTAAAGGTTACACGATCCACAATTCCCCCCTCTCTTTTCTGTCTGACCTGCACGGTCCAGTAGTCACGTTGTCACCAAACACGTTTTGTTTATACACGGATAATTTTGCTCGACCCCGAGCTGTCACTTCTCCCTTGTCAAATATTAAAGGTTGCAACAAGCTCGTCACATTGTCAATATACAAAAGTAACATGAATAATAATTTAAGCAAACAATCTTCACCTCCCAAAGCATGGAAAAGACTCACCTCCACAACAAAATCAATTTTTCCAACAACAACATAAATTTTCTCCCTGGCCCCCACATGACATAATTTATCAACAATGGTATCAAAAACAAAAATATTTCTTTCCCTTAACCTCACCTCAGGGACAATGCTCACCTCCTCCACATCACCGTGATCAAGGCCAACCCCTTTTGCCTGAACACTATTGTCAGAGTCAAAGCTTGGCTCACGGTTCTCAAGTCTTGAGTAACCTGTGTCACCCACCCTACAAATTTCCCCGATTGGCTTATGGCCCTCATAGCTCCATATTAATTCATTAGAAATGAATTCAACCTTGTTGAATTTTCGTCCCCGTCTCGGGACTGAACTTGACAAATTCACGACTTCTACTTCGTGACACCCGTAAATTGTCCAGGTCTTCACCCCCTCATTTGAAACACAATTATCATGTTTCAATAGTAGCAAAGATTTTACATTAACAGGCATATCTTGAATATCATTAAAAGTAAAATATTGTATATCATCACATTTCTTATCTAGCACGTCTTCAATATTAATGTCTGACAACTCAGTCATTGCGAAGTTCAACTCTGGAGCAGTCGAAACCTGCTCTCTCCCCTCCTCGTCAACACATAACTCATAACACAAACACTTGGGACTGTAACACAAGTTAACCTTGATCTGTCACATGACAATACTATTTATTCCTATCGCACGGAGGCGTAGGGATTTGACAATAACGAATGTTTTCACGAGGAAAAGCAGGAACTAATTTTTGTAGCGGAAGAAGAACTCATAATTTTATGAGTGTAGAGAGTGTGCACGAATTTGTCTGAGAGAATGGACGCCATGTAGAATTTTACTATGATGTTAATTTGCAGGTAGAATCATTTCAAAGTGTATTATATTTTTTATACTGTAACTTTGTTATTTACAAGGATGTATCAATATCAAGGATTTATTTGTACTATTTATTATCACGAATAAAGCTCTGTGTGATTTCGACCACTGTTTCATTCGTGAGAGAACGCGAGGTAGTGGTGGATTAATGAATGAACAGTGATAGCTGCAAGTACAGACTTGTCATCATCAAATTAGTCAATTTCTTTTAGAGGTCTTAATTACTTTTCGATTATATTACAAGAAAAATTCATTAACATATGATTAACACCTATCTAACGCTATAGGAGTGTAACTTGTATTTATAAAATAACACAAGTTCTAAATCTGAAACTCTGTTGCATTTTTTAAAATTTAACAGTGACCTTTTGACACAAATAATAATTTTTTAAAATGCCGAGTTAATTTTGAAAGCGGGAAAACGGTGGAGTGTTTAGAAGCCAAATGTGGAGACGTTTCTGAATTGGACAGAAAGCCTTTATTCTTGTTACTCGAAAACCTTTTAACTGGTAAGCATACCTGGCTAATGCCAAGATCTCCCACTTTAATGTCGTTGTTTCTGTCAAGCAGAATGTTGTCTGGCTTGATATCACGGTGCATCACTTTCTTGCGGTGAAGATACTAAATAAATAGTTTAAAACACACAATATACATCCTTACGCAATGACAGAGGCGTAGCTAGAGTGTTTGGCGCCTGGGACAAGATTATTTTAAAGTGCCTCCCTTTCTTGTTTGTCAACTGTCAAACCTATTTATGTCATAAATAAAATAATATCAAAGCAAATAATGACTAAATCTACTCATTGTTTGTATTAGATGGCAGCTGTTATCTAGGTGAAAATTGGCATTTACAGTATTCCTTTTAACAGAAAAAAGTGTCGATGTCACAGTCATCTACCATTTGAGCCAGAAAACAAATCGATGACTCAATCATCTACCATCTGACCCAGACAAGGAGTCGATGACTCAATCATCTACCAATCTGACCCAGACAACGAGTCGATTGTACAATCATCTACCATCTGACCCAGACAACGAGTCAATGACTCAATCATCTACCATCTGACACAGAAAACGAGTCAATGACTCAATCATCTACCATCTGACCCAGACAACGAGTCAATGACTCAATCATCTACCATCTGACCCAGACAACGAGTCGATGACTCAATCATCTACCATCTGACCCAGAAAACAAATCGATGACTCAATCATCTACCATCTGACCCAGACAAAGAGTCGATGACTCAATAATCTACCGATCTGACCCAGACAACGAGTCGATGACTCAATCATCTACAATCTGACACAGACAACGAGTCAATGAACTCAATCATTTACCATCTGACCCAGACAACGAGTCGATGACTCAATCATCTACCATCTGACCCAGACAACGAGTCGATGACTCAATCATCTACTATCTGACCCAGACAACGAGTCGATGACTCAAACATCTACCATCTGCCCAGACAACGAGTCGATGACTCAATCATCTACCATCTGACCCAGACAACGAGTCGATGACTCAATCATCTACCATCTGACCCAGACAACGAGTCGATGACTCAAACATCTACCATGTGACCCAGACAACGAGTCGATGAGTCAGTCATCCACCATCTGACCCAGACAACAAGTCGATGACTCAATCATCTACCATCTGACCCAGACAACGAGTCGATGACTCAATCATCTACCATCTGACCCAGACAACGAGTCGATGACTCAATCATCTACCATCTGACCCAGACAACGAGTCGATGACTTAAACATCTACCATCTGACCCAGACAACGAGTCGATGATTCAATCATCTACTATCTGACCCAGACAACGAGTCGATGACTCAATCATCTAACAATCTGACCCAGACAACGAGTCGATTGTACAATTATCTACTATCAGACCCAGACAACGAGTCGATGACTCAAACATCTACCATCTGACCCAGACAACGAGTCGATGACTCAATCATCTACCAATCTGACCCAGACAACGAGTCGATTGTACAATTATCGACCATCAGACCCAGACAACGAGTCGATGAACCAAACATCTACCATCTGACCCAGACAACGAGTCGATGAGTCAGTCATCCACCATCTGACCCAGACAACGAGTCGATGACTCAATCATCTACCATCTGACCCAGACAACGAGTCGATGACTCAATCATCTACCATCTGACCCAGACAAGGAGTCGATGACTCAAACATCTACCATCTGACCCAGACAACGAGTCGATGACTCAATCATCTACCATCTGACCCAGACAACGAGTCGATGAGTCAGTCATCCACCATCAGACCCAGACAACGAGTCGATGACTCGATCATCTACCATCTGACCCAGACAACGAGTCGATGACTCAAACATCTACCATCAGACCCAAAAAACGAGTCGATGAGTCAGTCATCCACCATCTGAAAGTTAAGACTTCCACAAAATGATACTTGCTGTTTTAGTTATTTTGCTAGGCTTTGTACCATTTATCCAATTTGTCGAAACTTTTTGACGTCTATTAGCATTTAAAAATCTCTTTTTGCCATGCAGAGAATGGCACTACCAATGACGTCCTCTATTCCAGAGATGTTACTCTTCTAGCCATGCCAAAAACGGCGCTACCAATAACATCCTTGATTCCAGAGATGTTAATGGATTTCTTATTACAGCCCCGGCTTGTTTCACATTGAAACCAATACTATTAACTATAAAAACAAACAACAGACTACTTGAAGTGAAGAAAAATAAGAAATATTCTTAACATATTCCTTTTAATTGTGGAAACTGTCTTAGCTTTCTTGATACAAATTCTAGTGAAATATGATAAAGAAAAGGGCAGTATCTTTAAATTTTAAATAACATAATGATTTATGGAGCGATTAAAGATATCAGCAATTTTTGGGTAAATCAAATATTGCTGAGTGGTAATTAGACATGCTTAAGATCACTCATATCAACAAGGTATTTACCTTCAAAGCATCCGCCATTTGTATAAACCACGTGATGGCTTTATCCTCTGAGACGCCTTTTGCAATGGCACTGGTCAACGTCCCACTTTCACAGTACTCCAATAACATAAACAAACATCCTGGCTGCAGCGTGCCGACACAACAGCACTGCAGTATGTGAGGATTTTCAAGCACCATCATTATGTCAGGTTCTTTTAGTGCGTCTCTCGTGTCAGTTATATGAGCATATCCTATGACTTTTAGAGCATACTGGAAACAAACAGGTCTGTGGTATGTTCATAGTGAAATAATGTCTTAATTACAGGTATTGCAAAATGTTATTTTTCGCTTATCCTATACTTTTCGTTGAAGTAAATATGACTGTGCTCATAAAGTAATTGATGTCCAGATGATTCATTAAAAAAACTTAAAACTTAATTGACCATATAGAGTTTGCAGGGACGTTACATTTCTCAAATCCACAATTTTACGTAACTGCCATGTCTTTTTCCTTGTGGTTTTTTACATTTTACTTCAAATCACTTCCTTTCCATCCTTCCTTACTTTGTTTCTGTCTAGTTTTTATTTCCACTCCTATTTTTTCTCTCCTTTAGGTAGGATATTTGTATATATATATATTATGTAAATTTAATTTATAATTATTTAAATGTGTGGTTAATGTGAAGAGATGGGACCGCGTGTTTTACCATGGCTAAATCTATCCCTCACCCTAACCTGAACCCTAAATTTATCCCTCACCCTAAACTGACCCTAAATATATCCCTCACACTAACCTGAACCATAAATCTATCCCTCACCCTAACCTAAACCATACATCTATCCCTCACATTAAAAGACATGCTTTTCCGTCAATTCTTGTATCGGTAAAGTTAATAAATAATTTATATTTTAGTTTTTTATATATAGTGTGCATAAAATAAAAGTCAGATGTGAAACTTCTCAGGCTCCAAAACAAAACCACATGGGGGCCAAGACCAAATTGCATTTAGTTTGTATATGGCTGGAGAGTTTAGGAGCCAAATATTTCCATGATGCCATAATGCATACATGCCAATCTGTTCGAATCAAAAACTATACAAAAAGTCCATTAAATCTGCACAACGTCAAGAAAAACCGTACCAAACATTGAACACATATTTAGTCGTTGGTAACGAGTCTATGTGCCAAGTTTCGGCTCGATAGGATTACGTGAAGTGTGTCAATTAGCCCAGACTGACAAAAGCGAAGCTGTTATAAGGTTTGAAAAAAATACATTTAGTTACCTCTCTGCTATTAGGCAATTTTAGATGGTACACAGAACCAAAACTTCCTTTACCAAGTGCAGACAATATCTGATAGGACATCTTCTCCAATATTTGTTAATGTGTATCTAAAAAAAACATTAGAGGAAGAGAGAGATTAGTTTCAATGTTCCTAACTAATGATTTGCTGTGATTGCAATATATGATATCCATTTAGCTTAAACCCCAATGTATAATTGCTTAGTTACGTTGCTCACCTTTGCTGTTAGTAAACATTAAATATAACTGCTTTAAGTACATACAATTAGTTCAAAGTGTTCGTGGCCTGTAAAGATATATAATGTTGTCCACCTGAGGGCAATATTGCCTAATTTTTAAAAAAAATGCTTTATTTGACAGTTTATTGACCCCACCGGACGATATAACAGGGACCGCTGATTGATGTTAAATGCTGAGTATCCAATTTTAATTAATTTTTTTCCTTTTCGAAAAAAAATTAAAGTGAGTGTTCGGATAACTAACATTTTGGATAATCGTGTTCGGAAAACTGAAGTTCTGTTGTACTAATATTTGGCTGAAATACGCTTAATAAAAATACGGATAATTTATAAAAGTGCAGTTTGGCATGTATTCTCGGTAGATTATTCTCCTGTCTGGTCGCTGAAAGTACATTGTGTATATTATTATAAATTTTACCTGAATTGTGCGATAAGTGTAAGAATTATCCATGACATACGCATTGCGCAAGTTAATAATTATTATAATGTTAAGACAGGAGCTTCTCGCACAGGACAGAAGCTATAAACTCGTCTACCAAAAAAAAAATGCAATACTTCTTTAAATCTGAACTTGGTGAGACGACGTTAATACAATTTTATTTTATAAAGCTCATGTTCTGTTGCTGCTTTCCACTCATGCGAAACGGCTCTAAAAATGCAAGTTGTTAAAGGAGAGCCTAAGGCAAACCCTTTTAACAGCTTGCTTTGCTTTTTGGTGTTTCATCATGCAGTTTTTATCTTGCTCCGAGTGTCTCAATTTGGATAATTAATACAACATAGAGCTGACCATGTGAGAATACTGAGAAGATCACGTGAGAAGACTGAGTACAGCTGATCACGTGAGAAGACTGAGTAGATGGCTTGAGAAGACTGAGTAGAGCTGATCACGTGAGAAGACTGAGTAGAGCTAAACACGTTATAGAAGACTGAGTATATCGCGTGAGAAGACTGAGGAGAGCTGATCACTTGAGAGGACTTAGTAGATCGCGTGAGAAGACTGAGTAGAGCTGATCACGTGAGAAGACTGAGTAGATCACGTGAGAAGACTGAGTAGATCTGATCACGTGAGAAGACTGAGTAGAGCTTATCACGTAAGAAGACTGAGTAGAGCTGATCACGTGAGAAGACTGGGTAGAGCTGATCACGTGAGAAGACTGAGTAGAGCTGATCACGTGAGAAGACCGAGTAGAGTTGATCACGTGAGAGGACTGAGTAGATCGCGTGAGAAAACTGAGTAGAGCTGATCAAGTGAGAGGACTGAGTAGAGCTGATCACGTGAGAAGACTGAGTAGAGCTGATCACGTGAGAAGACTGAGTAGAGCTGATCACGTGAGAGGACTGAGTAGAGCTGATCACGTGAGAAGACCGAGTAGAGTTGATCACGTGAGAGGACTGAGTAGATCGCGTGACAAGACTGTGTAGAGCTTATCATATGAGAAGACTGGGTAGATCACTTGAAATAACTGAGAAGAGCTGATGTTATGTAGGTGAAGAGTTTTGAGTTGAGACACGCCTTCCTCGCTTGCCAAGGGCATGAACTCTTTTAGCAAGCACACTTGAGGTCGTTTTGGGTTGTGGCTAGCGAAACTTTCCCCTTGTTTACAAAAAGCTTAGTTAGTCAGAACATTATAGAAGAATCTGGATAAAACGTTAAAGAAAAACAATGCGTTAGACTGTTCGAGAGACATTAGTAGGAAATGCCTATAAAAAGGCTGAACGATTGAATGGGAGAGAGATCCTGTATCAAGAGACGTGTAGCGTGTATTATTATTGTACGAACTCGAGACAGTGCTTTGTTGTGTGCAGATTTTCTTTCATTGTCCAAATTATGCTCATTGCATTTTATTTAGTACCGGTAACTGTCATACTGTAGTTACTAATTATAATCATAGTCTCTTGCTTTTGTAATTCATTGAACTTCACACATTAAAAACTTATTAATTTTAATTAGCCCTGACTTTGCATATCGTATTATTTGTTATTGTTTTTAAACTTTTGTATAGTCCTCTTGTTATGGACTGGTTTTGGAAAGAGCCAAAGACTTTCATAAGAGATAAAATTCTCCATTAATATTAATAATAACAGTCCGTAATAGCTGATCACATGAGAAGACTGAGTAGAGCTGATCACATGAGATGACTGAGTAGAGCTGATCACATGAGAAGACTGAGTAGAGCTGATCACATGAGATGACTGAAGTCTTTAGATAAAGGAGGGTATTAAGGGGAGAGACTGCAATCAGGTGAGCACAATGGGAAATTAGTAAACACAGTAAGGTAAAGCCTGAAAAAAGGAACGCAGTAAAACAACCAACGTGTCGACCTGAAGCTTTCATCAACGAACAGAAAAAAATAAAAAAAACGATATAGCACTTAGCTGAGAAGTAGTTCCAAGAAGGCAGCGAAAGATTTGAGAGAGATAAGTGGGAGAACGGTAAAATAGGGAAGAGGCAAGGAAATGAGAAGTAAGTCCACTGCGATAGGTCGTGACGTGGAGGGGCGGAGCTAGGTTCAAATAGTAAATAGAAACATGTCATTCAATATGATACAGCTTGTGATGTTTTTGCTTCATTGGGCTTTGGTGGGGATTGAACTCCAGACCATTAATTTGAGATTTGGAACGCAATAAATTGTAGTTCACTATAAAAAAATGTCCGCTAATTAAAAATTAAGGATTTAAATACCAAAGCTAACTTTTAGAAGATATCTTTAAAAAAAAAATTCTTTACCAACGCCAAAACCCTGCCTGTTTATCAATCAAAAGTAATTGTGCTCTGTATGACTGTATGCAAATTAAACCCTTTTACTTGTTCCTAAATTAATTTACAAACCCTTTCTTTATATTAACTTTAATTTACTAGGACTAGGGGGGGGGGGGGGGAATAATATATATTTTCAGATTTGGAAAAAATAATTTTAACCCATCTTTTTCCAGCTTATGAATTTTAAAGAAATAAATATAACTCTATTTTTAAGATTACAATTTCCTGCGTGTATAATGATTGGGCTTTGAAACACTTTTTGAGGTAGGTATAGTTGTGTAAATGTACCATTTGTTTGTCAAAGCCCTTGACCTATATATTTTAAAAAATTGGTATAACTTATATTTATATGTTAAAAGCAAAGTTTTTTTTATAACTGAAAATTCATTGGATTTAAAGACATTCTCCTCCACATACAAAGATACACAATCTATTTCACCCCCCCCCCCGATACCCCCCCGACACCCCCACCCCCAAATCCCTGAAATGTGTTTACAGAAGACGGTTAAAATTGTATCAAAATTTTTGCCACACGTGGCAAATGGAAGTATTAATAAACCCTTTCCTACCATAAATTTTTTAATAAACAATAATAAAATTATTCACACATTTTTTATACGCCCCTGAAATTTATTCAACTTCTTGGACCCCACAATGTCTTAAATTTACATTTTCTAATGATAAGAAATAGTTTGACGATTATGTTAATATTCTTTAAAGTTTAAATAATTATCAAAGTTCAAATCTGCAACATAATTGGTTTTGAGATAATGATATCAAAATGAACCTAGCCTAATGCTACTTCATATGGTTTGTTCTTATTTGGATGAGTGGTAATTCAGATGAATCAGTGAGTGGTCTAAGTCTACGAATTTTCTTTAAACAATTTTTAAACGTTAAGTAAAAATTAAAATAATCATTCCATTTATATTTTTTAATATTATTTTTAAAAAGGGGAAAACCCTTATGATCATCAGTTTTGTCATATGCGGTTATTAAAAATTAAATAAAAAACGTTATGGCTTGTGATTTGCGTGGTTAAATTAACCCCCCCCCCCCCCAAAAAAAAATAAATCTATATTCGCCTTTTCCCGATATATGTGAATATGAATTATTAATTAAGTAATAATATTAGATTATAGTTTATTGATTGAAATTTTAAAAAAATATATATTTGAACTCTCGAATTCGGATAAAGTACTTTAAAGTTTCTCTAATTTTTATTTAAAATGTATTTTTAATTTATAATAATGCTAAAACAAATACTTAATTTTAGTATATAGGAAGATGAAATCCGATTTCGGAGTTTCCCGATGAATTTGCTTTCAAATTGAAAGAAATATATTTGCCTATTGATTGATAGTAAAGTTTGAATAATGGCAATATACTTTTATGCAATATTTTAGCTCAGATAAAATACTAAACTCATGTATTAATTTTTTAATATATCCATGTCAAATTTTAAAATAATAATAATAAATAACAATCCGAAATTCAAAACTCTGGTGCTGTTAAATATAGACACAATTAAAACAATGACAATGACAACATGGTTCTATATTTTTCACTATTTCATAGTAAATTAGATAATTTGTTCTAAGGAAGAACTTTTTGAGATTGGATTATTTGATAACAAACACCTTTTTTGGGATAGCTATTTAAGATTTAATTATGGAAATACTTACTTTTAAACTGCAAATTGATGTCTTAAAAGCAACTGAAAATATATCCCTCTAGCCACGTAAGCTTTCTTATAAATGGCATCTTTTTTTTTTTTTTTTTTTAAATACAAAACGAGGTTTCCGCTATTTCTTTTTATAGCTTTGAAATTTTGGAGCACATCTATTATTAGTAACCAGGAGATGGCGTAATGTTGTGTGATAAAATTATTAATATTGGTAGAGACCGACCGAATTTCGGCTTTGGTTTTGGGTCATCTACCAGGAGTCAGACTGTCGGTCTCGTCTGTGTCTAGGCCTGCAGTCCAATATTCATTTTTGGTCGACGTCTTGCTGACATCGTATGTTATAAGTCTAATCCTCTTCGAAAACTGCTCACCAATGATTGATGACCCTTTAATTAAAAAAAATATATATATTATAAAAATGTTTCAGTTAGGCCTAGGAAAATGTAAAATGTTTGGTTGAAAAAAAATACTGGAAGGGTAATATTTATATTACTATTTATATGATTATTTTAAAATTATTTTTATTTTCAAAAATAAAATTTGGGAACACTAGTTGTTTTTTTCTCCAATTCATTCTTTTTGATGTTTATTTTGATCTAACATTATCCTGCTCATCAATGTTGTCATGGGAAAATTTGATAATATTGAATAATCCTAGGGAATGCTAATATCTCCATTATTACTTTTGTTTTAGTTTTTTTTAAAATTCGGGAAACTTGGGCTTCTTCAATCACTATGATGCTCATATATATGTTACTGACGACATAACACACGTGTGCATGTATCATCTGGTTCATATAATAATTATGTAGTAGGCCTACTGCAGACCTGTTTACTTTTATGATTAAATTGAAAATTAACGATTTTGAGATGTCATTTGCAAATCTTTTTATATCCAAATAACGTAATTTATGTGACATTTGGCTCTTTTAGAGACTGTTAGGATCATTATTGTAGATATATCATATATGTCCTGCTAGCGTTGTATTTATATAATTAAAGCAAAGGGCACTTTTGGGTTTATTTTGCATAAATCCCCCCCACCCAGTCAAATTTTTCTGTTCCCATACTACTTTAAAATACATTTTTAACAGATTTAAATTACTTTTAAATTACAATGGTAAAAGCCAAAGTGTTCATTATTTATTAATATTCACGACGATCTCCCTTTTTTAAAAAAGAATCTAAATATTGATACTTTCCCCGCATCATTTTTAGATGTATGCAGAATGTAGGCTTGAGCGTATTTCAAAATGTCTATAAGCTATACATGCATATACTCTTTCACTTTTGGCTTCTATTTCAACCGAAAGTCTCGTTAAGCTTTTGGCTTCGGCTTCGGACGAAACGTATTTGTAACTTTCGGCCTGCTTTCGGTTTCAGATAGAATCAGGAAATCACTTTCTGTCGGTCTCTAGGTATGACCACAATTTTCAGGTAGAAACAAGCGAGTAGATTTGTTTGGCTTCCGTTCAAATGACACCGTGATTGTAGTCACAGTTGTCATTGTTGAAGTCATGGATTTGGATCGTATCCGGAAATTTGATCGAAAGAAATTTCGGCGACGGAAAATTGATCGATGGAAATTTGATCGAACGGAAATTTTGCTTCAAATTTCTTTTGGAATGCATTATTTCGTTTTACTATTTAGTATAGTGCGTTCAAAAAGAAATTTGACGAAAATTTTAACGTGTGAACTGAAAAAAAGTTTCGACCAAATTTCCGTTCGATCAAATTTCCGTCAATCAATTTTCCGTCGACGAAATTTCTTTCGATCAAATTTCCGGTAACCGGATTTGGATCATAGCGCAGGCGAAAACCATGAAAGTAATTGACAATTTTTGAATCAAGCGCCGATTGTGAACGTGGACTCAGCCTAATGCATAATATAAAAATAAAATCTAGAAATGGGCTGGAAAATTACATTTAGACTTGCTTATGTGATTAAATCCTATCAGAATGATGGACATCAGATCAATCTTGGCGATAGTATGAAAGATGGATATCATTGAAAGACAGTCGCCAGATTATCTCCAGAAATGAGTCAATCAAATGAATAGCGGCCATTCGTAGTGGTGGTGTTGGAATTTAGTTGTTTGGCCCAAAAAAAGGGATAATATATAGAAATAAAAATAGCAATTGTGACCCTTCTGATTACAATTATTTGATTCTAGTTCCTTTATTTATTTATATAATTCTTTTGACTTAAGCTCATTTATGTAATTTCCTTGTGTGTTTGTGTGTGTTTGTGGGCTATACAATTTTGAACAAAAAAATTGATGCTGTAAAAATGTGCACACAACTGAATGATTTTGCACACGAGCCAGCAAACCTTAGAGGGAAAATTGGTTATGAATATAATTTTTCTCTACAACAAAACATGCACTCATTGAACAAATCATCAACATTTATGATTGCAAGCTCTGTGCCATTCTGGTGATGAGCTTAGGGCTTTCCGACTTGCTAGTGGCGTAAAACACGGCAGCATCCATGAAACGCAAAGAGTTAAGAACACGTCATCATCTATATAATGTTTATAACTTAGTATTTGACATATGTTTTCCCCGTTGTAATTAAATTATTTTCAGGAAACACATACAAACAGTGTCAAGACAAATTGTATAAAGAGTATATAAACACATAAATAATAATGAAAAAACGATATTTCATTTATTCTTCATCGTCATTTCATTAAGTCTCACATACAAATCTTAATTGCCAGTAATGCTTTGTGCATGAGACATCTATCATGCCTGAGTATTTTTTAGGGATGCACAAGCAGTCTTCAAACCCGCCATAATTGTTTGGCTCCACACCGCGCCAGTTTACGTAGTTTAAGCGTTTTCTGCCTCTAGCAATCTCCCAAACTCCTTCTTCGAACTTGTCCGTCCCTGCTACTAGGATGCCTTCTGTGTTATAATCTGTCATTATGGTTCGCATGAGTTCTTCTTCCGCTTGATTGTCCACCTCGACAAGGTATCCACAAATTGACTCACAGATTTCGGCCGCGGCGTTGTCCGTTGTGTAATCATCATTTGAGATGTAGTAAGAATTCCCTTTAAATTCATGCAGAGTCAATCGTTTGAGATTTTCCTCTTGGGGCGAACACTCTATTCAGAAATATTTAAACGTGAATTACGTTTCAATGTTTAGAATCGTTTTTTCCCTCCAACTCTTTATTCAAACCCTGAATAGAAATTCTGATCAACTCTATCAGATACTCGTGTGTGCCATTCTTCCTTTTTGTGCTCCTTAACTATACTTTCCCCACTATTCAAATCTTTTCCATTTCATATGAAACCAACCCACTAACTTACAATTTATCATCTTTCAAAACATCCCCTTAAAATGTTCTATCCTTCGCGCTTACCGTTAAGCAGTAACATATTGCCATTTTACTAAATTCAGACCCACTATCCTGAAAAATTGATCGATTTATATAAATGATATACTTATAAATAAATATTGAGTTTTCTAGATCTGTGTTCCTTTCTGCATTTGGTCGCTATTATTCGCATAAAAATAAATTTCCTGAAAATATGCCTGCGTCATCTTCACTTGTGTACATTTTATATTTTCATTCAAATTATTCAGAATTTAGAATACATATCATTTAACGACACACAAATGCCTGTCACAATATTCTTTAGAAACATTTTTTTGTAATTGAAGTCAGCTATAAATTACGTTTCATTTTTAATTATTTTTTTATAACTTATTTCCTCGATATTTTTTTAAAGTAAAACAATCAGAGGAAGTAAAGGTAAATATGTGGGTTATTGTGACTCTAAACAATGGTAAAAGGAGAGAAAGACAATTAGGTGGGTACTAATGACAGTAAAAAATGGTTCGAATCGAGAAAAAATAGGGGTGACTACAGTAAACAGGAAATGATATTTAAGCTATAGTGATTATGATTTAATAAAGCATAGAGACACAATATCACATTTTTAAAATATTTTTTTTCTGCATCATTAACCAACAAACTGTTTTCCACAACTGAGTCCTTACTTTAAGTTGTTGCTGTAGTCGATGTGTTTGTTAAGATTTTATAACCATTTTAAATTATTATTTCTTATTGTATATAATTCACTGTATAATTTTTTCCCTTTTTTTAAGGTAGGTCCTAACACTTAGAACCTTGGTTAGCACAAATACCCTGGCTGACAACATCGCCCCAACCATCACCCGCATTTTCCAAAAGTCGCTTGACTCCGGCAAACTCCCACTAGACTGGCTTGATACAAATATCACTAGTGCCTACAAGAAAGGTGACCGTCATAACCCAGCAAACTACCGCCCAATATCCCTGACCTCCGTTCCATGCAAAATTCTGGAACACATCATCTGTCGTCACATCATGAACCACCTTGAACACTACAACATTTTGACCACTCTAAACCACGGTTTCCGCTCTGGATACTCCACAGAAACTCAATTAATCATCACCACCAATGACCTCCTTGCCTCCTATGACAAAGGTAACCAGGTCGACATGGCAATTCTCGACTTCTCCAAGGCCTTCGACACTGTTCCACACAGCCTTCTTCTACACAAACTCCACCACTACAGCATTACCGGCAACCTTCACTCCTGGCTCTCAACATTTCTAACAAAACGGACCATGCAAGTAGTGGTAGATGGCGTCCGATCAGGCAAAGCCACCGTAGACACAGGAGTTCCTCAAGGCACAGTACTGGGCCCCCTTCTCTTTCTCTGTCACATAAACGACCTCCCTGATACTGTAAAATCTCACGTGAGGCTGTTTGTAGATGACTGTCTTGTCTACAGAGAGATAATCGACTACGATGACCACAACCAACTTCAAGCAGATTTGGAGTGCCTTATGAATTGGGCAGACAAATGGGGCATGACATTTAATTAAACCAAATGCTACATAATGAGCATCTCAAAAAAAAAACCATCAAGCTATATGTACACCCTAAATAGGACAATCCTTCAACAAGTAACAAACAATCCATACCTTGGAATTCTCTTCTCAAATAACCTAAAATGGTCACCCCATATAAACAAAATTTCAAAAAAGCCAACTCCACACTAGGTTTTATTAGAAGAAATCTGCGCCACTGCCCAACATCCTGCAAACGAAATGCCTATCTTGCACTCGTTCGTCCGATACTAGAATATGGTGCAATCATCTGGGACCCATACCTCAGCAAGACGTGGACAAATTGGAGCGAATCCAACGTAACGCAATGCGCTTCATAGCACGTGACTATAAAACCACCACGCCTGGCTACGTCACTGGCCTTTTAAACAGATTTGACATCCCCACTCTCAAGGACAGACGAGAAAAGATCCGCCTTACATTCTTATATAAAATGGCCATGGGGCTAATTCCGGCCATCCCAGCAAACAATTATCTTACCCCACAGAAGCCAGGCCGATTAATTAGAGCCAAACAGTCACTTAACACTGACTTAACATCTGACAACCCCATGAGAAATTACACCCGAAACAATAACAAATGCTTCACTGTGCCTCGGAGTAACACAATTCAACATAAGCAGTCATTCTTTCCACGCACCATAATTGCTTGGAACAACCTGGACAATACCGCTGTGAACTCGACAACGATCGAAAGCTTCAAGGCCGCCCTGGCATCTGCTAGGGGCCGTTAGATTGACAACATCGCTTCCCCAACCGTTGCACATATGCCAGTATATGGATGCAGCAACGTACCGAACCAGAACCAGAAGCACGGGCAAAACTCATCAACCGGGCGTCACTATAAATTATACAAGTTAAACGCGTTTTCGTGTTTGACTGTCACAATCACAGTTGGTATCGGATCTGTGTGCACTTAGGTTTCAGCGGTTAGGTCGTAGAACATATGCGAGCCCTACATGCTTTCATTGAAGCTTTGAATTTTGAAAAAGAAAATGTCCAAACGAAAATCGGAGCTATTGATTCCTACTGAAGGAAAGGGAATGACAAATGCCAAACAGTCCAAGAATTCAAGCAACGAGCTCACGGTACATCATTATCAGGGCATCACCTGGGCATCACCACAATATTACTAGGGCATCATAAGAGCCATAAAAAGGGGAAGATACTCACAGTATCCCAGAAATAACGACCAAAATTAGAATCGAATAATTTGTGAAGAACACGGGAAAACTTGGCAACGGTGTCATTTAGCTGAAAATTGTAATGTCGGCTACAGATACATCTGTACTGTTATTGTAGTGAAGTAATAAAACTGTCTTTATATTGTTATATTTCATGTATTCTAATGTAAAATATGCATATAATAAATATATAAATAAGAATGAGCTAAAGTGACCATATAACGCTAAAAAACTAATACTTCTTAATAAGTTCGCATTCATTAAAAGAATACTGGTGATTTTTTATTCTTTTAAGTACATCAAATAATTTTAAATGTGATTGAAATAAATTATATCAGCTTTTATTTTAGTTTATGTTTAAGTATGATGAGAAATTGCACATACATTTAAGTAATAATTAAATATTTAAAAAATGTAATCCAAAATTGAAAGCAATGAATCTTCAATTTATCATCTAAGAATTATTTTCAATAAATCATAATCACATTTATATAGTGCATTTTGTGCGTTGTTAATGTTGCGAAATCAAAATAAAATTGATTTAAATTTAATGTTTTCAAAAAAAAAAATCAAAATTAAAAATGTTGATTGAACTAAAATAAAATAAAGGAAACTGATTGCCCACCCGATGGCACAAGGGCAAGGTTATCCTAGAATGTGATGTTTGTTACCTAAAGTACAACAAAATTCCTCATTGTAACAAATATATTTTTTTAGTATGAAAGTAAAAAGTTTTATTTCGGTCTAAAACATTTCTTGTCGTAAAAACCTACACAAAATAACCATACAACCAACATTTTAAAATTAATACCATATCTTTAAAACAAATTTAATTTAAAAAACCTACAAAATGATTAATTTGTTACAAATTCACTTGCGCTGAATAACTTAATATGAGTCCAATTTCAATTATGTTTCTTGATAGTATACTTTAAAAATAACAAAATTGTATTTTACAATCTATACTTACTAGATTCAGTTCTAATAGTAGTACTTGTCGCTGTAAAAAAAATTAAAATAAGTTCAGTTTAATTAACCCAACAAAACGTATTTTAATGTCTTTTTTTTTAAATTTCAAACGTTTTAAAAATGTATTTGTATACACATTACAATCACCGTCAGATCAATTCATGTTGTTCTGGGTCATTTAAAATTTTCTCTGATACCCAACGATTTTTTTCTCAGCCACGTACCACCGTGTCTTTCTTTCGGAACAAAAAACGGGAGGAAATACTGTGTGTGAAATGAGTGTTTTGTTAAAAGAGACATGGCTTTGGATGTATGAAGAAATTAGTACATTTTTGCTAGAAGTTGTGTAGCTAAAACTTTTGTTATAATATACGTAAGATTTCTGGACACGTCTATTTTATTCTGCACAGCAGTGATTTTTTTCTTATGCATTTTCCACTGTCATCAATATGAAGCTAATAAATGATAAGAAACCAAAATCTTTTCTTCGCTTGTTTTGTTGACAGAAAGATACAACACGTCAGCTCTGTAAGGGCTAAGAGAAAAGGAGTTCTTGACTCTGAAACTGTACTGAGGCCTAATGGGACCTAACCTCTACACAACGTACTTTCCGTCACAATTACTTTTCATTATAAGGGATTTATAGTACAGTGTATGCAAAATTTTACAAAATAATTAATTTTTATTTATTTTTTAACTTTTTTTTTTTATGAGTCAGTTATCGTACAACTCTAAAATTAAATATCTATGTGGGATGTATTGTGTTTGTTAATGTGTATCTATGTGTGGGTTTTTTGCAATATAACAAAACCTAGTAGATTCATCTTAAGAAAACTATTAACTTTTACATTTTCTAATATAACTTCTAAACTCACCATAATATTTCAAAGGTATTTTCCTAAATACTGAAAAGCTATAAATATTTAATGAAAAAAAAAACACTTAAAATAAAACGTCTTTAAATATTAACCAAAAAGGTATCCCTTTAAATCAATACCTTATCTGAAAATAAATTGTTTTAAACAATCCATTAAAAAGAAGAAAAAAAATTATTACATTAATAAAATTGTGTTTTTTAAAATTTACATTATTATTTTTTTGGTTTCTTTTTTAAATTCAATTTGCAAATGATAACTCTGACTAAGTTAAAGTTTAATAACTTTTTATCACCCTACTGCATATTTAATGAATGTCATAGTTATTTTGTCTTATCATATGACAAATAAAGTCTAAATACTTACAAGCTGCAGTTCTCAGAGTAGTGGTCGTCGCTAAAAAATAATGATACAAAAAAATTAAAAACACAAAAAAGCACAAAACATATCATTATTATTTATCTACCTAAGATTTTAGATTAATTTAAATGTAATGGAAAAAGAAAACCTTTCAAATACCGGTATAGTTTATCTTTAGTTGTTTTTACTCTCTCTTTGTTATATTCAAATGTAGTAAAAATGTATTTGTATAAACATTACTTTCGAATTATAATTGATTAATAGTATGGTGCATACAGAATTTAACCAAATAATTAATTTATTTATAATTTATTATTTTGTCAGATATTATGCAACTAGAAAATCAAAATACTTACTTGCTGCAGTTCTGAGAGTAGTGGTCGTCGCTAAAATTAAATAATAAAAAATATAAAAGTGAAACAAATGCATTATTGTTTGTTTACGCATTTTTTTTTCAAGAACCTCATATGTTTTAGATTGTTTTAAATGTATGTGAATGTTTAGTGCTTTTAATTGGTCTTTTTAAGAATTCAAATGTTTTATAATTGTATTTCTATAAACAAAACGTTTTTTAAATTGTAATGGAATTATAGTATGGTGTATGTAGAATTTGACGAAAATGATTAATTTATAAATAATAATTTTGCAAGTTATCGTACAACTAGAATTCAAATATATTATTTTGATTTGCTGCGCGGGTCTAAATTTGTGTGTGTTTCTGCATAATAACAAAACCTAATCTATTCATCTTTAGAAAACTATTAATTTTTTATTTTCTAATTTTAAGTTCTAGGCTCACCATAATTTTGAAAAAGGTATTTTCCTAAATTATTTTTAAAATATAAATATTTATTGAATAAAATAAGTAAATAAAAATTCTTCAAAATTAACCGAAAAGCCTACTCTTTTAAATCAATATATCATCGAAAAATATTATTTATTTTTTTTTAATTTGAAAAAGGGAAATGATCCTGATTTAATAGAATTTTGTTTATTTGTTTATTTTTCTTATTTTAATTTAACTTGCAAATTATAACTCTGACAAAGTTGAATTTGAATAACTTTTTATCATCATACTGTATACTATAACAATGTCATAGTTATTTTTGTCTTATTATATGACAAATACAATATAAGTACTTACGTGCTGAAGTTCTAAAAGTAGTGGTCTTGGCTAAAAATAAATAATACAAAAATAGATAAATATGTTAAAGTGCACAAAATATACCATTAATATTTATCTACCTAAGAAATATTTTTTTTCAAGATTGTCATATGTTTTAGATTGTTTTAAATGTATTAGTTTAAAAGTACATTTATATGATATATAACTCTGACTAAGTTTAAGTTTAATAACTTTTTATCACCCTACTTTATATTAACTCAATGTCATAGTTATTTTGTCTTATCATATTAAACATAAAATCTAAATATTTCAAGCTGCAGTTCTCAAAGTAGTGGTCGTCGCTAAAAAATAATGATAACAAAATAAAAACACATAAAAGCACAAAATATATCATTATTAATTATCTACCTAAGAAATCAGTTTTATTTTTTTTACTTATCAAGAATCTCATTTCTTTTTGATTATTTTAACTGTAATGGAAAAAGAAATCTTTTCAGTTACCGGTTTAGTTGATCTTTAGATGTTTTTAATCTGTCTTTGTAATTATTCAAATGTTGTAAAAATTATTTGCTTAAACATTACTTTCGAATTATAATTGATTAATAGTATGTTGCATACAGAATTTAATCAAATAATTAATTTTTTATAATTTATTATTTTGTAAGATAGTATGCAACTAGAAAATTTAAATACTTACGTGCTGCAGTTCTGAGAGTAGTAGTCGTCACTAAAATAAAATAATAAAAAATATAAAAGTGAAACAAATTAATTATTATTTGTTTACGTCAATTTTTTCCAAGAACCTCATATGTTTTATATTGTTTTAAATGTATGTGAATGTGTAAAAAAAATTAAATTAGATCGGACCTTTAGTGCTTTTAATCGATCTTTTTAAGAATTCAAATGTTTTATAATTGTATTTCTATAAACAAAACGTTTTTAAAATTGTAATGGAATTAAAGTATTGTGTATGTAGAATTTGACGAAAATGATTAATTTATTACTAATAATTTTGCAAGTTCTCGTACAACTAGGATTCAAATATATTATTTAAATTTGCTGCGCGGGTCTAAATTTGTGTGTGTTTTTGCATAATAACAAAACCTAATCTATTCATCTTTAGAAAACTATTAATTTTTTATTTTCTAATTTTAAGTTCTAGGCTCACCATAATTTTGAAAAATGTATTTTCCTAAATTATTTTTAAAATATAAATATTTATTGAATAAAATAAGTAAATAAAAATTCTTCAATATTAACCAAAAAGCCTACTCTTTTAAATCAATATATCATCGAAAATATTATTATTTTTTTAATTTGAAAGAGGGAAATGATCCTGATTTAATAGAATTTTGATTTTTGTTATATTATTTTTTATTTCAATTTAACTTGCAAATTTTAACTCTGACAAAGTTGAATTTGAATAACTTTTTATCATCATACTGTATATTAAATCAATGTCATAGTTATTTTGTCTAATTATATGACAAATACAATATAAGTACTTACGTGCTGAAGTTCTAAAAGTAGTGGTCTTGGCTAAAAATAAATGATACACAAATAGATATATATGTTAAAGTGCACAAAGTATATCATTATTATTTATCTACCTAAGAAATCTTTCTTTTCAAGATTGTCATATGTTTTAGATTGTTTTAAATGTATTAGTTTAAAAATACATTTTTATGATATATAACTCTGACTAATTTGAAGTTTAATAACTTTTTATCACCCTACTGTATATTAACTCAATGTCATAGTTATTTCGTCTTATCATATGAAAAATAAAATCTAAATGTTTACAAGCTGCAGTTCTCAGAGTAGTGGTCGTCGCTAAAAAATAATGATAAAAAAATAAAAACAATGAAAAGCACAACATATATCATTATTATTTATCTACCTAAGAAATCAGTTGTACTTATTTTCCTTATCAAGAATCTCATATATTTTTGATTATTTTAACTGTAAGGGAAAAAGAAATCCTTCCATTTACCGGTTTAGTTGATCTTTAGATGTTTTTAATCTGTCTTTGTTATTATTTAAATATTGTAAAAATTGATTTGTATAAACATTATTTTCGAATTATAATTGATTAATAGTATGGTGTATGCAGAATGTAACCAAATAATTAATTTATTTATAATTTATTATTTTGTAAGATATTATGCAACTAGAAAATCTAAATACTTACGTGCTGCAGTTCTGAGAGTAGTAGTCGTCGCTAAAAAATATAATAAAAATATATATATATATATAAAAGTGAAACAAATTCATTATTATTTGCTTACGTCAATTTTTTTCGAGAACCTCATATGTTTTAGATTGTTTTAAATGTACGTGAATGTGTAAAAAAATAAAATTAGATCGGACCTATAGTGCTTTTAATCGATCTTTTTAAGAATTCAAATGTTTTATAATTGTATTTCTATAAACAAAACTTTTAAAAAAAAATTAATGGAATTATAGTATGGTGTACGCAGAATTTGACAAAAATGATTAATTTATTACTAATAATTTTGTAAGTTATCGTACAACTAGAATTCAAATATATTATTTTGATTTGTTGTGTGGGTCTAAATTTGTGTGTGTTTTTGCATAATAAAAAAACCTAATCTATTCATCTTTAGAAAAATATTCATTTTTTAATGTTCTAATTTTACGTTCTAGGCTCACCATAATATTGATTCTATATTGTTTTTTTTTTAAAGTAAGTCTTCAATAGCATGTTCCACCAAGTGACAATGCTTCTCGGGCAAAAAAATATAAAATACTTCAGGAAATGAGTAAAAGAATGTATGGTTAAACTTGAAAAAAGGAACATAACAAAACAAAGGACGTGTCGACAGGAAGCCGTCTGACAAAGTTGATTTTGAATAATGTGTTATCATCATACTGTATATTAAATCAATGTCATAGTTATTTTTGTCTTATTATATGACAAATACAATAAAAGTACGTACGTGCTGCAGTTCTAAGAGTAGTGGTCGTGGCTAAAATTAAATAATACAAAAATAGATAAAAATTTTAAAGTGCTTAAAATATATCATTATTATTTTTATACCTAAGAAATCTTTCTTTTCAAGATTCTCGTAGGTTCCAGATTGTTTTAAATGTATTGTTTAAAAATACATTTTAATGATATATAATCTTTAAAGGTTTTTAATCGGATTAAATCGGTCTTTTTAAAAATTCAAATGTCTTAAAAATGTAATTGTATAAAAATTACTTTCTAATTATATTATTGATTTATGTACGGAGTACTAATAATTCAGCAAAAGGATACATTTAAAACCTTATGTAATCATCTTTAGAAAACGATCAATATTTTAATTATCTTTTAAAATTCTAAGCTCACCCATAGATTTTTAAAAGTATTTTCCTAAATAATTAACAACTATACACATTTAATGAATATACTACTAAAATAAATCATATTTAAACTTTTTAAATCAATAACTTATTTGAAATTACGTTTAAAAATAATTCTTAAAACGCAGAGAAATTCCAATGATTTAAAAATTTAAAAAAAACAACATATAAATTGCAAATAATATCTCTTTGTTAAATTTCAAGAGTTATTTTTATCACCATACAGTAGATTAATATAACAAACTACAATAGTTCATTTCTTCTTGTTATCATATATATACAGTGCGTAGATAGGGCTGGTGTCTTCCTATGCGGTAAACTCATGGTTGTACCAGCATCCCCACCCCCCGACTTCCACGATGGATTTCTTCTTGTTAAAATAAGTTGACAGTATAAACATTACAAGAACAAATAAAATTAATGGATGGTCACGAAGTGAATGTATTTTAGAGCTGAAACAACGTTGAGTTATAGTTATTTTTACAGTGCATTTACTTTATTAAATTTTATTCCATTCCTGGTCTTCAAAGATGTAAACCTGTCAATCACTTTATCAAAATCAATATCCATCACCGTTTCACTCTCAATTAATAGTAGAGCCAGTTCAGAAAGCCTTGACTGTCCCATGATGTATCGGAAGTAGTTCTTGATAAGACTTAGTATTGAAAAGCTAAGCTCACATGAAGCCCCAGACACACCGGCCGTAAGAACACATTGAAGGGCTTAGCGAGAGTATTAAAAGATATTCTAGGAAGTCCCATTCAGCTATGAATTTCAAATCATCAAAACACTGACCATACCATGACTCTGTGAAATTCATCAGCTGTCCGGAGTCTCCTTCTAAGCCTTGCTATTTAAAAATAAAATCATCTTCTAATAACTCAGCGTATAAATTGGTTAATTTTGTAAAGGACGACAAGAAATCTTCTCCACTTTAGTAGATTCTACATGGATTAAATTGTCCGTAACATATCTGCTACTTCCTTGATTGCCGATGATCATATATTTAGTTCACAATAAAATCTATAAATACACTCAGTATCTCCCCACTGTTTTTTGTTGCAGAGAGAGCCCAGCATCTATTCATTGCTCTTTTGCCATTCTTTTCTTAAACCTTAGTCTTTTCTCATCAAAAACTCTATATTGGTCTTATTTTAAAAGTAAGTTTTCAATAGCATGTTCCACCAAGTGACAATGCCTATCGGGCAAAAAATATAAAAGACTTCAGGAAATAAGTCAAAGAAAGTATGGTTAAACTTGAAAAAAGGAACACAACAAAACAACTGACGTGTCGACAGGAAGCCTTCGTCAGCAAACAAGCAACGGAAAAATAAACAGAATCAAAATTTAAAAAATAGAAAATTCTAGAAAGAGAGATTATTTAAAATGTTCTGATTTATGTCATTAAAAAAAATATTTAAATGTAGCACGTTTAAATTTTAACTCTATCCAGGATCATGTTCCCAGTTGGATTTTTTCCCCGTAGGATAATGAAGGTTAACCAGACGGTATCGGGAACCCACAAGGATCGTTATCCCCGAGGGATCGTGATACAACCGGTACCGGGGTCCAACTAAGATCGGGATGAAACCAAGATCGGTGTTCCATTGAGGAATTTAAGGTTTTAAAAAATTATGGTTTATGTTTTTCTTATGGGAGACAAATTATTATTATTTTCTTTTGATACAGCGTTTTTTGTTTTGTTTTTGTTAAATGGTGCATAATTTCAACCTTAACGAAAATGCTGTAGAATTTTTTTTTTCCGAATACAATCCCGGGAATAACCGGGTATATTAGCTAGTATGGGATATAAAATCTAAATACGTACGTGCTTCTGTTCTAAGACTAGTGGTCGTCGCTAAATAAAAATCAAATAAGTCAATAATTAGTAAGATTGTGTTTTTTCTATTATTTCATGTTATTTGTTATTATTTGTGTACGTTTTATATGTCATTTCTTATATGAGACGTTTGTAGATGTTGGATCATTGATAGGTCGGTAGGTGCAATTTGCAAGTATTCTCTGTCTTTTGGTAGGTGGTATTTCACTATGATTTCACAGGTCACGTCTAATATTGATTTATATTTCATTCAATTGTTTGCTCTCCTTTTTTTAATCAGTTGCCTAGTTAGACGTTGATTGTCTATTTGGATGTTGATTGTCTATTTGCATGTTGATTGTCTATTTGGATGTTGATTATCTATTGGATGTTGATTGTCTATTTGGATGTTGATTGACTATTTAGATGTTGATTGTCTATTTGAATGTTGCTTGTCTATTTGAATGTTGCTTGTCTATTTGAATGTTGATTGTCTATTTGGATGTTGCTTGTCTATTTGAATGTTGATTATTTATTTGGATGTTGATTGTTTAGTCTTCTGTACATTTTAACCATCTCGATAACTGCTGCTTCTCTTTTTGGAATTGGAAATTTTATTTCACATGCTTCTGTTGGGGTAAATCATAAACGTCCCTAGATCAAATGTGCCGCATAGTTTTATACTTTTCCAAAAGAGTCCTGTTCTGTTTTGCTGCAAATTGACTGTAGCGCAGACCTGTATTTCATCAATGATCGCACATAAGCTATGTACAAATTGGTGCAATGTGGTCTTGTCACTACCCCATGAGATACAATCCAGGCATTGTGGTATTGTCACAGCCATGTGAAGTACTGACTAGGCAGTGTGGTATTGTGCCTGCCATATGAGGTACTGGTCAGGCAGCGTGGTGTTGTCACTGCCATATAAGGTACTAGGCAGGCAGTGTGGTTTTGTCACAGCCATAGCAGGTACTGGCCAGGCAGTGTAGTCTAACTGGACACCTAGATATGTCGGATTTTCTTCTTTCTGAAGTATTGTGGTTCCTTGTGGGGATAGTGTAGTGTTCTATTTGGCTACCTTGTGGCATTTAGTGAAGACTAAGTTTACTGATTTTGTGATGTTTAATTACAATTCCACTTTTTACAATAAATACTGATCCCGATAAAGTCTCCAGTAGGACGCCTTGCAAGTATGCCTTTGTGTCTGCATCTATACCATATCACAAGATCATCTACATAGAGTGCCTTCTCCACCAATAGCTCGTAAGGTAGATCTTTAATAAAGTTAAGAAAATATACAAATAATGGACTAACATTTTGAGAGCCCTTCCTCCGGGACTGCCTTTGATGAGATAGTATTGTTTCACTTTAAATAGGATAGTGTACGCAGTGAAAAAAAATTTGATATGCAGCCTTGCATTGTATGTCATCTAGACCAATCCTTCTCCCAAAACTCTATTCGCATCAGACTCTATTCACACCAGACCCATTCACCTGCTTGAGATCAACAAAGTGGCTGTGGTATGTTGTTGTAATCTTGGACGCCATTTAAGATTTTTTCGCTCAGTCAGAAGAGTTTTTCGTTCTTACACTGACCAGCCCTGGGGGCCAGCTTGGCATTTATTTAGGGAGCTAATTGTTTTTAGCAACCAAAGAATACGATTGTTAATCCTTTATTCTTTACGTTTTCTAGTGCAGGGGTTCTGAGATATCGGTCAATACCTTTATCAATATCAGCATCATTTATTTTTTCAACATTGTCTCTACAATATATGTTTTCAACTGTTTAGGGATTTTTATTTTCGCCTTGTACAGTTTATAAAATCAAGTATGGCTGATTTCTCTGAAAAGGCCTAAAGTTACCATCATGTCTTTATAGATAAGGTAGAAAGCCGCTGTTTTTTTGCCCATTCATTTCTTTTTAATATTTTGTGACAGTTATGTTTGCTTTTACTATGGTCTCAATTAGAGGTTTTTATTTTCGAACAGTTTTATTTTCTAAATATTTTCTCGCAGAGTCTGTTTTATAAATTGTTCTAGATTTTGTTCTCTATATTTTTGTAAAACAATTCCCCCTGCATTCTAGAGAGGCAGCTTTTAGAATAACTTTGAGGATTTATTCGCATACATTGTGGTTTTGTTTTGGGTGATGGTACTAAGAAAATTCCTGGCTACCTGATTTGTCGTGATCTCATTTATTTGTATTTCAGCGCGTTAATGATTTAAAATTATTTTATTTGGTGCTGATAGCGACATGAGAATGGGTCAGAGATATCAACCTATGCCATCCAATACAAAAAAGTTACTATATATATAGTAATTCTAAAAATAATACTGTTAGATCAGGTCTGCTGAGAGTGTCAAGAGCTATGAGCATAAGCGCGTGTGTCAACCTTTCTGCAGAGTGAATATATTTATTCTATTGCCTTGTCAAAAAGAATACGAGAACAAGACATTGTATCTAAATGTAAAGGAATATGAAAATCACCTGTGGTAGTTGGTTCAGTGGTTGTTGTAGTAGTAGTCGTAGTGGTTGTAGTTGTCGGGCACTGGTATTGGCTTGCCTTAACGCAGGTTTTGGACTGATGGATGGATGATAAACATTTATTTTATTAATGAATTAAAGATACCTCATCCGAAAAAGTTTCCGAGGACGGAAGTGTAGTATCTGTCTTAAGTCACCAGACAGTAGCCTATTAATTACACCCATGATGCATCTCCTGGAGAGTTTTGTCCAATGTTTCTATTGCTCCGTCGTTAGATTTAGTTGCTGCAATTAATTAGAGAGTTAAGGAATCGCGATTTTGTGTGTGTGTACGCTATCAAGTAACTGATGAATCAACAGCCTTTTTTTTCTTTTGGATCTGGATAACCAAGATTGAAAAGCTATCAAAATTCTTAAACAAAGCTTCTGAACATTTTTCTAAACACTTCGTCATCGGATTGACTCTGTTGTGCTTTAGTTTATTTTTTAAATTGTCTTTTTCAAGTTTTTAAGAACTGATCAAGAACAACAACTAGAAAAAAAAACCTCAGGTACTGCTTATTAAAAATGTTAGATAATGACACGGACGGAATGCAAAACTGCTTAAGTTTTTAAGTTGACATTTAAGATACAATGTTTTCTAGACGCGCGAAGCTTTCAAAACTTAAAAAAAAATAGCCACTATTTTCTAAATCTCGTCACGAAAAACCGTTCACTAAAAAACAAAGCATTCTAAAATATCAAAAAAAATCTCAATCACGAAACACATAATTAATATTAAACCTGTTTCGGTCTTTGGTCATTTTAATCTCCGTAAATGCTGAATTAACCAAATACATGTTGGCGTATTTCTAGGGTATAAGAGGAACTAGCATCTAAAATTTCAAATTTGATAGGTTTTGTTGTTCTAGAGATATCATCATCATCAGTGTGAGTGGGTATGTGTGAGTGTTTGTTCTTTAGAATTTACATACAAAGATAAGGTGAAATCGCTAATTTTTAAAATATACTTTATATAAACTTCGCATTTTTTCGTGCGTTTCTTTCTTTCTGCCTGGGTGTGTGGCAAAATTTTCGGACGGCGATTCTATCAACTTCCCGTCAACCTATCGAGCTTAAACTATGCAAATAGACTCGATTCCGATGAAAACTCATGTTATCAAATTTCAGGCCAACCAACCCTAAAATCCAAAACCAGCTTTTTTCCTTCTTTTTTTTCATGTCGAAAATGAAGGAGACATGATGCCAATTATTTCACGAAATAAAATTCCCGATTACTTCGCTAAAAAAGATTCGTAAAACACGGACGAATGCGTTTTTCAGCCCCCCCCCCCCCCCGCCCCCGGACAATTCCCATTGCTCATTATTAAATTTTATAACGTATTTAAACAAAAACATGTGTCGTTAATGATTGTTTAATTTCTAAGTAATCCAACGGTCGGCGACTGGATTGGTGGTGATGTAACTTGCATCCATTCCATCCATGGGGATTGGGGTGCATTTACAAGGAAGAAACTTTAGACAAGAAGTAAAACATAGCCAGGAACCTGGGGTGGATTGTACTCGTTAACGTTAGATAGTACCTCATCTAAGAAAAATCTGGAGATGGAATCCCGTAGGTAGTATTACATTGACTCAATGACAATGCGGGAAAATTCTGCTCCACTCCTGTTAAAAGCTATGCCATCAATACATGATAATTCATTTGGCTCACTAAATGCACGGGAGAGGTCATTTGCTGACCAGGGAACCATTTAATTTTGCTGAAAATGAAAATATCCCAAGTATTGTGACCTCATTCTGTGGTCTATTTTATTGTCACAGGGAGATGGACGAACACCAAAAGCCAAACAATATTTAAATTTTGAATGCGCATCATATGATAATATAAGAACAGAGTGTGTTTAAATGCAACCTGAAACATGTAGAACAAGAAGTAAAAACATGAAACAATTCAACTTGATTAGGTTTGCAGTTCTTGAGATCTCGTGACCGGTGAGTCACTGAGTCAGCGAGTCAGTAAGTCAGCGAGTCGGTAAGTCAACGAGTCAGTAAGTAAGCAAGTCAATAAGTCATCGAGTCAGTAAGTCAGCAAGTCCGTAAGTCAGCGAGTCAGTAAGTAAGCGAGTCAGTAAGTCACTGAGTCAGTAAGTAAGCGAGTCAATAAGTCAGCGAGTCAGTAAGTCAACGAGTCAGTAAATCAGCGAGTCAGTAAGTAAGCGAGTCAGTAAGTCACTGAGTCAGTAAGTCAGCGAGTCAGTAAGTCAGGGAGTCAGTAAGTCAGTGAGTCAGTATAAGTCAGCGAGTCAGTAAGTCAATCAGAGAATGGAACTTGAATTTTATATGTATAGATATCTTTGGAATATAAATATTTTGTTTTTTTACCTGTGGGTTAAAGTTTTCACCTTGTTTGCATGATCTTATGTTCCCTCTGTTGTTGTTGCATTTATAGTACTTGCTACAGATTGTAGGGTGAGCCGCTACGCCATTTTTCACGCTTTTACACGGATTAATCTCTGAAAATAGAAAAATAATTGTTATTTTTATAAGGCTTACAATGTTAGCCACTGATAAGAGCTAAACTTTTTCTCAGGGCCAAGTTTCGGATTAGGCACGAAAAAAAGGAAAATGAATGCTACCCAAATGAGACCCTTATACAATGGTTCTCAACCTTCTTAATGCCGTGACCCTTTAATACAGTTCCTCATGTTGTAGTGACCCCAGCCACACAATTATTTTCGTTGCTATTTCATAACTGTAGAGTATATGTGTTTTCAGATGGTTTTAGGCGACCCCTGAGAAAGGGTCGCGCGATCCCCAAAGGGGTTGAGAACCCATACAACATATAATACATTTTTCCTACATTTTTCCTTCATTCTTATAAAAGATTTGAGATTTTTCATTTACAGATAAAAATTCAGATGAAATGGGAACAAGAATAAGAATTTAATTTTAGATAAAATCATTGAAATATTTTTTAAATTGGTTCTTAGCAGGATTAGAGAAAAAAAAGTTTTTTCCTACAACAGATAATTGAGCCCAGTCATTCATATTTTTATTCAAAAAGTTATATTTTCGATGGTGAATAGACAAACGGCACAAAAATACAATTAATAATAGTGTCATAACATGTTCAAGTTCTCTACCATTAAGTTTGTCATAATATACAAAAACGTTTTATTAGTGAACAACTAAGTTTATAATAATGAACAGATAAATTCCTAATAATAAATAACTAAGTTTATCACTACAATAAACATGTTTATCATAATGAAGCACTAAGTTAATAGTAGTGTTTCTAAAAATGAAAAACTAATTTTATAATAATGAACACAAACTTTATCATAATAAACAACTAATTTCATCATAATATACAACAAAGTTTATCATAATGTACAACTAAGTTTATGATTACGAACAACTACGTTTATCATAATGAACTAAAAAGTTCAAAATAATGAACAATTATTGATATCAAAATGAACAGCTAAGTTAAACAAATGTTATCGTTTATCATAATAAACACTTATGTCAGTACTGATATTTCTCAATAAAAGTGACACTTACCTTGACCGCTCAAAGAGCCGATGTGGCCGATTATAAAGAGGATCAATAATTTGGTCTGGTATCGAAAAGAAAAAATGAACGTACTAACAGTATGCACAGTATGAAAGTGTTCCTATTAAATTTACTAAACACCATTTATTTTGTTTCTGAAATTAAATTACATGTGTAATAATTATTATTTTAAATACAATCAGTATTACAATAAAATATTGATTTTATCTGAATTAGAATGTTGAAACATTATTTTTTTTATCAATAAATGCTCATTTATCTAATACTATTATTATTTCTAAATAACATTAATTTGGATACCAAGACATCTGTTGTTATTTTCATTGCCTTGTTAATTTTGCGAAAATGTGTTGTACATTTATATTTTTACAATATCAAGTTAACATTTTCGATTAAGCTCAAAAAAAAAAAGAAAAAAAAAAAAGAAATATCAAATTAATTTCATAAGAGCTAAATTTTAACTCATAAATTAAAAGCTTGCATGTTCCTTGATTCAATAGCGGCGTGTGACAAAACTGAAAGTCGTTTTTGCCCATTATAAAATAAAATGAATACATAATATTGGTTGCATTAATTTTTAAATTGTAAATAAACCTCACAATATGCCGGTGGTGTAGACATCACATGAAAAAAATCCACAATGCCCGGGATTATGATTTATAGGATTTAAGGGTGATAAGGGCACACATCTTTTGCTGCCCTTTTGGACACTACTTCTCAGCTAAGTGCTGTAATATTTTTTTTATTTTTTTTGTAACTTTATTCGTTTTTTTTATCGTTTGTTCAATGATGAAGGCTTCCTGCCGACACGTTTGTTGTTTTGTTGCGTTCGCTTTTTCAGGTTTAACCTTACAGTGTTTTACTAATTTCGTAGAGGATTTAAGCTGGTTCCCTTCACAGTGAATCCCCCCTCTCCACGCCATTATATAATCCAAAATAGATTGGATGTTATGGCACCAGTGACGTAGTTTGGGTTGTCGGAGTGTTTCATTGTACCAATGTTATCAGCATACGGGACTCCAATTCAGGCGTTACTTCTCTTAAATAAGTTGCCATCCTGGGTTAAAGAGTCATATACCCCATGGCTGCTGCTGTTGGTTGTTCTTTTTTTGCCTGACCAGGCTTTGATGGGGATAAAACTCAAAATCATATTAAGATTAGTTGAGTTCACGTTAAGATTAGCTGAGTTCACGTTAAGATGAGCTGAGTTCACGTTAAGATTAGCTGAGTTCACGTTAAGATTAGCTGAGTTCACGTTAAGATGAGCTGAGTTTAGACCATTCGGCCACCCAGAAAATATGACACAGCGATGATACGTATCAATACATATTTGTATACAAAATGTACTTACCACAGCAGCCATTGTAAGAACTTTGGTTCGAAACACAGATGTAGATGCAAAGAGATCAGGGGAAGAGGATTTTATCCTAACGTGTAATTTAAATGTCAAACTATTCATAAACATATTAAGTGAACGATTTAAGCATATTAAAAACGCTTATCAAACAAATGGTTCTAAAACAGGAATCTCGGAATAAAATCAGCGTAAAATAAGCGTAAAGGAAAAATGTTGTATGAAACAATACTGTTTAACAAAATGAATTATGCAAAATTATTTGCAAAATCTGTCGACAAGGAAAAAGACTGTAATTAAAATGGTCTGATCTGAAATCATCCCACAGAGTGTTGTAGGTTTGAAGTGAAGGAATTATCTTATAGGACGAAAGTTTAAGGAAGTTAATGAATGCATTTCTAGAACTTTTACTTTTCTTTCTTTCGTGTTATTTGCTAATGGAATGACTTAGTCACAAACCGTTAAGACTTAATAAACAATATTTGAAACTATTAAATTAATACAATTTAAATAACCCTATAATTTTGTTTTCAGATGTTGGTGCATATGGAGATAGTAGAGCTAATATTTCCTTTCCCATATGATTCAATATTAAAACGGAGAACGTTTTTGGACCAGTGTTGTAGAGTTTTAGAATTATTTTTCCTTTATCTGATGTAAGGGTTGCTGTTTGAATTACTGGTGACATCTTGCCACCTAACGCATAATTTATGTTTCTATTTGTCTTAAAATGATTTACTAGCTTATATAGGTTAACACCATAAAGTAAAACGTACTTGGCTAAGTACGCCCCCAAACAGCTGTCCCAAATTATGGTCGTGTGGCGACATACAGGTCCGCACATCTGGGAACGAATATTCCTATTGGATGAATCTGTCAAACAAGCTATTTTTTCTATCTTTTGAGGGCCCACGATCAATTTATTGATGCTTCAGGCTCCTGGATTAATTTCAGAGTATGCCTTCTCTTAGATGAGTTACCATCCAAGGCTAACTAGTTCCATCCATTCTTCGGATACTTCGGATGATGGATTGAACTCCAGAACATCAGCTGCTATTTGGATCGAGTCAGTATAGACCACTTGGCCACCCAACACAAATCTATGTTTAAATGATCATTGTGGAAGTTTGGTTATTTCTACCCATGAAAGAAATTCGAATTGTAAAAACAACAAACATTTAATTTATAATCGTAAAACTGATTTAGGTTTATTAAGGATACAACTAATATATTTTAGAATATTTAATATGCATAATTTACCGCTGGATTTAAACCACCTTTTCAAGTTAAGTGGATAACGGATAACGGATAACGGGGCCTAAGATAATAATTATTTTAGGATATTTTTTTTAGAGATTGTAAAGATATGTAATCTTGGTTTGGAAAATCTAACTTCCGATACCAACAATTGCGGTTACTTAGGATTTTAACAAGTAAATATTTTTTGTCGTATTTCCATGTTTCCCATCTGCTGAGGAAGGCTATTAGCCGAAACGTTTGTATCTTCTTATTGCCCTGAATTTAAATTCAAGCTTCTACATACCTTGGGGACGGAAGAGAGGAAAAAGAAGTCAACGGCGAAATTATTATTATTATTAGTTGTCTTAAATAGCGCGGTACCCCAGCCTTGGGCTGGGCTAACCGCGCTGTACATAAAAATATTAGCAAAATTGACATAATCGTGACAATAAAATAAAATACATTTATGTAATAAATAACAGCTGTATAGAAAGAAAACAAAAAAACAAATGCATATTCTCCCCACCCACAGCAGAACGTGTACATGTCAAGCCATGGACGGCACCCAGCAGCATCGTTTACCATTCACGGGGGGTGGGGTGTGGGGTGGAATCAGTCGGGTGAATAGAGTTTAAAGAGATGTGTTTTGAGTGCAGTTTTGAAGGCCCGGGTTGTCGATATATTGCGGATGTGTATTGGCAGAGAATCCTATTATTTGGGGGCACAGAAAGAGAACGATCGTTCACCATATGTTTTAGTACGTGTCTTAGCAACGGACAGAATACGCGTGTCTGCAGAGGAGCGAAGCTGTCGAAGGGGTGAATAGAAATGAAGGAGTTGGGTTATATAGGAAGGGCAGGAATCTGAGAAAAAAGTGTGACAGAGAACAGACAGCTTGTAATAAATGCGTTTCTGTATATGGAGCCAATGAAGTATGAGTAGAGTAGTGGTGTGACATGATCACGCTTTTTTTGCCTTTAGATCTAGCCTAGCAGCTGGATTTTGAACCTTTGTAGCTTTTCTATGAAGTGTTTTGGTGAATCTGACAGAAGAGAGTTGCAATAGTCAAGACGAGACAGAACAAGAGCATAGACTCGGGTTTTTGTTGCGCTAACTGTGAGGTAGAGCCAGATGGAGCTGATCTGACGGATAGCGGTGTATGCAGAACGACAAATGTGAGAGATATATTTATCGAGAGACCTTTTGTTAGAAAGAATAAAAAGAAGATTCCTAGCAGAGGATGTAAACTGTATGTCGGAGTTACCTACTTGAAATGAGGTGGGGAGAGTTGAGGTAGAGGATGATTTGTGATTGTGAATAAGGAGTGCTTCCGTTTTGTCATCATTAAGCTTCAACTTGTTGAGTGTCATCCAAGACTTGACATCACCAATGATTGTAGTGAGAATGGGGGCGGAGAAAAGAGCACAAGAAAAACTAACACGCCTGATCAGCTTCGTGTCCAGATTTGTATTGACAGGGAATAGGCAAAATGACGTGGCTACTGATATCTTAGTACAAGAAACTCAGGTTCCCCCCCCCCAAACCACGCATTGATACCAAAGGGAAGTAACTGTGACAACACAGTAGAACGACAATGCAACATTACTTATTGAACATTATTGACAACATATTTTCTGACACCCTTTCATTGATTTCATTTAAATTTTTTCCGTTTAACTAAATTTGTAAACGATTGCCGTGTTAAATAAAGAAAACGTTTTGATTGGTTGCCGTGAATGGGCAACTTTGATATCTTAGCTTATTGTAAAAAAAAATAAAAATAAACACAAGTAACAAGGTTATAACATCCTTTTTACCCCCCTCACCCCACACACAAACAAACTCTTTTTATATCCTTAATATTAACTTAATTTTTGTCAATGGTTGGCTCGCTGGCTGGGTGCCGTGTTGGGGTCTGCATGGCTGGCAAAATTTCGTGGCGGCTAATTGTCCCTCTTCATATCACACTATCGAGCTGAAACTTGGCACACGGACTCCTTGCCGATGACAAAACATTTATTCAAACTTTTAGCTCGACCCCCCAACCCCCCAAAAAAGATCTCCCCCATTAAAAAAAAATTGTGATTACATGTTAAACTGTGATGAATGAGTTTCTTTTATTTAAATATCGCAAGTGCATTTGGTGAGTAATATTTTCTTTTGTGTTTGTGTTGATGAAATTATTGTGCAGTTTAAAAGCAGGTGGGTTATTATAATATTAATGGGCAGTTGCGAGCCTTAAGGTAACGGGGGGGGGGGAGGCACTTATTGAGATTCTTATCAAGTGCTTTAATTTTTTGCATTTTGTCCTAATTTTTTACCCCACCCCTATTGGTCATTATAACATTTCATAAAGGTTTTAGTCGAAAACTAAGTTTTCAAGGGTTGTTTATTTTTATGCCGAATTTGTACACATTGTGTAGATTAAAAATAAATATATTGATTTAAATTCAAAACTAACCCTAAAGACAATTGAAATAACGATGCTTTTCAATCAAAATCACATAGTGATTTATTTCAATGAATTTAATTCAAAATTAGCATTACTGGCCTGGGAATAAATACGTTTTACGTCAGCAGTCAGGCCATAGACTCTATATTTTGCTTTAGTAATTCAACACGCATGGGCTTGTTTCTGTTGTTTTAATCTGCTACCCAATCTCGGCAATTGGTCACGGTAAGATTTTTAATCATCAAATTGCTAAATTCCTTATATACATTTATAAATATGTATTTACGGAATTTACTTGTTTACTTGTGCTAAAGAACCTGGCAAACGGAACAATAGATCATTTTTTTTAAAAGCAATATACAATAAAAACAAGTTTAAATTTAAAAAAAAGTCCTAATAATTACTTGTCAATTAGTTTACATTTCAACCATCAGACACAGAAATTAGAAGGTAGCACAGATTTGATGTATAGATAATATAACAAGGAAAATTATGATGGATTTTGTAATAAAATTGCTAGGAAGTTAGTAAAGTATCCCACAGCCACTGAGCGCCTCTGACCCTCTACCAGGAATCACAGGGATTGGTTTGATAAAATAACTCAGCGATCCAAATGCTACTTGAGCAAAATCGTCGGGCGTACAAGTCCCTCCATGATGACAAATTGTCAACAGCAACGACAACTGCACTGAAAAGCATCCGAATGAACATCAAGTTGCAATTGCGCCAGATGCAAGACTCCTGGCTGAGTATGAAAGCTGATGAGATTCAGGGATTTGCACACAAAAAAGACATGAAAAACTTCTACAGTGGCCTGAGAGAAATCTATATCATTCACCTTCGTGCAGACGGTTCTACACAGACAAGGAGAAAAGATGGGCTAAACACATTGATAGTGTGCTGAATACGCCTTCCATTATAAATGATGAGGCCATTGAAACACCGCCTAGTGTCCCAACGACTAAGTTACTGGACGCAGTCCCAACTTTGGTCAAGAAACAGACAGCCATCCGAATAAATTCCAATGGCAAATCATCTGGCCCCGACATGATTCCTGCCAAAAATCTACAAAGAGGGTGGACCAGCGCTGACGGGTAAGCTATTGCATCTATTCCAGATCATCTGGAAACTGTACCACAGGACCTCAAAGATGCCTCAATTATTCACCTGTACAAACACAAGGAAACGGCCAGGCCTGCGACAATAACGGCGGAAAATCACTGCTTTCCATCGAATGCAAGATCTTGTACCGAGCCCTTCTAAACCGCCTGAATGCACATCTGGAGCTAGGTCTCCTACCCGAAAGTCATTGCGGTTTTCTTAAAGAAAGCAGAACTATGGATATGGATTTGCTGTCAGGCATCTCGAAGAGAAATGTCAGTAGCAAAATACGGACCTATATTCCACATTTATCGATCTAAATAAGGCTTTTGACAGGGTAAAAGAGTTGGTTTGTGGAAAATAATGACGAAGTAAGGATGCCCAGACAAATTCAGTAACATCATCCATCATATGCATGATGTCATGATGGCCCGAGTGCAGGACAAAGGTCAGTCATCTCAAGCATTCCCTGTTTAAAACGGTGTAAAGCAGGGCTATGTCCTGGCTTCCATACTATTCTGTATTATTTATTCTGCAAGCTCTATGATGCGTTCAAGGATTCCACCACGGGCTTGCCAATCCTTTTCCCCACCCAAGGGTCTGTCTTCAACCTAAGGAGATTTCAAACTAAAGTCAAGGTAAAACATAACGCCATCAACGAGCTTCTGTTTGCTGACGATTGTGCCTTAAACGCTGCCTCAGAAGAAGCCACCATGCAACACAGCGTTGATATCTTCTCTGAGGCCTGCAACAACTTTGGCATCAAAATAAACACAAAGAAGACCGAAGTGATGTATCAGCCTGCTCCAGGTAAATTCTATGTTTAAAACCAGCACCATCATCAGCGGGCAGCGTCTAAAAGCGATAGATAAATGTACTTACATGAGCATCACCCTTTCCAGATATGTTGATATGGATGTAGAAATGAATGCCTGACTCGCAAAATCTACACCAATATTTGGCAGACTCCAAAGCAGTGTTTGGGAAGGAGAAGTATCAGACAAGAAACAAGATTAATTTTTTTAGCGCATTAGTCCTCTCGACTTTGCTCTACGAATGTTTAACGTGGACAGTCTACCAGCGTCAAGCCAAGAAACTAAACCACTTTCACACAAACTGCCTGAGGAAACTCTTCTGCATCAGGTGGAAAGACAAAGTGCTTAACAATGAAGTCCTCGCTAGAGCGAAACTACCTACTATCTTCACCACCCTGATGCAGTCTCAACCCCGTTTGATGGGACACCTAGCCCGTATTTAAGACAACCAGCTTCTTAAAAAGCTATTTATCGGCGAATTCACGCTAGGCAAGCTCTCCTAAGGAGCTCCAAAAAAACCACTACAAAGACTCTCTGAAAGCTGCATTAAAGGCCTCAACCCTATTGAGTGTGTGCAGACAGCCCAGGACATAACCAGGTAGAGATCAGCTGCCAAGAAGGGGCTCAATCTCATGAAACCAAAAGGATAGCCACAGCTGAGACATGCAGGCTAGTCTGAAAAATCAATCTTAGATTAGTGAGTACAGCAACTATCCTCTGCCCCCGTGCCAGAGACTATTCAAAGCACGGATCGGACTTGCAAGCCACATACGAACTCACAAAAAAACCAGCCCCACTAACCGGTTAACTGAATGGTCCTAGTCGATTTCACGGACGAACAACAACAATCTCTTCGATGTGGATAATCGAGTGGAACAAGATCATATTATTATGTATTCCATAATGAGAATAAATGACGTTAGAGGCATCCTAATATCAGGGATGGACAAGTACCAAGAAAGGTTTGGGAGATTGCTAGAAACAGAAGACATGTAAAGTACTTCAACTGCTACACCAACTGGTACTATCGGGAGCCGAATGACTTTACCATAGAAGACTGCCTGAGTCTCAACTAAATTGAAATATTAACAAATGCATAGCCATTCATTTCAATGTTTTTTTTATTTACCTTGTGTATAATCTTTTTTTAATGTAATGTTTTCTCTTCTTTCTTTGAGTGTGTAGCGAGGAGCTATATCAATTATTGTCCTGGAACACCGATTGCGTTATAATTATTATTTTAAAAAAGTGAAACCGATGATAAAATGCTTTCAACAGCCAACAACGTCATTCTCGTACTCAAATGTGTCACGAATACAAAGCACATAGCAATTAGGGGCGGAAAATCGGTCCATTTTGCCAAAACAGTTATTTTCGATGTTAAACTTTACGAATACCGGAATCCCGGAATTTTCGATATTTCCGATATTTAGAGAATATTTAGTTGAGATTCGACATTAGAGTTGAGGATTTATCAATGAAATAAAATCAATCAGAACAAATATCACATTTTAATTTTTAATAAGCTTTTAACAATAACACAAATGTTTAAATTCAGAATTTAATCAAACAAATAAAATAAATATTCTTAACTTTTTAATTTAAATAGTTTTATTAATCACATTTTAAAATAATTGGTGTTGTTTTAATCTTTGGTCAAATTTAAAAAATGAACTCGTAAAAATGACAAAGTATATAATGTTTGGTCACTTAACTTTGACAACAATGGTTACAAACGTAACCTATTGAAGAGAACACCCGCTCTGGCTCCACACTGGTCGGATGACTAGACCTTAGGCTATCATACGATATTTCTGGATATTTTCCTCTTGAATCGCCATTTTCAAATAAAGCCATTTCTAATTTTACCAATGTATCAATGTCTCCATCGGTTCGTCTGGGAGTATTATCCTAAGCCTGAAGTTTCTTTTCCATTTCAATTTCTAATTGTCTGTTAAGCGGCAGTGTATCATCAAGTTCATCATGCGCAGATCCAAGATGTTCAATTTCATTGTTCATAGATATTTCCAAAAAGGAATCCACAAAAGGAAAATAAATTATTGATATGCCTTGCTTTAGAAACTAAGAAACATAATTTTTTTTTAAATTTTAAAATGAAATCCCGGGATTATCAAAAATCCCGGTTTTCATAAAACCCATCCCGGTTTATTTCGAGCATCAATTATGGTCCGATATTCCGGTATTTTCGAAAGTCGGGATCCCGGATTGCGACCCTTAATAGCAACAGCTACATAACTAATCATCTATTACAATGTCTTATAACTTAGTAATTGCAATATGTATTTCCCAGTTGTACTTAAATTATTTTCCCGAAACACATATAAACAGAAGCAATACATAGTACATCACGTTTCTTCACAAACAAAACTAGTGATAAAGCTTAAAAAGAATCTTATTTGTTTTTTCATTCTCAATTCTATTTAACTTCACACACAAATCTTTCTTTATATGTAGCACCTGTACATGAGCAATCGTTTATGCCCACTTCATCATTATAGATGCACATGCAGTCTTCTTTCTGGCCATAATCGTTTGGCTCACCACCGTGCCAATTTAGGTAGTTTACGGGTCTTCTGTTTCTAGCAATCTCCCAAACTCCTTCCTCGTACTGATCGGTCCCTGCTATTAGGACGCCTCCAGTATTTTGACTTCTCATTATGGAATGCATGTAATCTTCTTCCTCTTGATTATCCACCTCGACGAGATAACCACATATTGTCTCGCACAATTTGGCCGCAGCATCGTCACTTTTGTGAATATCATTTGAGATGTAGTAAGAAGTCCCTTTAAATTCATGCCGAGTGAATTGTTTGAGATTTTCCTCTTGGGGCGAACATTCTATTCAGAAATATTTAAAAGTGAAATACATTTCAATTTTTAGAATATTTTTTCCACCAGCTCTTTATTCAAACACTGAATGGAAATTATCATCAAAGCTATCAGATATTCTTATGATACTTCTTAAGTTTTACTCTCCTTAACTATACCTTCCTTACTTTTCAAACCCTTCCTTTTTTATGTAAAACCAACCCCACTTACCTACTATTTATCATCTTTCAAATTTTATGATAACATTTCTATCTTTCACTTTAACATCGTCAGCAGGTAACATTATGCATCTTTACTAAATTAATATGGAAGCTTTCTAAATGTAACATTGGGAATCTGATTTAATATATTGTAGAGACACTACAAAATGATATTGTTTTTTTCTCGGCATTATTAACCAATGAGCCCTTTTGTAAACTGCGTCCTTACTTTAAGTTGGTGTATATTATATTTTGTTTTCTTTTTCACAATTTGTTTGTTTTTTTGATTTTTAATTTTTTTTTTTTTTTTATATAAATCACTTTATAATTGAATAATGTTCTTGTAAGACATATGATCTACAATTATAACCTTGGTTAGCACATCACGGGCAATACTCATGAATAGGGCGTCGCCATACATTATACAATTAAAAAGTGTTTCCGTGTTTTAGTGTCACATTCCACAGTTGGTATCGGTAGCGATAATGATGATCTGGATTTTGCGGATGATCTGGCCCTAATATCACACACAGCAACATATGCAAGAGAAAACCAATTATGTAGCACAGTACTCTGCTTGCATCGGCATGAACATCCATTGAGTAAAAAGCAAAGTCTTTAAAATATATACATCAAGGAATACACCTATAGCATTGGAAGGAACAAACCTTGAGGAGGTGGATAGCTTTACATACCTCGACAGCATCATTGACATACAAGGAGGGACAGACGCAGACTTAAGAGTGAGAATTGGCAAGGCAAGAACTGCATTTAACCAGCTAAAAAAAGTCTGGAGCTGCAGCAACTTGACCCTCCAGATTAAAATCAGGATATTAAATAACACAGTGAAACCTGTCTTGCTATATGAAACAGAAACATGGCGAACAATAGCAGCTGGTTAAAAGAAGCTACAGACGTTTCTCAACTCATGCCTCCGAAAGATTCTACGAATCCGCTGGTCTAACGTCATCACCAACGAGAACCTCTGGCTGAGTACGCAACAAGAATGAGTGGAAGAGTTAGTCTGCCAGCGCAGATGGAGATGGATTGGTCACACCCTCAGAAAGTCCACATCAAATATCACGAGACAAGCCCTCAGTTGGAACCCCCCCCCTCCCCCCAAGGCAAGTGACAAAGAGGTCGCCCAGAATGACTTGGAGAAGGGAACTAGAAGCAGACACGAAAATGAGTAGGCTCAACTTGGGACAGCTTGAGAGACTTGCCCAAGACCGGGATGCCTGGAAAGCACTTGTTCCTGGCCTGTGCCCCAGACGGGACGACAGGCGATGATGATAATGACCAACAATCGGAGATTTTGATTCCCATTGAAGGAAAGGAACTGACAAATCCCAATCATTCTGAAAAAAGCAAGCAACCAGCTTATGATACATCATCACCAGTGCACCACCTGGACATCAGTAGGGCATCAGTAGGGCGTCAGTGGGGCATCAGTAGGAGACCAGTAGGGCATTAGTAGGGCATCTGAAGAGCCACGAAAACGGAAAATAAAGAGTCCACGAAAAAGTGACAACAAAAAAAAATCGATTTATTTGTGAAAAACACAGGAAACCTTGGTAACTTTGACAATTGGCTGACGATTGGAATCTCGGCTACACATAAAATATGTACAATAATTGTAGAGAAATGATGGACATTTTTAAAAAAATTTTAAAGTCATCTAATAAATTTAAATGTGCTTAAAATAAAATATGTCAGCTTTTATTTTATTATATGTTTAAGTATTATTATAAATTAAAAATAGTTTAAATAGGGAAAATAGAGTTTGTTTTGTCCATTGTTAATATTACAAAATAAAAATAAAAATTAAATTGATCTAAATATCAAATTTATATTTTCGAACCAACTCAAATAAAGAAAAAACATTTAAATGTATAAGAGGAAAATTTAAACTTGCAAATAAAAAGCTTTAAGTTTCTTTGATTTAATGAATGCATGTGACAAAACATGATAATATATTACCTCTTTTTAAAGGTAAAATTGATATATTTGATTGCTTTTTAATTGTTAAGAAACACCACATTTTAAATTTGTATTTTTATTATTTCATAAGCTTTTACTTATTTTTCATTCCAAAAATATACTTATATCAAATTTAATAGCTAATAAAAACTTTACTTTTTAAATATACTTTTAATTTTTAAAATGCTTTTTAATTAAATTAGTGCAGCGAAACTTCATAGCCAAATAGCTTTCACCGATGCACTTATCACTCATCCAAATAAGAACAACCATATGAAGATGCAATTGGTTCATTTTGATATCTAAATCTAATTATGTGAAGGATTTGAACTTTGGTCCATTTTTTAATTTTAAAATAAATAACCATACTACTTTGATATACAGGATTATGCGTGAAAATTTTATATTTAAAAAATAATGTAGTAAACAGTGTGTGGTAAAAGGAATTTGGGACTTACTATATCAAAATAATTTCAGGGATGGGCAAAAAATGCGTGGTTGCAAAGGTAGGGTGCTACCACCCTATGGATGATTTTACTAATTTTGTTTTGTTAAAAACTGTGGGTGATGGGGGACTGGATACTTTCATTTTGCCCCAGGTAGCTTGAGATACGCCTGAGAATAACGTAATGAATTTGATAAATAATTAACCTTCTTAGATACATTTATATCGCAGGTAGGAACTATATTATGTTTATCAATTAAGAAAATCAATGGCGTTAACAAAATGTTGGTATATTTACATAAGTTTACCCATGAATATCAAAACCCAATCATTTTACACACTTAAAAATTTATTTTGAAAAATGGAGATGGGTTAAGATTTTCTTTAACAAAATTACAATAATTTTTTTTTTTTACTTTGCGAAAAGTAAATTCTGTGTATATTAATATTAGATTAATAACCTTTCTGTAAAAAACGAAACCACTCAAGGGGGTTACAGGTGTGAAAACGGTTAAGATATTCTTGTTTATTTAAAATAATTATTTGTTTTATGCCTTTTCGATAATATGGTAGAAAAAGAATTAAAAATGTTGCTTAAAATTTAATGAAGATATCAGTATATCAAATTCCGTTATTTTAAAGTATATGCAAAACGTTATATAAATTTGACTGAAATAATATGTATCACTTAATTAAATTATTTTATAATTGTACACTTTATTTCTAGTTTAAATCCGCATGATCTTTAGAAATATCAAGATGTCTAAAAAAAAAAAACATTAAAAGGGAGAACTTGGGATATTGCTGGAAACTATGTAAGTAGACAAGAATTAGTTTAGTACTTTGAAACATTTCAGAAAGTTTTAACTATGTTGATTAATTGCAAAAGATATGGACATAATCTCTATTTCTGTAGAGTGGTAAGTCAGCTGACTCTGACATCAAGCTGACTCGTAACTTAAATCACCTTGTTCAGCATTTCGAAACAGTGTGATACAGCCCAGGTACTTCGAGAGTACGATATAATTGTTTGGGATGTGTGCACCATGGCTCACAAAATGGGAATAGAGGCATTGGACAGAACCTTCGGAAGTTTCACAGCAATAAATGTCTTCTGGGTGGAATCATTAAGCTACTATTTGGCCGACGTTTCACGCCCTTCTGCAGGAATGCTTACTGATGAGGACAAAGCCTGTCTTAAGTCATTCCACCTATGACCCATGGCCTTAATATTGACCAATTCTTAATTGTCCATATGCGAGTTTAACTCAAAAGTGATCTAAAGGCAGATGAGTTCCCTAACGCCCTTCTCCATATGGGAACGAAGAGAATGATTAGATTAAAGGCTGTGATGTTATCACAAATCTCAACAAACTGAAATGCACTGCAATGAAAAACAATGAACCATCTTCCCAATCTGTGGTGCAGGAGAAACAGTCTTAATACCCCGAATTCCTATGATTCCATCCGAATACAGATTTAAGATAAAATGATTGAAGTTTCCTGTCAAAGTCAACTTGAACATGACGCTTAAAGGATATAATTTTAAATGTTATTGTGTGTATTTAAATGTAATGAATGTCTTGAGTCTCAGCCTAACTTTTTGAGAATACTCATAAAATATAAAGGATTTTTTCCAGCTTGACTTCCTCCAAAACTCAAGAGATGTAGGAAAGAAGCTGATTGCCCACCCGATGGCACAAGGGCAAGGTGGGGTGTCTGTTACCTTCAGCTCAACATATTTATTTTGTTTTAATCAAAGAGGAAAAAAAGTTGTATTTCGATATAACCCTTCTCTTGTTGAAAAAAGGTACAAAAAATTACAACAAAGACAACTTTTTTAAAATCAATACCATAACTTTAAAATAGATTTAATAAAAACGCACCACCAAAAAAATTAATTTCACAAAAAAATAACTTGTGTTGAATAACTTAATTTCAACATCTTCTTCTTATCATACTAAAAAATCACAAAATTATATAATAAATAATGTTTTTTTAAAAGGTATCTAATTATTCAATCTAGATACTTACTATATCCAGTTGTAATAGTAGTCCTTGTCACTGTATTGAAGATATATAACAAAATAGAAATAGTATAATAGTAAAAAATTTCAACTGTTTTAAAAATGTTTCTGTTAAAACAGGCTATTTGTTTATAATGAATTTATTGCATGGTGTAAACAGATTTAACAAAATAATTAATTTATTTTAAACTTCTCATTGTGTAAGTAATTATTCAACTAGAAAATTAAATATATATTTGTGTGTGTGTTGTGTGTGTACATTTTTATATTTGTGTGTGTCTTTGCAATGAAACAAAATATATTAATGGTAATTTCCTAAATATTTAAAAACGATAAATATTTAATACAAAAAAATAACTAAAACAATGACCCAACAAAAAATCTCTTTCATGTCAATACCTAATCTGAACAAATTATAATAATTTTTAATTTTAATTTAATTATTATTTTGTAAGGTATCGTACTATTAGAAAATTAAATATATTTGTTGTGTGTATTGTGTGCGTAAATATGTGTGCATCTCTGTGTGTGTGTGTTTTTGCAATATAACAAAACCTAATATATACATCTTTAAAAAAAAGTATTATTTTTTTAATTTAAAAATTTAAATTCTAAGAATACAATAAATGTTTAAATGCATTTTTAGAAATAATTAAAAATATTAAAATTTTTAATGAATAAAATAATTCAAATAAACTTGTTTGAAAATTAATCAAAAAGCCAACACCTTTTAAATAAAGAGATAATCTGAATGAAAACAAAAATAATAATTTTTTTAAAAAAATGATCATTATTGTTTTAATAAAACTTCGTTTTTTTTTTTTTTTTTTTTTTTTTTTTTTTCGTTTTATTTTCATTTACCTCGCAAATAATAAATAGCTCTTACACAGTTCAAACTTCTCATTGTGTAGTCATTATTCAACTAGAAAATTAAATATATATTTGTGTGTGTGTTGTGTGTGTAAACTTTTTTATTTTTGTATGTGTCTTTGAATTAAAACAAATTGTTTTAATTGTAATTTGCTAAATAATTAAGAACGATAACTATTTAATAAATAAAAAAACTAAATAAATGACCCTAAAAGAAAACTCTTTCAGTCAATACCTTATCTGAACAAAGTATATTATTTTTTTAATTTCAAAAAGTAAAAGGACAATAATTTGATGGCATTTTGTTTCATTTTTTTTTTAACTTGCAAATTATATCTCTGACAATGTTGAATTTTAATAGTCTTTTATCATTATACTGTATATTAAGACAATGCCATAGCTAACAAATTCTTAAGTATGACAAGTTGTCATTGCTAAAAAAAAAAATAATTTAAAAGTTTAAAATGCACTTAATATATCATTCTTATTTATTTACCAGAGAAATCAGTTTTTTCAAGTGTCTCATAGGTTTTAGAATGTTTTAAATGTGATAAAAACATTTTTATTATATCAGATCTTTAGAGGATTCTCAACTGTCTTTTTTAAAACGTATTATTTTGTTATCACACAACTAGAAAATTAAATATTCTGTTGGTGTGTGTCGTGTTTATAAATGTGTTTGTATCTGTGCGTTTGTGTTTGTGTGTATATATTTGCAATAAAACAAACCTAATATATTCATCTTTAGAAATCTTTTAATTTTGTAAAATTTTCTAATTTAAATTCTAAGCTTACAATTCATTTTAAAACGTATTTTCCAAAATAATTCAAAACTATTTATTTTTAAAAATCAATACCCTATCGGAAAATAAATTTTTAAACATAATGTTTTAAAAAAAATCATGACTTAGTAAAAATGTATTATTATATTTTTTTTTAATATTTAAAAAATAAAACTTACAAATTATAACGCTGATTCAGAATTTTTTAATAGCTTTTTATCATAAGACTTAATATTAACACAATGCTATAGTTAATTTATTCTTATTATCTGACAAATACTATTTAAATATGTTCGTGATGCAGTTCTCAGAGTAGTGGATGTCGCTAAAAAAATTATTTAAAAAATAAATATTTAATGGTGTACAAAATATATCATTTTCATTTGTTTAATTTAGAAAACTTTTTTTTCCTGAGTGTCAGATGTTTTAGATTATTTTAAATGTATGGGATATAAATACATTTTAATTATATCTGATCTTTAGAGGCTTCTAATCTGTCTTTTTTAAAATTCAAATGTTTTCAAAATTATTCAAAACTATAAATATTGAATTAATAAAATAATTAAAATAACTTTTTTAAAATTACCAAAAATTCTAATCTTTTAAATCAATACCGAAACGGATATTAAATACATTTTTAAAAAAAGCGGGAAATGATATTTTATTTTTATTAAATTTAACTTTCAAATTATAACCCTGACTTAGTTTAATTGTAATAGCTTTTTCTCATCATACTGTATTGTACACAATGTCATAGTTAATTTAATCTTATTATATGACAAAATCTAAATTTTTATGTGCAGCACTTCTAAGAGTAGTGGTAAGCGCTAAAAAAATTAAATAAAGAATGAAAAATACAAAAGGCACAAAATGGGTCATTTTTTTTTACTTCCTAAAAATAATGTTTTTTTCAAGGCTCTCGTAGATTTTAGATATCATAAGGTTTTTAATCGATATTTGTTTAAATTTAATTTTCTTACAAGTATTTAAATACAAATTAATTTCTAATTATATTGGATTTATAGTATGGAGGACGCAGAATTTAAGTAAATAATAAATTTTTTATTCACTAATAATTGCACAAATTATCATAAAACGATAAAATTAAATAAATTTGTTCGGTCTATTGTTCGTTTAAAATTGTATCTGTTTTTGCAATATAGGAAAATGTAATATATTCATCTTGAGAAAAATAGTATTTGTTTTAATTTTATAATTTTAAACCCCCCATACATCTTTAAAACGTATTTTCCTAAAAGGTTAAAAACTATAAACATTTTATAACTAAAATAATTAAATAAAACTTTTTTAAACATTAACCAAAAGTCACCTCTTTAATCAAAACCATATATGAAAATTAATAATTTTGTGTACCTTTCTTTTATAAAAAAAATAGAAATTATAATGATTTCATACAATTCTTAATTTTCTTTTTTTACTTGCATTTAACTTGCAAATTATAACGCAGATTGAGTAGAATTTTAATTGCTTTTTTATCATTTTACTGTATATTAAAACAATGCCTTAGTTAATTTATTCTTATTATATTACAAAAAAATCTAAATTCTTACGTGCTGCAGTTCTAAGAGTAGTGGTGGTCACTACGAAAAAAAAATTAAAACACAAATGTGAATAAAATGTATCATTATTATTTATCCACCTAAGAATTCGTTTGTTTTAGCCTGTTAAAACTTATGTGAAAATACAACATTTTAATTACATATGATCCTTAGAGGTTTCTAATTTATCTTTTTAAAATTGAATTGTTTAAAAATGTACTTGTATAAAAATTAATTTCTAATTATAATGGTTTTATATTATGATGTACACAGAATTAAACAAAAAAATTAATTTATTTTAACTTTTTTTATTTATTTAAAACTAGAAAATTCAATATATTTTTGTGTGTGTTGTGTGTATAAATTTGTGTATATTTGTATGTGTCTTTGAAATATAACAAACCCCAATATATTAATCATAAGAAAAAAAATATCCTAATTGAAATCCAAAGCTTATCTTAAATTTTGCAAACGTATTTTTCTAAATAAATAAAAAAAAAAATAAATATTTAATAAATATTTTTTTTTCAAAAACTTCTTTTTTAAAAAATGATCCAAAAAGACTACTCTTTAAAATCAAAACCTTATGCAAAAGAAAAAAAAATTAAAATTATTTATTTAAAAGAAGAAAAATTATAATAATTTGGTACAATTTTGTTTGTTTACTTTTTTTTTTTTTTTAAAATTTACCTTGCAAATTATAACTCTTACTTTGCTGAATTTTAAAAGCCTTTTATAATCATACTGTATATTAACAAAATGCCTTAGCTAATTTACTCACATTATATGAAAATAACATTTAAATACTTACGTGCTTCAGTTCTCAGAGTAGTGGTTTTAGCTATAAATAATTTAGAAATTTTAAAAAGCTAGAATAATCCACAAAATATAATATTACGACTTATCAACCTAAACAATTATTTCTTTTATTTTATCAAGTGTCTCATGGGATTTAGATTTTTTTAAATGAATTTTGAAAAAAACATATTTTATTTATACCTGAACTCTAGAGGTTTATAATAACATATTTTAAATGTAAATGTTTTAAAAATGTATTTGTATTAACATTACTTGCTTATTTAAATGAATTTATAATATGGTGTACGAAGAATTTAAGGAATGAAATATTTTACTTTTTTCTTATTATTTTGTAAGGTATCGTACTATTAGAAAATTAAATATATTTGTTGTGTGTGTAAATATGTGTGCATCTCTGTGTGTGTGTTTTTTTGCAATATAAAAAACCTAATATATACATCATTAAAAAGTATAATTTTTTTAATTTTCTAATTTAAATCTAAAAATAGCATAAATTATAAAATGTATTTTTCTAAACAATTATAAACTATAAATATTTAATGAATAAAATAATTCAAATAAACTTGTTTGAAAATTAACCAAAAAGCCAACCCCATTTAATTAAAGAGATAATCTGAATGAAAAAGAAAATAATTATTAATTTTTTTAAAATGATCATGTTTGAATAAAACTTCGTTTTTTTTTTTTTGTTTATTTTTTTTTTTTTTTTTTTTTTTTTTTCATTTACCTCGCAAATTATTAATAACTCTGACACATTTCAAACTTCTCACTGTGTAAGTCATTATTCAACTAGAAAATGAAATATGTATTTGTGTGTGTGCGTTATGTGTGTAATTGATTTTATTTTTGTATGTGTCTTTGCAATAAAATAAAATATATGTATGTTATTCGTATTTTCGTTAATAATTAAAAACGATAAATATATATTAAATAAAATAACTAAATAAATGACCCAAAAAGAAAACTCTTTTAAGTCAATAAATTATCTGAAAAAAATATTAATTTTTTTTTAATTTCAAAAGAAAAATGATAATTATTTGATAATATTGTGTTTCATTGCTTTTTTGTTTTGTTTAATTCAACTTGCAAATTATATCTCTGACAATGTTATATTTTAATAGTCTTTTATCATTATACTGTATATTAAGACAATGCCATAGCTAATTAATTCTTAAGTATGACAAAAAAATCTAAATACTTACATGCTGCGGTTTTCAGAGTAGTGCTTGTCGCTATAAATAATTTAGAAATTTAAAAAAAAAAGAAAAATGCACATAGTGTATCATTAAAAAAAATGTTTTTCCAAGTGCCTAATAGGATTTAGATTTTTTCAAAGGAATGTGGAAAAAAATTATTTTAATTACACCTGAACTCTAGAGGTTTTTAATCTCTTATTTTAAAATTAAATGTTTAAAAAATGTATTTTTATAAAAAAATATTTTTTTATTTTAATGGATTTATAAAAGGGTGTACGCAGAATTTAAGAAAAGAATTATTTTATTTTTTACTTATTATTTTGTAAAGTATCGTACTACTAGAAAATTAAATATATTTGTTGTGTGTGTTGTGTGTGTAAATATATGCGCATCTCTTTGTGTGTTTGTTATTTAAATATAAAAAACCTGATATATACATCTTTAGAAAAGTATTATTTTTTTTAATTTTCTAATTAAAATTTTAATGATTCCATACATTTTAAAATGTATTTTTCTATATAATTAAAAATATTAAATATTTAATGAATAAAATAATTCAAATAAACGTGTTTGAAAATTAACCAAAAACCCAACCCTTTTAATTAAAGAGTAAATGTGAAAAAACATAATTAAATTAACATTTTTTTAAAAAATGATCATGTTTTAATACAAGTTAGTTTGTTTTTTTGTTTCGTTTTATTTTCATTTACATCGCAAATTATAAATATCTCTAACACATTTTATTTTAATATCCTTTTATTATGGTACTATATATTAACACAATGCCATAGCTAACTTACTCTCATTATATGAAAATAACATTTAAATACTTACGTGCTTCAGTTCTCAGAGTAGTGGTTGTCGCTATAAATAATTTAAAACTTATAAAAGCCAGAAAAATTCACAAAATATAATATTACGACTTATCAACCTAAAAAAGATTTCTTTTTTTTTTACAAGTGTCTCGTGGGATTTAGATTTTTTAGAAGGACATGGATAAAACATATTTAATTACACCTGAACTCTAGAGGTTTTTAATAACTTATTTTAAATGTTAATGTTGTAAAAATGAATTGTATAAACATTAATTTCTTATATGGGTTTTTATTGTGACAATTTATTATTAAAATTTTTAGTAGAGCGGCGTTGTTGTTTTTATTTGTTTGTTTTTTTTTTTTAAAGATTTCTTTTTTAATGCCTCTTAAATTCAATCTTAATTAGAAGGCTGTAGAAGTTGACTTTTCCGCATACAATCCATGGAAACACCGGGTATATTAAATAGCATGTCAAAAAAAATTGAATACGTACGTGTTGCAGTTCTAAGTGTAGTAGTCGTTGCTAAATAAAAATAAAAAAATTAAATGAAAAATACAAAAGTGCTAAAAATATCTTAACATCTGTTATAAAAAAAATCTAACTAAGAAATGTTGTTGACTTTATAAAATCATTCTCATCTGTTTTAGATTGTTCTAAATGTATGTTTTTAAATTACATAATAAATATGTTTTATTTCACGGGATTTATGTGCAAAGCATTAATATGATATCTCTATCTTAGTGTTCTACAAAACAACAGCTTTTCACTTTACCTTCTGCCTTAGTGTTTTCTTAAAAAATGGAACACTTTTCCTTTTAAATTAACCTATCTTTTTGTTTCTATCTATCTATCTATCTATCTATCTATCTATCTATCTATCTATCTATCTATCTATCTATCTATCTATCTATCTATCTATCTATCTATCTATCTATCTATCTATCTATCTATCTATCTATCTATCTATCTATCTATCTATCTATATATCTATCTATCTATCTATCTATCTATCTATCTATCTATCTATCTATCTATCTATCTATCTATCTATCTATCTATCTATCTATCTATCTATCTATCTATCTATCTATCTATCTATCTATCTATCTATCTATCTATCTATCTATCTATCTATCTATCTATCTATCTATCTATCTATCTATCTATCTATCTATCTATCTATCTATCTATCTATCTATCTATCTATCTATCTATCTATCTATCTATCTATCTATCTATCTATCTATCTATCTATCTATCTATCTATCTATCTATCTATCTATCTATCTATCTATCTATCTATCTATCTATCTATCTATCTATCTATCTATGCAGCTATCTAACTATATATCTATCTATCTACCTATAACTCTTTCTATATATCTATATATCTATCTATCTATAATCTCTGTACATATATATATATATATATATATATATATATATATATATATATATATGTGTGTGCGTGTGTTCCAGTGTATCAGGGGTCATTACAGGTAAGAATATAGTAGTCTTTTAACCTGATATTGCGAATTCTCAACATCTCCAAATTCATTTTTTCACTAGTATAAGTAAACGGTTTTTAAATGAAAAAGAATAATAAAACTTCAATGAAATTTCTTTTAAGAGAATTCTATAAAAGAATTTTGTTATTGATAAAGTACAATCTATGTACACATTTTAAAGTCATCGGATATTGGCATACATTTTTTAATTAAGTTTTGTAACAACTTCTTTAAAAAAAAAACATGGTACATTTTTAAATAACTGCAGCATCAACGATTTTAATAAATCGGTGTATCATCATTTTTAAACATGTTCCAAACCTCGGATTTGCTCCTTAACTATGGGATTGTTAAACCTTTATAACAGATTTCTTATATTTGGAAAAAAATCTTTTTACGTCAGTAACAACAGTCTGGTATTTTTTAATCATCATCACTGAGATCAAGTTAACTGGACCCATAGCTATTTTGAGTTTTGTATCTAACTGGATACCTAAATAGATTTGGTTGTAGGAATATTGTGGGGTGTTCAGACCTTGGTAGTCGACCTGTGTGGTACAGGGGTGGGAGGAATCCCACATCACGGTAACTGACCAACTGTTAAAGTCCAAGCAGGTGGGCTTTACAAATTTTAGTATCAGTCCGGACCTGGCGGAAACCGACCAACTGACCAAAGGTTCAAGCAGATCAGATTGCCCAGGTAAGACCGTTGCGGGGCTGGTTTATTACCAATTACACAGTGGGAAAATTTAAGTGCCTTAGACATAGGATTAAGATTTAAGCCCGGGGAAGGAATCTCTAGAGACGCTGGACTTATAAAAGGGATAGTTAGACGGGACTAGATCAGAACTCAGCCGGGCAGGAAAGTGGACAGAAGGGAGGGAAAACTAGTGACAGTTGAAGCAGTTGTACCACCCAACAATGAAATTAAATAGAGATCGAAGGTAGAACAAAGACGGCATAGGTTCTCTACAATAGTGTAATGTTCTGTTGGGCTACCTTGTGGCTTTTAATACAGTTTGAGTATACTGATTTTGTAATGTTAAATTTAATTCAACTTTTCATAATATATAAGGATCCCCCAGGATGGTAATTGATTAGATAGCATTGTTTATGTTGGATAGGATAGTACGAGCAGTGATAAAGAATTTCACTAATGAGTACATCTTGATTAACAGCCTAGCATTGTTTGTCGTACAGAGCAATATTTCTTCCCATATCTGTTCGCACCAGACTCTATTCACCCAAGACTCTTTTCTTCACAGCCTCTATTCATACCAGACTCTATTCACACCAGACTTTATTCACCAAGACTCTATTCACCCCATACTCTATTCAGCCCAGACTCTATTCAGCCCAGACTCTATTCACCCCAGACTCTATTCAGCCCAGACTCTATTCAGCCCAGACTCTATTCACCCCAGACTCTATCATACACGAGCTTTGAGATCAACTAACAACTAAAGCTGCTGCGGTATATTGTTGTTTTATTTCTGTTGTTTTTATATTGGAGGTCTTTTAAGTTCCTTTGTTCGGGTGGAAGAGGTTTTCATCATTACACTGTCCAACCCTGGAGCTAACTTGGCATTTATTGAGGGAGCTAATTTTTGTAGCTACCATTAGATACGAGTTTTGATCAATATTTCCTTAAGTTTTCTAGTGTAAAGGTTTAGGTATATCGGTCAATAGCTCTAATCAATATCCGCATCATTTCTTTTTTACCATTGTCGCATTGAATGAGTTTTTCTATTTTTTTTTATTTTGCTATTTGTCTAATACTGTTTATATAATCCAGTATGACTCATTTCATTGAAAGTGCCTAAATTCAAGAGCATATTTTTTTGGATTTGGTATAATTCTGCAGTTGTCTGTGTACATCTATTTTTCGCTTTTGCTCTATTCTGATAGAGGTTTTTTCACCCAAAACTTTGATTTTTTTCTAAATATTTTCTCGCAGTCTTTGTGTTTTATACTATGTTCTATATTGTTGTCCTTAAAGGATTATATTTCATCCTATATCCCGTTTTCGCTACCTAGAGGGGCAGCTTCTAATATGACTTTGGAGATCTTTTCACATATATCTGTGGTGTTGTTTTGGGTGATGTTACTGAGTACTTCTTGCTTTGTACAAATTACTTTTTATAATTCTTATTATATTATTTTATTCCAGAACGTTATTGTTTTTACTTTTAAAAAAAAGTATTTGGTATTGTTAGAGTCATGAGATTGGGTCAGGGATATCTACCTATGCCATCCAACACAAAAAATGGGTGTATAGACATACATTAATTTTGAAGAGGGTACGGTTAGGTCATGTCTATGTCTGCTAAGAATGTCGTGAGCTCTGAGCATACGAGGTGTGTGTCGACTTTTCTGCAAAGTGAATAAATTTCTATTATACCCTTGTCAGCGTTGTTGAAATGTTTTTGTTATCTCAATTAAAGGGATTGACAGTAAAATAACCGGCAATAGCAGTCTTTGGGTATTGTAATGCTCTATGCTTGGGCAAAGCGGTAGTTATTTGTTTTGGATCTGCGTTTGTCCCTATGACGTTGTTTTCCGTGGGTTATTTGTAGTAAATATTAAATTGATGTCGTGATTTTACTTCATTTCTTTCTAAATATCTCGCGTATATACTTTTAAATTAAATGTCATGATAACTTGTTGAGATCATTAACGTTTTCGTTGTTATTATGTTTTATCCAAAACCCATTGAAAGATAGCAACAGATGAATAAAAAAGAATATGAGTACAAGACATTGTAGCTAAATGTAAAGCAATATGAAAATTACCTGTGGTAGTTGGTGCAGTGGTTGTTGTAGTAGTAGTCGTAGTGGTTGTAGTTATCGGACACTGATATTGACTTGCCTTAACGCAGGTTTTGGTCTGGGGGTGGAAAATAACATTGTAATAATTGTAAAAAAAAAAAAGATTCAATTCTTTGAAGAAATCGATTCTAATCAAAATAAACGTAGCATCGAATTAATTTTAAAAAAAAAATTCCCCAAACTCTCAACTATCGTATGTTAAAAAAAAAAAAAGTTTATGTGTCTCCGATTTAATTTAATATTTTGTTTAAAGCATCGAGTATTGATTATTAAATACATATAAATGATTTTTGCAAAATGCAGTAATCAAAATTTATCTCTACCGAATCGCAGGCCACTCATAGCATTTGTGTTTATTGATTCAGCAGTTATTACAGATGATAAGATAAAAAAATTTTGACTTTGTAATCTAGGGATTGTAAATGTTGTAAAATCTGCTTTTGGGCTGATAATATTGTGATTTATCTTGATTAACAGCTGTTAAATTTTAATTTTAGGACTGCGCAGACTTCAACCAAGTTCACATCAGCTATCTTGGAATCAAAGAGTCCACCATCTTATCCGCAATCTTGTATTATGGCTGGATCACAGGCATTCACAGCATAATCTTTTTTAATGGCATTATCTTTATAAAAAAAAACTAAAACAGATTATAAGTGTGTTTGTGTTTGTGAGGGTGTGCGTGTCATTGTTCTGTCTTCGCGAGATGATGACGTAGCTATTGATACTTCATCAAATGACATACGAGGCCTATACTGGAATGGAACTCTCAGATTCATTTCTTGAAATAGAACTTTTACTCCTGTTTAAATGTTACGTTTATTAATGTTCTTTTTGTTGCACGGACTTTTTTGCGCGTATCTAGTGCCTTTTTTATTCCCTCACTCACTCTGCTCACCAGCAGGAAAAGTGCTCAGCGATGATATCTTATACGTTAAAATCTTCTATAAGATTCGCAAAAGAGCAGACAAGATCGTTTGGTGCGTAATATTTTCTTTTGTTTTTCTGAAGTGTTTTATACCATTAATATGCGCTGCGGGTCTTTAGAATATTCATATAGCTCAGGGGCTTGGGAAGATATTCGTTTGTGAGGTGGATTGTTCTATTTGGGATTCTTATAAAGTGTGTTCCTTGTATGTGTGTTTGGTCACATTTTCAGCCCCACACTTAAATTTTCAAAATTACATTTCATAAAGGCGACTGGATTGTTGCTGATGTAAGTTGCATCCATTTCATCCATGTTGTTTGGAGTTTAATCAAAAGCAAGAAACTTAGACAAGCAGTAAAACATGACCAGGAACCTGGGGCAAATGGGACTCATTAACATTAGATAGTAACGCATCTAAGAAAAGGAACATTTTTCAATACAAATCTGGAGATGGAATCCTGTAGGCGGTACTATATTAGCTAAATAAAAATGCGGTAAACCTATTGCACCAATACTTGACATTTCCTCGGGTTCACGAAGAAAGGTCATAAACTGAAGAGGGAATTATTTTATCGTCCTAAAAAAGAAAATATCCCAAGCGTTGAGACCTCGAATTGTGGTGTACTCTGTTGTCACAATGAGACCGACGGATGCTAAAAATTTACATAACAATATTCAATGTTTGAATGCGCTTCATATGTGAATATAAAAACAGAGTGTGTTCAAATGCAGATTGAAACATGTAGAACAAGTCATCAAAACATGACACAGTTCAAATTGATTGGGTTTGTTGTTGTTGAGATCTCGTGACCGGTGTGTCAATAAGTCAGTGATACAATAAGTCAGTGAGACAGTAAGTCAGTGAGACAGTAAGTCAGTGAGACAGTAAGACAGTGAGTCAATAAGTCAGTGAGACAGTAAGACAGTGAGTCAATAAGTCAGTGAGACAGTAAGTCAGTGAGACAGTAAGTCAGTGAGTCAATAAGTCAGTGAGACAGTAAGTCAGTGAGATAGTAAGTCAGTGAGACAGTAAGAGAGTGAGTCAATAAGTCAGTGAGACAGTAAGTTAGTGAGTCAATAAGTCAGTGAGACAGTAAGTTAGTGAGACAGTAAGCCAGTGAGACAGTAAGTCAGTGAGACAGTAAGTCAGTGAGACAGTAAGTCAGTGAGACAGTAAGCCAGTGAGATAGTAAGCCAGTGAGACATTAAGCCATTGAGACACTAAGTCAGTGAGAAAGTAAGTCAGTGAGACAATAAGCCAGTGAGACAGTAAGTCATTGAGACAGTAAGCCAGTGAGACAGTAAGTCAGTGAGACAGTAAGTCAGTGAGACAGTAAGCCAGTGAGACAGTAAGTCAGGAAGACAGTAAGCCAGTGAGACAGTAAGTCAGTGAGACAGTAAGTCAGTGAGACAGTAAGTCAGTGAGACAGTAAGCCAGTGAGATAGTAAGCCAGTGAGTTAGTAATTCAGTGAGACAGTAAGCCAGTGAGACAGTAAGTCAGTGAGTCAGTAATTCAGTGAGAAAGTAAGTCAGGAAGACAGTAAGCCAGTGAGTCAGTAATTCAGTGAGACAGTAGTGTCAGAAAGACAGTAAGTCAGTGAGTCAGTAAGTCAGTCAGTAAGTCTGTCAGTGAATGACGTTTGGTGTAATTAATTATAAATAAATTTTAACTATAAATGTGTTAAGTTCGTTTTTTGTGTTTTTTTTACCGTCGGGTTAAAGTTTTCACCGCTTTTGCATGCTCTTAAATTTCCTCTGTTATTGTTGCATTTATAATACTTGCTACAGGTTGTAGGGTGAGCCACTACGCCATTTTTCACGCTTTTGCACGGATTAGTCTCTGAAAATAAGATAGAATTCCCCTTTGATATTTATAAGCGTTACATTGTTAGTCACTGGTAAGTGCTAATCCCATTCTCAGGGCAAAAGCTCTGATAAGCCATAGCAAAGAAGGAAATGACAGCTTCACGAAAGAGAATCTAATAAATCATATAATATATTTGTGCATAAATATTTGCTTAATTCTGATAAACGACACAGAGACGCTTGCAGTTTTACCAGTAGCGCTCTTACCGAGACAGAACTCTTGATTAACAAGAGTAAAATGTAGACAAAATGAGAACAACTATGTTTTTACAAATATTCTAGAATAGATTAAAGAGAGCCCATTCATTCCGATTTTTATTTTTAAAACATTATATTTTAGATGTTGAAGAACAAAGATATCACAAATAGAAGTGAATAATAGTGTCATGGCAGGTTAGAAGTATTTTTTTTCATCTTGCTTTACACATTTTAATTAAAAATTAAATTTTTGTCAACACTTCGATTAAGTTTGTCACATAAAATAATAAGTGTATACTAATTGACAGCTAATTTTATCATAATGCACATCTAGTTTTATAAAAATGAAAAGCTAAGTTTATCGCTATCAACAACACGTTTATCAGAATGAACAACTAAGTTTATAATATTGAGCAACTAAGTTTATAATAATGAACACATAAGTTTATAATTATGAACAAGTAAGTTTATAATAATGAACAACTGATTTGATACGAAATAACTTTTTATTTTATATAAATGACCATTTATGTCAGTATTGACATCTCTCAATAAAAGCGACACTTACCTTGACCGCTTAAAGAGCCGATGTGGCCGATGAAAAACAACATCAATAATTTGGTCTGGTTTCAAAGAAACAAAAATACACGTACTAGCGGTACAAAGCAAAGCTTTTATCAATCTAGAATTGTTACTGGGTATTTTAAATATAAACTACTAAACAACAGTAAACAATAACCTATTAACATTAAAGAAATAGAATATAAAAAATTGTGTTATTAAATTTACTAAAACCATTCAAGTTTTTTCATCTAATTAAATAACAGTTTGTATAATTATCATTTTATATTTGAAATGAATTAATATGACAATTAAATAATTATTTCATCTGAATAAGAATCTTAAAATATAATTTTTATTATGAAAAACTGATCATCTATTTACAAATGTTATTAATACATAATCATAATTATCGGGGTACCAAAACATATGTTGTTTTTTTTGCGTTTTTAATTTTGGGAAAAAAAAATTACATGTTTTTTTTGTTTTTTTACAATATCAAATTAAAAATTCTGTCTCAAACAAAAAAGAATTATATTAATTTCATACGAGCTAAATTTTAACTTGCAAATCAAATTGTAACAAATCTGATAAGGCTTTTGTCCCTTAAAAAAATAGTATGATTTGTTTTACAGATATTTTTTTTATGAAAATGCCTTTTAAGCCATTAAGTTCAACAAAAATTCATAGCCATGTACCACTTACTAATTAACTTATCACTCATTTAAATTGGCGTAAACAAGCAAGTTATTAATTTACTAGATGTGGCGCGCCAAACATTGGCGGCATCAATGCGTGAACTTTCCATCTACAAAAGTTATGCTTAACAAAATATGAACTCAAGTAACGCACATTTAAGAATCCTAATTTTTGCGACACCCCTTCCTTCCATTTTATTTCACTGCACACTTTTTATTTCACGCCCATGAACTATATTAAATATTCTGATGTCCCAACCCCATTTAAAACGAATATTTGTACATCATACTTAAATCGAAACGATTTCATTTTCCAAAAAAAAATATATCTATTACGCACAACATTCAGGTGCGTTATTAATACACAATATTTATATCATTTAGCGGACTCATGGGGAATTATATTTTACGCGCTATTGAACTCATTAATGAACCATACTGTCTTTCCAGCATATAGAATTATTTGTACTATACTCTAAATCACAAAGTCGGTTATTAGGTAGCAGCCGCCGGAAATGGAAGCAGTCCACGAGTCACACCAGAAGCGTAATATGTATAAGAGATTCTACATTGGACCAGTTGTTACGCCTACTAAACGTCAACATTGCCGTCTGGTTTGAGAGTTCTTAGTCAGACATAAAACATCCATTAAAAATAACTATTTAAGAAAGCTAGTTGTATAATAAACCTGCACATATTTCACTTAAAGAAGTACTTTTTGGATGATTCATGCTACTTTTTCTTCTTCGTCACCCATTTCTTCACAGATACCTAAGATCACATTCCACCCAATTCATCACAGATGCATTAGATCACATCCCACCAAATTCATTACATATACCTAAGATCACATCCCACCCAATTCATCACAGATACCTAAGATCACATCCCACCCAATTCAACACAGATACCTTAGATAAGCTCGATCAGGTACGACCGAAAAATATACACATTCATTTTTTCTTCGGTCTGTACGATTTTACCAGAGTGCCTCCCCTTGCGGTTTCCAAATCCAAACGATCACTAATTATGTCTTTATTGTCACTTAAGGAGTTCAATGATGTCTGATTTTACTCTAGATAAATACTTTTTATGACTTGTGTTTAAATTGTTATAAATGTTAAATGTGTCTTGGTTAAAAATTAATATTTTTGGTGTGCTGAAAAGGAATATTTAGACTGTAATAAAAACAGGTCAACCTATCTGGATCAATAAAGAATCGTATCTTATGTTATTTTTACTTATTTTAAAAGACTAAGCTTGCACTCTTACATTTCATTTTCTTCCATTCTCTCACCCCACTTTAAAGTCTGGTAATTTTTTGGTTTTATTTTATTTTATTTTTGTATATGTGACGTCAGTGTTTAGTCAATGACACGGCGCACATCTAATATACATAGCATCACATTTTTTTCCTGCCATGAGCTGTGAATACCTAAGTAGTTTGAACTGATGCAACCCAGCACTGTTTTTGGGAAGAACATATTTACAGAGATTAGGGGCTGGTTCTTTTGGGTTTGGTTCAATTTTTAGAATCTGCACAGCGGTATGAAGATAAGTACCAGCTTGTGGTGGGTTGTCTGAGGACCTCTAAAATAACCATCCCTTTTGATATCTTTCTTTGGTTATGTCCTAACCTTTAAAATCAGTGTTTCTTAGCAGAGCTAAAGTTCAGAGTAGGATCTTGTTTCCCGTAGATGGATTTTCTTAAACTTCTCACTGCTCCAAAAATGTTTTTTTTTTTTTAAATGTCATAGTATAATTTGTACTCTTACAATGTTTCAATTATTTTCTTGAAACGAATGCCACATTCTTCTACCAACAATGTTGCCCCATTGTTCTACCAGCCATATTAATAATAATAAAGTTCATTTAAAAAACACGCTTTATCCCTATTTAAGGCTCGAAGTGCTGTACATAGTCAACCATAGATAACAATTTATATGTTTCCACATTAAAATGCAAAACGCAACAAAACAAAGTCTACATACAACCATAACCAGTCGAAGTCTTTCACCACTTGCAGCAATGAACAATACAAGTCAATATACATATAGGCTATATAAACAAGCTGGAAACATCGAGGTAGACTACATCACTCCACCACGTGAGAGCGAAAAAGATTTGTTTTCAACTCAGTTTTGAAAGATTGCAGTGTCTTGCTGTTTCTGAGAGCGACAGGAAGGGCGTTCCAGATTCTAGCCGCAGCAAAAGCGAAAGTACGCCTTCCGTAGGTCTCAAGGTGAACAAGTGGTGTCCATAGTTTTCCACTATCGGATGAACTAAGTGATCGTGTGGGTACGTAAGGCGTCAGGAGAGCTTTCAGATAGGACGGCACCAGATCATGCAAGCAGCGGCAGCGCAAAGTTGCAATTTTGTACTCTATATTTCCCCCATTCTTCTACCAGCTATGTTGCCGCCACTCTTCTACCAACAATGTTGCCACCACTCTTCTACCAGCTTTGTTCCCCCACAGTTCTACCAGCTGTGTTTCCCTACTCTTCTACCAGCTTTGTTGCAATCCTAGGTGATACGAAACACCATAAACAAGTTTAATTTACAAACATCTTCTTGATGTTTTAGTGGTGACTTTGTCTATCGTCATATGGCCTGTTTACAATGAATCGGTTCCTAGACACGTGTTTCTTCATTTGGCGTTGGAAATCTTAAAGAGACCAAACTCATATTTTTCACATTCAAGGACAATGCCCCACGCGTCCTTGATGCAAAGTGAAATTTGTTAGATCATCGCCAATGCAACGTTAATGTTAGTGGCAGCGTATTAAGCTCGAAGTCCTAAATACCGTTATTTCGCTATTGTAGCTTTCAAGACACTCAGGTTTTATTTCAGCCTGATTGGCGATCCTGCAGTTGATATCCATATCAACTAAGATTGACCCGGATATGCCGCTTGCAAGGTATTTGAACGTAAGAAGTCCATGTCAACTACTTCATGATATGCTGGGAAAATCTATCTGAAGTAGTCTAGAGACACACGGGTTTCCAAAGACTCAAAGAATATTAGGTGAAGGATTTGAAACTGGTTCTTTGAAAAATATACCAATTATGAATGATATCTTTTAAAGTCTTCACTGTTCAGGGTTAAAATGTCGGCGGGACGTTTGTCACGGAATACACTTCACGGTTCCGATAAAACTAGCAATCGAGCCGCATAGCAGTTTTCTCACCAATGTACACGGTAAAAGTGCCATGCCTTCTCTGGTGAATCAGTCGCCTTGTTTTTCTGTGGAGTTCTGTTTGTTAGTTAACACAGAAGATATGATACAACGGTGATAAAAGTATCAAAACATATATGTATGCAGTATTTACTTACCGAAGCAGCCATTGTAAGGACTGTGGGTCAAAAATCACCTGCAGAAACAAAGAGATCTGACGGAGTGGTCTTTATTCTAACATGTAATTGAAATGTCAAAGTATTCATAAACACATGTCATGGATAACTTACACAGATTAAATACGCCTATCAAGTCAATGGTTCTAAAAGAGGTATCTCGGCTAATAGTGTGTGTAAATGGGTAATGGATTTTTTTTAAGAACCGTAGTTGTTTAACAGTCTCCTTTGTTGCCATGATATTATTAGGGGAAACGTTTATCTTGAATACAACGATTAATAAGACAAAACACATGAATACCTGTTTGAAGGCGACTGGGGCTTTAATCAATAATCTCCCACTTTGACCGGTGGCTACACTCCAATGTTTGTGATTTACATAGATTCTAATTCGTTAGCGACATGGACATATCAATATCAAATTGTTAGGATTGTAGTGACAACAACACCAGGCACAGAAACATTGCAAATCCCATTTACATTCATAGGAGCCATGATGATCAATAAATTGATCGTGGGCCCCAAATATATAGAAGAATAAGAAAAAGATAGGAAATTATTTGAAAAGAGAACCACTGGACCAAGGCAATCCGTTAGACCAGCGGTTCTCAACCTGTGGATCGCGACCCCTTTATGGGTCGAAAGACCATTTTAGAAGGGTGGCCTAAGATTATAGGAAAACACATATAGTCTACAGTTATGGAGCAGAAATGATAATAATTGTATGGTTATGGGTCGCCACAACATGAGGAACTGTGTTAAAGGGTCGCGGCATTAGGAAGGTTGAGAACCACTGCGTTAGACAATCAAAGTTTTGTGAATAATCTCATATCCCACCAAGCTGGGGTCGGAAACAACCTTAGGTTTCAAAACACAGGTGTTCCTAAGTTTATTACAACATACAACACAAAAATTATATGTCTTATTTTTATATAAAAAGACAGGACCACGATACAAAATCTTTCTGGCTAGTTAGTTAATTTTTTTCGAACCTCTAGGACAGTGGTCGGCAAACTCATTAGTCAAAAAGTTCAAAAATCTGCAGCAGGGCCATTAATTTTTTTTGAAAGCCAATTTTCTTCTAAAGAACGTGTCTAAAACGGTTTTTGGCCAACTGGCTGAGCAGCACTCAGGTCGATACAGAGCCGCAAGCGGCTTGCGAGCCGTGCCGACCACTGCTCTAGAACAATTGTACCATCACCAACATCACTAAGTTGACAACTTTGACCTTGACCACTTTTTGAACTTGTATTTAACGTGTACTTAATTTTATTAATATATTTCTATTTATTGTAAAGCTTAAAATACACAATACTTAAATGGATGTTCGTAGCGGAACTGTTATACAATGTAAATAAAACTATTTAAACTATATGACACCTGTGTTGTATATATTGTTGTAAACTAACATTTTAGACCTAATTAAAAACGATAAATAGAAAACACTCCCTTATGCTTAGTCTTTCCAAACCCCATGTTGAGAACCCCTAAGTCATACGCCTAACTCTAACAGATGGGTATTGCTGATATGCTAGTCCCAAATTTAACCCATAAACAACCGTGACATGAAATAGGAAAATCAATAAAATTGACCTCATAAGGTATAGTTTATATGAAAAAATAAGTTGATGTTTCTCCTATATGATAAACATCAGAGAAAAAAGGTCCCTACAAAATCAAAAGAAATCTTTAGAAATATCCACTAGGAACCCACGATGAAAACATTCTCCACTCGTCCCTGATGACGGCTCTTTGAAGAACCAATTCCATTCCAATAAAACGATTCCAATAAAACTAATCCAATAAAACTATTTCAATAAAACTATTCCATTTAAACTACTATAACTAAATGATACCTCTTTGTTGATGTATATAATTTTTTGGGACTTAATTAAAAATAAGTTAATCTTAAAAAACACCACCTTATGAAATCACTACATTATAACTTACTAGCTGATATACCCGGCGTGGCCCGGGATTGCATTAGGTCCCCGATCCCGGTGGCCTACAGATCCCGTTAGGATACTGTTCTCTGTAGGATCCCGTTCCATCTAGGGACACTGCTTTCTAATGTTATCCCATTCCCGATAAAATCTATTGAATAATGCCATCGATATAGCATTTTAAGAATATCGAACTTTCTGGAAAATTCTAGATTGGATATTATTAGTTTTACATCCACCGATATTTCTGTACGGACAGTGAAGTGTATTGCTACCATCCTAGGCCTATATCCATCAACTGACATAGAAACTAAAGTGTTGTCTAAGCCTATCGATATTTATATAGCTCATATTAGGAAAAATGAAATAGGGCCCCCGGCCCCAGAAGAATGGATATTATGAGTTCAGTACCCTTGGGTATTTGAATATGGATAATCAAGTGTACGTGTACTAAGTTTGATCGATGTCCATCAATTCACCTACGAGTATTTGTTTGTAATTTTTTTATATAGCTCATATAAGAAAAAAAAACGAATTCGGGGCCACAGGCTCCACACGAAATGATATTAAAAGTTCTCAACACCTTAAGAGTTCGTTCTGGATAATGATGGATATATGTGCCAAGTTTGGTCAAGATCCATCTACTCATGTAGGGGTATTAAGCCTATTAACCTATAGAACTCTCTGGAACATTTTATATTGAATGTATTATCCTCCTCAAACTGTGTAAAAACTGTCTTTTCTAAGTAATTATTCTTCGAATATGAAAAATTATACAACTAAATGCGTTGTTATATCTATAGTACATTTAAGTTAAAAGAGGAGCCCGGGGGCCCATTCCAGAATTGTACCGAATTAGTTTTGCCTAAGATGGGGCCCTATAAAAATCATTCAGATAAATTATGGGGTTAAAATTTTAAATTTGTCCCATTAAAATCTATTGAATAGTGTCATAGATATAGCGTTTTAAAGTTATGGAACTTTCTGGAAAGTTCTAGATTGGATATCATTAGTTTTAAATCCAGCGATATTTCAGTACGGACAGTGATGTGTATTGCGCTCACCCTAGGCCTATATCCATCAATTCACATTGAACCTATAGTGTTGTCTAAGGCTAATAATATTTATATAAGGAAAAATGAAATGGGGCCCCCGGCCACAGAGGAATGGATATTATGAGTTCAGTACCCTTTAGTATTTGAGTATGGATAATTAAGTGAATGTGTAGTAAGTTTGGTCAAGATCCATCCTTTAATGTAGGAGTATTAAGCCTATTTATATTTATATAGCTCATATAAGAAAAAAACGAATTCGAGGCCCCCGGCTCCACACGAAATGTGACTAAAAGTTCTCAACCCCGTAAGAGTTCCTTCTGGATAATGATGGATATGTTTGAAAAGTTTGGTCAAGATCCATCAATCCGTGTAAAAGCCTTTGTGGTACAAACAAACAAACACACAAATTTTCACTTTTATATATATACTAGCCGATATACCCGGCGTTGCCCGGGATTGCATTAGGACCCCGATCCCGGTGACCTACAGATCCCGCTAGTATACTGTTCTCTATGGGATCCGTTCCATCTTTGCCTATATCGAGCTATTCACATATAAACTGTAGTGTTGTCTAAGCCTATTGATATTTATATAGCTCATATAAGGAAAAATGAAACGGGGCCCCCGGCCCCAGAGAAATGGATATTATAAGTTCAGTACCATTCGATATTTGAATATGAATAATCAAGTGTATGTGTACTAAGTTTGCTCAAGATCCATCTATTCATGAAGGAGTATTTGTTGTTAATTTTATTTATATAGCTCATATAGGAAAAAACGACAGTTTGGGCCCCCGGCCACAAACGGAGTGTCATAAAAAGTTCATAACCCCTTCAGTGTTTTTCCGAATAATGATGGATATATGTGCCAAATTTGGTCAATATCTATTCATCCATGTAGGAGTATTAAGCCTATTGACCTTTAAAACTTTCTGGAACATTCTAGATTACATCTATTATCCTCTTGGAACTGTGTAAAAACTGTCTTTTCTAAGTAATTATTCTTCGAATACGAAAAATTATACAACTAAATTCATTTTTACAACTATAGTACATTTAAGTTAAAAGATGGGCCCCGGGGGCCCATTCCACAATTGTACCGAATTATATGTTCCTGAGATGGGGCCCTATGAAAATCATTCGGGTAAGTTATGAAGTTAAAATTTTAAATTTGTCCCATTAAAATCTATTGAATAATGCCATAGATATAACGCTTTAAAGTTATCGAACTTTCTGGAAAATTCTAGATTGGATATTAATAGTTTTAAATCCCCCGGTGTTTCAGTACGGACAGTGAAGTGCATTGCTACCACCCTAGGCCTATATCCATCAAATCACATAGAACCTAAAGTGTTTTCAGAGCCAATTAATATTTATATAGCTTATAAAAGGAAAAATGAAATGGGGCCCCCGGCCCCCAAGGAATGGATATTATGAGTTTGGTACCCTTTAGTACTTGAGTATAGATAATCAAGTGTATGTGAACTAAGTTCAGTCAAGATCCATCCACACATGTAGTAAGTATTAAGCCTATCGATATTTATATAGCTTATATAAGGACAAATGAAACGGGGCCCCCGGCCCCACAGGAGTGGATATTATGAGTTCAGTACCCTTCGGTATTTGAATATGGATAATCATGTGTACGTGTACTAAGTTTGATCGATATCCATCCATTCATGTAGGAGTATTTGTTTGTAATTTTTTTATATAGCTAATATAAGAAAAAAACGAATTCGGTGCCCCCGGCCCCACACGAAATGTTATTGAAAGTTCTCAACCCCTTAAGAGTTCCTTCTGGATAATGATGGATATATGTGCCAAGTTTGGTCAAGATACATCAATCAGTGTAAAAGCCTTTGTGGAACAGACAAACCCACAAACAAACAAACAAACAAATTTTCACTTATATATATATATGATATATGATATGATATGATATTGCTGAAGGTGATAAAAAAACAATTTGTTAACCGACAAGAATTTAACACCATCTCATCGGAGATAGCTAGAAGAAACCGTTGACAGAGTTTCAAGAACCAGAAGTTTCCAAACATCTTTGTGCAGGACCTAATAACTACTATTTGTAAGTATGTTAGCGACAAGGCTTGTCGTTCGCACAAGTAACGACAATGGATATTGAGATTCACTCTCAAAACTGATGAAATTCTTTTAAAACTTTCTACAGAATTGTGCAGACTGTGAACAGTTGTGAAAGTTTTCACACGGTTGATTCATTTAACATGACCGGGTTCTTTTATGACTTCTGACCACTAACCCAAGCGTGAGAACCAGACTTTATAGTGAAAAATGTATAATAGTATTGTACAAGATAGTATTACCGAAGAAGAAAAAAAAAAAGCCGTCCTTATGCTCAGTGACCCTTAGCAAACGTTTGAGAACAACTCAAAATAATTAAATGTATTAGAAACCATCACATTTCAATACCACTCATTAGAAATATATACTTTAAGACCATATTTTATGGGTCATATTTAAACAATTGCACAGTACAAGACAATTAATTACATTATCATAGTACAAGTCATGAATTTCAAAAGAAGAAAAACACACTCCTTAAGTCTACTGACCGCTAACCCAAGATTGAGAACCATTGAATCAAATTAAATAAAATTATTAAAAACGATCACGCTATAAGACTCCTCATTTAAAATACACACTACAAGACAAATAATTAGAAGCCGAACCGGTCCTCAAAATAGATATGTAGACTAGTGAAAACTTATCTCATGACTAATGACCCCTAACCCAAACTTGAGAGAAACTCTTTATGGAGAAAAACATTTATAATGCCAAAAGACTAGCATTTTGGAAGAAGAAAAAATAACACACGCTTTAGTTGCCCATAACTGAGGTTTGAGAACCACTAAAAACAAATACATTTATTATAAAACCATCACACTACAAGACGACTAATTTAAAAGTCATATTACAAAATTGCACCGTACAAGACAATTAATTACATTATCATGCTTACTACAAGACAAGAATTTCCAAATAAGAAGAAATACACACTTTATGTCAACATACCTCTAACACAAGATTGAGAACCACTCAATGGACTTAAATAAATTATTAAAACCATCATGCTATAAGACCAGTAATTTAAAATACTCACTACAAGACCACTGATTAGGAGCCAATGTGGCCTCAAAATAGATAAGAAGAAGATTAAAAACACATATCATGACCACTGACCACTAACTCAAAAGTGAGAACCACTCGATAAACTTAAATAAAAATCAAATATTCCTACTAAGAAATTTATCACAAAAAAGAAAAAAAATATATATTTTAAAAATACACCCCTTAATGACTAGTAAACCATAACCCAAGATTGAGACCCACTCAATCCACTTAAATAAAATTCAAATTATCCTACTGCAAGGCACATTTGCAATCTTTTTAACAGCATCCTATCCTAGAAGTTTCTGGAAAATGTCTCTATTGGAGGGAAAGATCCATTCTTTAGCGATAGTGAATGGCTTTTTAGCAGTAGCAATACGGCTGGCCACCAAATACGTCACAAGTATAAAGCAACCGTTACACAATTAACCTCCACACCAAAACACGAACTCATTGAACAAATCATCAACATCCCTGAGTACACGCTCCTTGCCAATCTGGTGATGAGCTTGGGGCTGTCCGTCTTGCAAGTGGCCTAAAACACGGCTGTGTTCGTGAAACGCAAGGAGTTAAGAACACGTCATCATCTACAGGGTGGGCCAATAAAAATGAGAACATCTCGTAACATGTGATTTGATCACATAAAAGTAGTTTAACTATACCCATACTAGATTAAAGTCGCTGAGAAGCAAGGAGGACACATTGAACATGATTTATGATTAGCTAAATATTTCGCAAAAAAATGTATGAAGAATTATAAATAATTAAATTATATTTTGAAATAACTCATATGCTACAAGATGTTCTCACTTTTATTGACCCATCCTGTATTATAATGTTTATAACTTTTTATTTGAAATATTTTTTTTCCTCCATTGTAATTAATTTAGTTTTCCGAAACACATACATACAATGGCAAGACAAAATGTATGAAGATTATATAAACACATACATTATAATAAAAACGTATGAAACGATACCTCATTTATTCTTTATTGTCATTTCATTAAGTTTCACAGACAAATCTTAATGGCCAATAATCCTTTGTGCATGAGACATCATACATGTCTAAGTGATTTTTCATTATGCACAAGCAGTCTTCAATTACGCCTAGATCGTTTGGCTCCCCCTCGCGCCAGTTTACGTAGTTTAAGCTTTTTTTGCCTCTAGCAATCACCCAATATCCTTCTTCGAACGTGTCCGTCCCTGCTATTAGGACGCCTTCTGTGTTATAATCTTTCATTATGGTTCGCATGAATTCTTCTTCCGCTTGATTATCCACCTCGACGAGGTATCCACATATTGACTTACAGATTTTGGCCGCGGCGTCGTCCGTTGTGTAATCATCTTTCGAGATGTAGTAAGAAGTCCCTCTAAATTCATGCCGAGTCAGTCGTTTGAGATTTTCATCTTGGGGCGAACAGTCTATTCAGAAATATTTAAACATGAAATGCATTTCAATGTTTAGAATCTTTTGCCCCCACTGACTCTTTATTCAAACTCTGACTTGAAAGTCGTTGCAGCGCCATCAGCAAATCGTATGTGTCTTTCTTTCTTTTTACGATCCTTAACTTTCTCCACTTTTCAAACCCTTTCATTTTCATGTGAAACCAACCTAACTAAAGAACTATTTACCGCCATGAAAGAAATCACCCTGATATGTTCTATCGTTCACACTTGCCCTGTAAGTGGTCCACATTATGCCCCTTTAATATATTAAGGGCCATTTACTGATAAGATTGCCAAGGTATTTAAATGATATAATTGTTTGTACATGTACATTTTTAGATTTTTTTAGTTTTTTGTTTCTTGTCTATACTTGGTCTTCGTTCATATTTGCATAAAAATAGTTTCCTGAAAACACCACGTCACAATTTTCACTTTTGTACAATGTATCTTTTCATTAAAATTAATTTATATGTAGAAGACGTACCATTTAACGAAAGAATAATGCTGGTCTCAATTTCTTTAGAAATTTTTTTTAATGAAAGAATGATTCAGTTAAGTTTCTGTTTATTAGAGGCAGCAATATCTTTCTCTTTATGTGCCCCAAAAAATGGAATTCTCCTCCACTACACGTCCGCAATAAACCAACCATAACAGCCTCCAAAACTGCACTCAAAACACATTTCTTTAAACTCTACTATCCTGACTGATTCCCCCCTCTGACCGATAAACGGTGCTGCTGGGTTCCGTCCATGGCTTGACATGTAAATTGCAATCGAATAGATGGAGTGAATATACATTTGTTTGTTTTTGTTTTTTTAATATATGTTAATTTTCAAGTTCATTATTATGTTTGTTAAATTAAATGTACGGCGTGATGAGCCCAGCCTTAGTTTGGGTTATCGCGCTAAATAAAACTACTACTTATAATATATTACGATTTATTTTTAATGGTTTTTGTTTTATTTATTCAGTAAAACTGTTTTATTAATAAAAGGGAGGGGAAAAAAGAACAAATAGTTGGGTACTAGTGTCTCCCAAGAATGGTAAAAGGAGCGAAAGACAAATAGCTTTGTACTAGTGACTCTCAATACTGGTTAAAGGGGAGAAAGGCAAATATGTGAGTACTCGTGATTCTTGATCTCGCGCTAGGTTATCAACTCTTTCGTTCTGCATAACTCAATTTTCTTACATAGTTCCCACTGTTTAACCATTGTATTGCTCGATCTCTCTACTTTAAAATTTATTTTTCAACAAAAAAAATAAATGTATAAAAATTAGCCATTTGAACATATTAATGGGCCTTGAATTATATGGAAATACGTTGTTGCGCTTTTATTATAATAAACCAGATTTTGTTGCTTAAACTTTGAAATTATTTGTACTGATTTTCTAAGAAATTTGTTTTGTTTCTTCCAGCGTAAGTGATTTTTGTACTTCCAAAGTAGTCATAAAATAATAACCTTTTTGTAAAACAGCACCTAATGGGTGGTTGATGATGTGGAAAAATGCTGCGAGATTAATAACTAGTCACGCATATGTCAAGATGGCCAATGTGACTTATATGAACCTGAACATATGCGAGCCCTACATACTTTCATGGAGTATTTGTTCGTTGAAAAACAATGTAGGCAAACAAAAATTGGAGCTATTGATTCCTAGTGAAGAAAAGGAAAGGACAAATCCCAAACATTCTGAACAGGCAATCAACCCAAATGGTCTGCAACTTCAAGTTGTCAGAGGTATTTAAGCTTCGTGGTGTTTTTCGCATGCAACATCATCTCACGTGAAATCATTACCAGGGCATCAGAAGAGCTGTAAAAAGTAAAGATGCTCACACTGTCACAGAGACAATGGCCACAAATGCAGTCGATTTATTTGAGAAAACTACAGGAAACAAAATCAACGACTGATCAGATTTTCACCACCAGATGCCTCTTAGAGATCTGTGACAAATAAATATTCCAGTATATCAAATTATGTTAAATATAAAATGACCTATTGCAGTATCACAAGAATATATTTGTATTAGAATCTGTATGAGTTTGGCATACCCAAAAATAGACAAGAATGATGATAAATCATGAAACAACGCAGTTACAAAAATCAAGGTTCAGAGAGATTATTCAATGGAATTTTAGATTTTTACGAGGAGACGAATAGTCATATATGCTATGTAACCTAACATTAGAGATAGTTATAAGAAGCATACATATTGACAGCCTAGGAACAATAGCAGTATACTTTCTTAGGAATACCAAGACCAACATCCAATAGACACTCTCAACACCTTCAGTATCTTGCATATGCTGATGACAAAGTAGTGTTAAGGAAAAGGTAAAGTCATATAAAAAGGCTATATTGAATTCGAAGACGTATCAACAAGCAGGGCTGGAAGTTAACAACGAAAAAAATAAACCAAAAAAAAAAAAAAAAACAAAACAAATTACATTGCTATGATAAGAGAAAAGCAGACAGATGAAATCATTAAAATTAGAAATCAAATTTTTTTTAAAAGAAAATCATTTCAAATACTTAGGATTCTTATTAAATGAAAGAAATGAATTACTAACAGAAATAAAAAGAAAGAATATATGCCGTTAAAAAGGGTTTAATGGCGGTGATACCAAATTTAAGACAACTTTAAAGCTTTATTAATGGTGATATCAAATGTAACATTAATTCATAGGTTTTCAATGTAATTGTTAAAAGATAAATTCAAGTATCCTAATGAAGAAACACTTTAACTCAAATGTCCAAATAACCACATTTCGCTATTTAAAAAAATTGTTTACGAAAACTTTCAATTTTTTAAATTATCTTCCTATAATTACTTAGTGGTTTCGTCCTAAAAGAAGATATTTTGTTTTTCAAAAAATAAATTTTATATCTTTAAATTAAATTATTGGCCATATCATTTTAAGACTGATAATTTCAAAATATATCTTTAATTTCTTTGTTTTAAATATTTTACATTTTTTTTTAATTTAAAAAAAAGCAAACTCCACACTAGGTTTCATTCGAAGAAATCTGCGCCACTGCCCAACATCTGAGACCCATACATAAAGCAAGACTTTGACAATTTGGAACGAATCCAATGTTACGCAATGCGCTTCATATCACGTAACTATAAAACCACCACTCCTGGCTACGTCACTGGCCTCTTTAACAGATTTGACATCCCCACCCTCAAGGACAGACGAGAAAAGATCCGCTTAACATTCTTATATTAAGTGGTCATGGGGCTAATGCCGGCCATCCCAGCAAACAATTATCTCACCCCACAGAAGCCAGGTCGATTAATTAGAGCCAAACACTCACTAAACACTGACTTAACCTCTGACAACCCCATGAGAAATTACACCCGGAACAATAGCAAATGCTTCACTGTGCCTCGGAGTAACACGGTGCAACATAAACAGTCATTCTTTCCACGCACAATAATCGCTTGGAACCAACAGGAGAATACCGCCGTGAACTCGACATCTGTCCAAAGCTTCAAGGCTGCCCTAGCATCTGCTAGGAGCCGTATGGATGGCAACATCGCTTCCACAACCGTTGCACATATGCAAGTATATGGATGCAGCAACGTACTCTGCCAGAACCAGAAGTTATATTTCGTTTTATTTTGTCATTTACTTTTATTTATTTCTTTTAAGTATCTGAAACTTTTTAAACTTAACTTACTGGTGTGTAACTACCTAACTACAAACAGCAGCAGTAAGTATAACTACATACTGTATTTCGTGAAGGAAAGTGTGGAGCGAGGGGACGTTTGTACTGAAGCAATATTCAAGTGACATATCTTTAAAACTTAAAATAATAACATTAGCTAGGCGTCTCTGGCTAATCATTCAAGACTTATCTTGTTTTAGTGATTTAAATTGTTTTTAAAAAGATGTTTCCCAATTGGCATTGTGTCCGTTATTTCATTAATCTTCTATTATCACACTGCAATAATCCAATTAAAGGCGAGAATTTAAGGGGAGGGGGTGGGGGGGGGATTTTTCGCGCATGCCCGGTGAAGATTTGTCTTTGTTTACCTGTGTTTGTGACCATGAGTATTTCTTAAAATTATGAGATTAATAGTCCACCAAATTGTAAACGAATTGTTATTTTTAAACTGAAATGATAATATTACTTGTAAAGTGTTTGGTCCAAAGTGACTGTCCTCAAAATTTTAAGTTAATCATATGATTTCGGAGCTTGTGAACGTAATGTTGATAATTGGCGCCATTTTTATTACCTGCTTCTTGTATGACTTTAAGCTAATGATAACTCTAGACTACGTATTTGCTATCAGACTACTACACATCTTCGGTGTGTTCACATACAATATTACGTTGTATACCTTTGTGGTAGCGGCTCTGTCAAATAAATTGTTTATCTGTTATGCCAAAAGACCAGATGTAGACTTTACACCTACAACTTTAAACTTTAGTAGAAAACAAAATTTCCACACAGCGAAGGTTGGTCACTGCGTGTTTGTTGACATTTGGCATAGAGCATCTCGATCGTGCTCTGTTCAGAAGACCTTATGTCGCCAAAGACTTGTACTAATATATCTAGCCATCATCCTGCAGTCAAATCTCTACTCTACTGAACCCAACCCTGAACTGAATCGTTAAGAGTTCTGGTTGTCCTACTTTGCATATCCGCTCTGGTTTCCCATCCCAGTCAAAATGGATATGTAACCTTGCAGTCCAGTGTGAAGACAGGGGCGTATTGTGAACAATGTTGACAATAGCACCATGGTCAACGCCAAAGTATCGACACTGTCTATGACAACCAGCAAGGTAAACATTCTGGCATACCATGGTACTGTTGCTTGTCTGCAGAAGCCCGAATAGCCAGATTGTGTTTGACCTTTATTGTGCAAGGACAGAATCAAACTTCCCAGAATTATCTCTAAATCCCTAATACCCCACACCAACGGACCTTCAAATTCTAAACACCACCCTGCTTAACGATTATGAGCTTCAGTCATTAAGAAGACACATGGAAACAAAGACCATTGCCCATAATGAATGTGAACTTTCAGTCTGCAAGCGGGAAGAGAGTAGAGATAGCCAACCTGATAAACAGCTTAAACCCAGACGTGATCCTGGGCACATAAACATGGCCGAATCCTTCCATAGCCAATGCATATGATTTACCGGGTAATTACAAATTATTACTGCGAGACAGAAGAGACAGACGAGGAGGAGTACTTGTTGATTTCCACGACAACCATGACTGTCACGTTGTTCCAAAACTAGATGTTGATGCCTGCGAGTTCTGTGGGTGAAGTTGAAGCTAAAGGGTAGACACACGCTTAACATATGTCCCTATTATTGACCCAACACTGCAGATGAACAAAGCCTGAGGAGTTTTGAGGTATCACTTCAGAGAGCAACACGGTCGAAGAATGCTTTTCTCCTTATGAGGGGATTTCAACTTTCCTAGTTGCAACTGGCAGATTCCTGCCATGAAGCTCAAGTCTCCATACACGGTCCTGCACTCTGACGTCATGGAGATGATTAAACCATGGTCTGGAACAGTTGGTTAATGAACTCACACGAGGGGAAAACAATCTTGGCCTACACCTCACCATCAGTCCACATATTATCCTAAAAGTCGAGGTCATTCCAGGATTATCAGACCACTGAATACCCTATTTTGAATTTCAGGTCAGCGCAATGAAAATGAAGCAATTTATACCAAAGCCGACTGGGAAAGCCTGAGAAGTGCAACAACAGAGCTGAGCTCTAGCATGCAGGAAATTCAGTGTACGAAGACCACAGAAGAGTTGTGGATAAAGTTCAAAACAAAAATCACTGATGCAGTGAGGAAATACATACCACACAAAAACCACCAATCCTAAGAGAAATCAGCCATGTGTCATGGCTCAAATCCGTTGTTTCATCCACAGGAGAGACCGCCAGTACAAGCGAATAAACAAGAATGGTTCGGTCTAGCTGAAAATCGAGGTACTGAGGCTCCGCTGAACCATCCAACGCCTACTCTACAGATCTTATTGGAAATACATTTTCTCAGAGGAGAACACTCCGACGAAGGGTGCCGAAATCAATTGACTCTGGAGTTACGAAAAGCACCAAAAGTCATAAACACTGGGGTTTCACCCTTGAGATGAGGCGTCCATTTAACGTCTGAAATAACGAACAGGCGGGCAAACTCAATCATTGTTTTCAGTCACTTTTTGGTGGGGCTAGAGAGTATACAGAGATTGAGTTCCTTCTGAGGACCAACATGAAGAGCATAGACTACTCGTCATGGAAGATATCCAGATTTCGGAGCGGGGTGTGCTAGCACTTCGTACCCATGTACCCTTACAAGGCATAGTGTTGCTTACATGAACAAACAACGATCGTTCAAAGAATTGACCAAAAGAAACACCTCCCTCGCTGAAAATCCTCTTCCATTCGTCGATACGAGCAGGCAACGTTCCAAAAGACTCGACAGTACCGCATTTCACTCCAATCTACAACAAAGGGGAGCATTCGGACCCTGCCAACCATCGTCCGGTACTGCTTACAATTGTGGTATGCAAAATGTTGGAGCACATAATCGTAAGCGCAGTCATGAAGCCCTTTGAAAGCTACAATTTACTAAATGACAGTCACCATGTCTTCCGAGTCAATAGATCATGTGAGACCCATCTCCTAGAATTTGTAGAAGACTTGATGAGCAATCTGGAGAACAGCAAGCAAACTGACGTGCTGTTTGATGGACTTGTCAACGGCCATTGGCCGTGTCAATCATAGTTTGCTATTATGTAAACTTCGGCACTTCCCAGGCACTTCCAAAACATGCATTTCTAGCTTCGTTAGTGACCGATGCCAGGCAGTAGGGGTGAACGGCACAGCGGTGTTAAGTCAGGAGTCCCCAGGGCTCAGTTATAGGCCCCTGTTTGATCCTAGCATGATTCAGTGACCTACCCGAGGAGCTGATCTTGGCCTCATTCACCCCGAAGAGAATCAACCGGTTGGAGGCGGTCCAGCGATGGGTAGCACGCTTTGTCCTGAACCGCTACTGGAATACCTCTAGTTTTGGCAACATGCTGGAAACACTGGAATGGTCACCACTGGATGAATGACGACGACGATCTAAGCTCTCAATGATGTACAAGATAAAAGATGGGCTGGTCCACTGCTCCAGCATTAAATAGAAAACTCATCCGTCTCACCCCCCAGACAGAGACGAGGCCATGACAAACAGTTCCATTTCATAACATCAAGAACTCAGTACAGGAACTCCTCATTCCTGCCAAAGACAATCAGGGACTGTAAAAAGCTGACAAAAGCTACAGTAGAGGCGACAACATTCGAAATAATTGCTTCATTACTTCAAACCACCAGTTCCTAATACCATCACTTGATTAGCCTTTGCAACCAATGAAGTATCCTCATGAAAACCATGTACAGTTACATCGCAAACCCCATTTCAAACATAGGAGCCATAATGATCAAATCATTGATCGTGGTCACTCACAATAAAGAAGACGAAGGCATTCAAAATGTATTGTCATCGTCTTGCTATCACAGGGTAAATTCTTACTTTAGAATCTCATCTTAACTTATCAATATTCAAAGAAAAGTTTATTCCAAGTTTGAACCAGAAACATTGATGGTTGGCGTTAAGCGTTGATAGATGTGATGTTTGGCGGTAATTGTTGCTAGAGGTGATAGCTACAGTTAAGTGACGATAGAAATGATAGTTGGCGTTAAGTTTTAAAAGAATTGATAGTTGGCGTTAAGTGTTGATAGAAGATATATTTTGTTTTAAGAGTTTATAGACAAGAATAGTTAGTGTTAAGTGTTCTAGGATTACATTTTAAGATAACATTTAAAATTGAATGCAAGCATCCTACGAAATTCGTTACAAAGAATCTGCACATCACCCAAATTCGATGTCTGTTAAATTCTAAACACATAGACTAAAACGATCAAATCTTAATTTTTAAAGCAACTTTTTATAATTACTTACTCGAAGGAGAGGTATTTCGTTCTGAAAAAAAAAAATTGAATGCAAGCATCCTACCAAATTCGTTACAAAGAATCTGCACATCACCCACATACGATGTCTGTTAAATTCTAAACACATAGACTAAAGCGATCAAATCTTAATTTTTAAAGCAACTTTTTTATAATTACTTACTCCAAGGAGTCGTATTTCGTTCTGAAAAAAAATAAATTGAGATATCAAATACAAAAAAAAACAAATATACACTATTATATTGTCATCTCAAACAAGGGTAAGGCCTTCAACACATCTATTTTTATTTTAAAAAATTAAAACACGATTTAAAAAAAACGTGAGACCTGATTAACTCGCCTTCGCAATCAATGGGTAGTCTTTTCACACATCTCTTGCTTTGAACAACAACGTTTTTTATTGTTGTTTAGTCTTTTTTTTCTTCGCAACTTTCAACGTTTAACTTTTAAGTATCTAAAAAATGAAATTAATATATTTTTCACCGGCTAAATATCTTATTAAAAAAAATTAAACTAGAAAATATGCCCCGTTGTTACGGGTGTAAAAATGGAAGCATAGTCGTTTACTTCTATTTCTTTTCTTCCTCTCTTTTATTCGTTTCCACCAGGTGCCCAGAAATTAATGTATTTTGTAGAATTATCATTGGAGATGTAAACATTTGTCCCATTAAATTCCTGTGAAGCGAATCACTTCAGATGTTCCATGTTGTGTGATATTCTATTTACAAATATTTTAAATTAGACTAAAATCATGTTGAGCTCACATAATGTCTTGATTAGTTCATTTTTTAAAAAGTTCTTCTCCTTATCATTAATCTTATAACTTGACGTTCATCTTTAAAAATGTTTCCCTCGCCTGTGAACCTTCCAATGTAAACTACAGTAATCGTATCCCAATTATAACACTATGCTTTCCCCTCTTCCTTTCAATTCAATGACCTGTCCTGATTATTACATTAGAATAAGAGCATATTTACTTACAAGACCACGCACTTTCTAGACTTGTCTTTACATATGTAAATATACTTTTAGTTATGTTTTATCTATGTGGCCTTGTCAGATACGTGTATGCTACTTAAAAATAAATTGTTTTTCTTTGATTCTCTATCTGGGGTTACCTTTTGATGTCTGTTAAAGCGACTTGACATCACGAGAAGACCCATTAAATATTGGTCTGACAACAACACAATGTACAGGTCTCGCCTTACAAGTGTTAATATGTATATAAGAATGAGCCAAGCTGACTTAACGCCAACGATACAAACCAATTTCAGTACATTTAGTATCTTAAAGACAATGATAGTGATTTTATAATTTTATACACAAATCATAAAATTTAGATGCGCAAAAAAAAAATTATTATTTTAGTAAATGTTTAAGTATTATTATTATAAAATACAAACAAACGAAAACATTCATAATAACAATCAAGGAATTATTTTAAGCATTTTATCCAAATTTGAAAGTTATTTTAAGATTAAATCCTAATCAAATTTATCGGTAACACCCAAAAATCTGTAGTTTTTAGTGCGTTGTTAATATTAATTTTATTTAAAGAAACACGCATATGATGTCATTGCGCGAAATGCCCTTTTTAGCCAAAGTTTTAAGTTTCTTTGATTTAATAACCGCTTGTGACAAAACTGATATTTAATAACTTTTATTCCAAAAATTTACTTTTATTAATTTACATCTATAAAGTAATAAAAACTTAACTTTTAAAACTACTTTTAGGTGCGAAATAGGAAAATGTCGTTTAAGACAATCAGTGCAACGAAACGCAAGAGCAAAATAGCATTCACTATTGTACTTTTCACTTATAAAATAAATGCATAAATGCGTGTTTGCTTATGTAGGGGGAAACAATCCCGTTGATGATGTGTTTTTTTTTTAATTCGGAAAAGTGGGATGAGATTCGATACTTTTATTTTGCCCCAGGCAGCACAAGATACGCCTCCAAATAAAGTAATGAATTTGATAAATAATTAACCTTCTTAGGTCCATATATATGAAAAAATTTGAAATTAGCTAAAACTGTTTGGTATACTATTTACATTACGAACTTAGATTTAGTTAATTTTATGAAGTAATAGAATAAAAATGTAAATACTTACGTGATTCACCTATTTTGCTACGAGTAGTCCTGATCGCTTCAAAAGAATAAAGAAGAAAAACAAAAGAAATGTAATACACAATGTTTACCAATATAGTATTAGCTTTATTTACATACCGACTCTATTTCAATCTCTTCCTGATTAGACTTCGGCTTGCTGTTCTAGGTAGGTAAATACTTTATTTGTTTGCTAATAATTTACTATAGCCAGCCATGAAACGAACTATTAGTACATGAAATAATTGGTCTTAGGAGTTCTTGAATTTAAGGCCTTACCACTTTTTATTGAATTTCCTAGATAATAATCAGATATCATTACATTTTGATTTTATCTATAGTAGTAACAGAAATGAATATTATGCAAAATACAATCCTAAACTGCAAACATTTTTAAATTATAACTTTCCTTTCAATAAAAATAATAATATACAGATTATAGAATTGTGTTAAACTCCTTTTATTAGACCGCTTGACTTCATTAACGTTTGAAAAAATAAACTAAAATTCAACATCTACATTATCGTGATTTCGCTGTCAAAACGTATATTGTATAACTCTTATATTCAGATAAATCATTAAAATAGGCCTTTAATCACAACATTAATTGTATTTCTCATTGAGAAGAAAAATACTTACGTGTCAAAGATAATCTATATTTACTTTTAGTCACTTTCGTTTCATCCGATTAATGTTGATTCGGTTTCATTAGGATAAAACAACTAAGTATTTCATTAAGAAATTCAATTAGTGCTGGGATTTTAGTATTCATGATTACTGAACACAAGTGTGCACGCTTTTTTTTGGGGGGGGGGGGGAGCACATTCAGGAATCTTAGTTTCCGCGCTCTTGAATTTGTATGACACAACTACGTTAAATAATATACTAGAAAATATGACCCGATGTTATCGATATAAAAATGGCAGGCACTTTGCGATAATTTCCTCCTGCTATTGCGAAAAATCATCACAATTCCGTATGTTTAAAGAAGTATCTATATAATGAAGTTTACCCTTGTAACATCATTAAAAGTTTTAAGAAGTATTTTTTGCTATATATTAAACGCCTATCATACCCATTTTCACGCCCTTTAGGTCCACACGTGACTTTCTATAAAAATGACCTTATATTACCAAATATAAATGACAACTTAAATCGTTATTTCCTCTAAAGGAGTTCATTGACTGCTGATTTCTACGCTAGAGATATACTTTAGATGTCAAGTATTTCTAAGTTGTTAATTGTTGTATATATACATATATATATATTGATATCTACATCAACAATGTATACACAGTTTTTATTCTTTTTGTTTTAAAAATATACAATGACGGAAAATTGTAAAACAAAGAATTATTTTATCTAAAGAAGAATCTCGCAACCGTTTTTCACGTCTATAACAGACTTGAGCGTCTCTTTTATTTAAAGTTGTTAATCTCATGAATAAAAATATATATTTTTTACTAAGCAAAAAAATATATATTTAAAAAATTTTTGTTGAAACAAAATATTAATCCATCTCCAATTTAAAAAATTAAAATTTCAAGTGTGTAAAAAGATTAAGTCTTGATATTCATGGGTATACTTCTACGTCATTGAGATTTTAAACTAATTTGTAAACATATGTTTATTTGTAAAAACGGAATGTAACATCTCTTGTTCCATAACTGTAATACCATAGGATCTAAATATATTGTCATCCACGTAAAAATGTACACAACCTATTTCCTACCCCCGCTATGCATGTGCCTAAGAAGGTTAATTATTTATCAATTTCATGCTTTTATTCTGAGACTTATCTTGTGCTGCCTGAGGCAAATTGACAGTTTTGACTAACCCCACCTCTCACCCCCACCCCCAGATTTTAATAAAATTAACAAAAACTTCTTCTAGTTTAAAGTGCCATCCATACGCTATCACACATTTATTTTTTGCACGTCAAATGGTATGTTTGTATTAGGATGAGTGATAAGTGCATTAGTGAATGCCATTTTATCTACGGAGTTTCACTGCTCTGATGGACTTAAACGACATTTACTTTTTAAAAGTTTATTTAAGGGCTAAGTTTTTATTACGTTATAAATTTAATAATAGTATATTTTTGGAATTTAAAAAAATAGAAATTCATCAAATGTTAAAAAGACAAAGCTAAAATGTATGATTATGTTTTATTAACAATTTAAAAAGCATTCAATTATATGCATTAATTTTACTTCTAAGAGGGTGGAAATTATTGTCCGTTTTGTCACGCACGGTTTTAAATCAAAGAACTTTTAGCTTTTAACTCAGCTGCTAGGCTAGTTTTAAAGGCAAAAAAACGTGATCATGTAACACTACTACTTCATTCACTTCATTGGCTCCCTGTACAAGCACGGATTGATTACAAACTCTGTGTTCTCTGCCACAAACTTTTCTCGTTTTCATACCCTTCATATCTAACCGAACTTCTCTCTGTCTATTCACCCCTACGACAGCTTCGCTCCTTCACAGACGCGCGTATTCTTTCTGTCCCCAAGACGCGCACAAAAACATACGGTTAAATATCGTTCTCTTTCTATGCCCCCAAACAATGGTATTCACTTACACTACACATCCGCAATATACCAACCATCACAGCCTTCAAAACAACACTCAAAATCTCATCTCTTTGAACTCTACTGTCCTGACTGAATCTCCCCTCTGACCGATAGACAATACTGTTGGGTGCTGTCCATGGCTTGAAATTTTCAAAAGTTATAGAGTGGTGAGGAAAATACACATTTATTTTGTTTTATCTAATTAATGTACATTAATTTTTAAGCTATTGCTTATGATTGTTAAATTGTATGCACATCGTGATGAGCCAAGCCCTAGGTTGGGGTACTACGCTTTGAAAAACTTCTTATAATAATAATAATAATTAGGCAATTCGCACAATGACGTTATTTGCGTGATTATTTAGAACAAATTAATTTTAAATTTAAATTCACAATATTAACAACGCACTTAAAAACGCAAAAAAAGCTAATGTTTGGGTTTCCCGATAAGTGTGATAATGGTGTAATTCTTTGATCATAATTTTTTATTTAAGTTTATGTTTCCTAACTTTCAAACGCATATAAAATGCTTAAAATAGTTCCTTAATGAATACATTTTTTTAATTTATAATAATAATACTTACATTTTTTACTAAAATTAAAGGTGATATATAATGTTATTGTGCTTTTAAATTTATTCGATTTCCGTAAAATAATAGAAAATAACTGTGATTGTTTTTTTAAGAATCCGAAAGTATCTTTTTGTTTCTTTGGCGTTATATATAATTACAGGAATGATTCAGGGAAAGTAATCAAATATAATGCCTGTCTTAACTCACTTTTGGAAAATTGTAACTTAAGTACTTTTTCTACTCAGCCCTTCATATATAAAGCTCAATTTGTCGTGGTAATTACTCAAGGGCTATAGATGGTTTTTGATTCGTTTAGTCATAATCAATTATCCCAAAAATGAAATTTTAAAAGTCGTCTTTTTTTCATTGTGGTGTGTCAATAAATATTACGATTAATGATTTTCATAGATTTTTAACATACAAAAACGAATTAGGATCGCCAATTGATATCGGTGATTTAATTAAGGAGCCTTAATCAAGGTCGCTGAAGACTCGCGAGTGAAAGTAGGTGAGTTCCCTAGCAAGGGGCTGGGTGAACTTCTCTATGATCTTACGCCACGTGATTTTGCGCGGATAATTTTCTGAAAGATATATATATATATAATTGACGTCATTATCTGTCCTGCTTCTTTCACAATGTCTCATGAAGTTTAAAAAAAAATTATAATAATAATATGCTAACGTGCTTATGTATTTGCATTATTCTACTAAAGGTAGCATCCGATGTAACTAAATCAAATAGAAATAAGAATATCACCTCTGGTAGTTTGTTTATTTTGTCTTGCTGTGGTAACTTTCGAACACTGGTACTCACTTGCCGGAACGCAGAATTTAAGCTGATGGGTGAGAAAAAAGCAAGGAAAGGGTTAAGACTGTTCCATCTCTGATGTTATGTTGCAATTAATAACTTATTTGGGAAAAAAATGCAACAAAAATACCGCAAATGTTATTGTGCTTTAAAATTGTATTATTAACTTTGTCTCTAACGCCAAAAATTAACATTGTACAGGAGCTTAAAGCTGTTAATTTTTTTTTTAATAAGACTTTTTAAAACAAACTTTTTAAATATCATATCAACACATTTAAATGTAAACGAATTTTAATTAAAATGAAGGTAGCAGTAAATAAAAATCTAAGATATTTTTTTCTCAGTCTCCAAACGATATGCTTTAAAAATACACACTTGTTTTTTTTTTCCCCATTTCTAGTTTTTTTAAAAGCGAAATGGTTGATTATTAAATACATTTAAAAACGAACATTGTTTACTTGAAGGAATTTGGGGGGGGGGGCGGGCGCCATTCTACAGGAGACTCAAATGCATCTGTGCTTTTTTCAGCTTTATTAATGTTTTTATTTTATTTTATTTTTTATTTGGAATCCATAAGTTGTAAAAAAAAAATTTAAAGCATTGACAGATAATATTTGGTTTGATAATGAGTAGCAGCGATTAAATGGCAGTTTTGGACGTGGTAGTATTCACATACTCCTTCTTGGGATCAAAGCAACTTGGTCTGCTTCAGTCATACTGATTAGTCATTTAGCCTTGAACTACGTCAAAATGCAAACGTACTCTCAAAAACCTAACATCTTTTCTGACCATGCAATAAATCACACAAGAACCTAACACATATACTGACCACAGAATGATCCACCGAACCATTTGCTACATAACATTTTTAGGGAACAACAAAAATCTCAAATACTTTCCAGACTTAAAAACAATGTGCTCAATACAATCGAAACATTGTGCTCAATACAATATAAACAATGTGCTCAATACAATCTAAACAATGTGCTCAATACAATATAAACAATGTGCTCAATACAATCTAAACAATGTGCTCAATACAATCTAAACATTGTGCTCAATACAATCTAAACATTGTGCTCAATACAATCTAAACAATGTGCTCAATACAATATAAACAATGTGCTCAATACAATCTAAACATTGTGCTCAATACAATCTAAACAATGTGCTCAATACAATATAAACATTGTGCTCAATACAATCTAAACAATGTGCTCAATACAATATAAACAATGTGCTCAATACAATCTAAACAATGTGCTCAATACAATATAAACAATGTGCTCAATACAAGCAAAACAATGTGTGCAATGCATTAAAAAAAATTCTGCAATATAATCAAAGCAATATGTGCAATATAATCAAAGCAATATGTGCAATATAATAAAAACAAATTTCAATATATTTTGATCCACAAAAGACTCGTATCTTATCTTATTTTAAATTATTTTTTTCTTATGAATTGAAATATAACTCAATGCAAATTAATTCTTAACTTAAGATTTTTGGTTTCCAGGTGGGCATAGCCTCCCTCTTCCAGACTCACTATGACCGTAGCAGTGTCTTAAACATGAAGTAGCAACATAATAGTAGCTGAATGTCTGAAGTCACCGGACAGTAGCATGTTAATCTCTCCTACCCCCAGTAGAGCGCTGTCCTGTCCGATGCATAAGATGTTTTTTTTTCTACGTCAAAAATTGTTGCAGCTATTCACAAGAAAGCTACAGAAATACGACTTCCTTATGTATGCTATAAAGTAAATGATTCATACAAACATGTTTAGCTCGTGCCCTCTGAAAAGCCAAGACTGAAATGTCGTTAAAGACCCCAAACAACGCTTCTAACCGCTGATTAAAATGATTTACCTTTTTAAGCGTATATATTTTAATTTTTTTTTTTTTTTAAATTCTGTTGTGTTTAACAAAATAATATATTTTTAAAGGGCTATATCAGAAGAGGCTTTCTTAGTTTTTCGCAATGGACTACGATGAGTCGATTGTTTTGTCACGTGATAAGCGTAAGGACCAGTAAGACTTCCGGGAGGTTGTCTGCTAAATACTTGTCGCTCACAAATTTTTCTTGAAACAACTTTCTTCTTTTAATCATAACTAATTATAATTATTGTCACATTTATGAATGTCATTTTTAAAAAAAAAGTGTCTTCAAGAATATTTTGAAAAGTAACATTTTTAATTAACATTGGGGAAGCGCTGATGGAGACAAACATTTTGCTTTAAAATTAATGATAATGGCTGATCAGCTGTTATCTGTTGTTATGTGTTGAAATATAAAAACACATATGACAGCCTACCAATGGCTCGTACGTATCACGTGACAAAAGAAGGAAGTGACTCATCGTAGCAGTGTTTCTTTCAGGCATACCTCCGGGGGGGGCACTTCCCCCCGGAGCAAGTCAAGTGCCCCCCCGGGGGAAAATGTGTAAGAAAAAATAATTTTAAGAAAAATACTCTAAATTTAATTTTTATAAATTTTTTAAAAGTTATTGAAATGTGTGCCTTTAATCGATTACAATTATTGGAACAAATAAAATATAGCTTTGTTCGATATATATTGATGATCCATAGCGTTCAGGTTAATCTTGTTACAGGCTCACAGATATCGATTATAAATATGGCATTGTTTTGAAAATTGGCCGCTCCTGATCATAAGCTAAATCTTACTTTTTTTGATTCGCAGATATCGGTATCTTTTATTTAATTACATTTTGCAGCTGCAAAAGTTGAAAGACTTTTTAATAACCCTGTATTAAACTACCTTTTCATCGATATAAATGTCTGTAAATTAAATATAGTTCTTGCTAAGAAATAAACATGTGCAATCTGTTTTCAAATTATATTGTATAATAGCATCATGCTTTAAAAAATCATTTTTAGCAAATATTTTAATGTAGTAGATTCCATATATGTATGCTGACATAGATAAAATGAAAAATTAAAAATAATAATAATAATAATAATTTTAAAACAGAAAATTAGGAATTTACCGGTTACATACAAATAGTGGACATTTCATCATAATTATTAAATCGAGTGTTTCTAATTTTTTAACACAGTTTCGGGAACAGAGTAAAATGATTTTTTAAAAAAATAGTCTTTATTTATTAAATCCCCAATGACATTTCTCTGTTAATATAATAATAATAAACAATCTTCCCCAGCTGTTTGAACTATTTTTAAAAAAAAATATTTTAAGATGATAATCCAGTAGAAAGAATATAATATATATTTAAACAACGAATAAAAAAAATCGAGTATTTCGATTATCTTGTAAATGCCATTTTTGGTAGTAGTTAAAAAAAAATTATATGGAATTGGTTAAAAAATTGTTTTCAAGTATAATATCGAAGAGGCTAGTTGTAATGATCTAAAGCAAATTATAGTAGTCTAAATTTCTTAATTAACATTTCAATCAACTGAATATTGAGAATTGAAACTTTAATAATTTATACGAAAAAAAAAATCACAGGTTTCTGCCTGTAGATAGTTTTTGTTGCTCCAGAATCCGGCATACTTTCAATGTGTCCTGCCTAGAGCAGTCTGCCTTTTTTTTATATTGTTGTGACTATGGATGGGTATTTGTACAATTGATATAGCTCTTAGTTTGCACGGATTCCCAAAACAAAATTGTCTATCATCGGGTCATATATTTAGCAGGTTCTCTGCTTTTCTGGTAGGAACCAAGTCTCACTACTGGTCTTGTGATAGTGGTGTATACTGCCTTCTTTGTTCCCTTAGCGAGATTTTTGCTTTGAAGTAGCTTTTGTAAATTGAAATAAGAACGGTTGCATGCTGTTATTCTTTCTTGCACCTCCGATTGTATTTCCTCTTGCTTATTTATAGTCACCCCTAGATATTTGAAAGAAGCTACCCTCTCAAAGGTGTAGTTGTTCATATTTTTGTCATCAGTGCGTATTTCCTGACATTATCATAAATATTGCCTTCGCTTTATTTACATCAAGACCAGCTTTGACCGTCACATCTTCAAGTTCCCTGAAAGTTTTAATTATATCATCAATGCTGTTTCTACCAAGTAGCGCTATATCGTCTGTGTAGGCCAGGTATTGCAGTGGCTGGCTTTATAAAGTTCCTTATGGATGAAGTCTTGTCGAGACTCTTTACTAGATTGGCTAGCTCTTCCTCGCTTCCAGCCAGTCCGTCTATGTCATGCGCAAAACGTAGATTGGTGATTGTTCTGCCACCAGTGCTGACTGTCCTTACATGCGTTTCTAGTGCATCTGACATAATTCTCTCTAAGAAGATGTTGAACAGGGTGGGGGAGAGCAAGCAGCTTTGTCGTACTCCAACCGTGGTCTTGAACTATTCTCCGATGTTATTGTTGAAGAAGACTGTACTGGTGGCCTTATCAAAGAGGCTTCTTATCATTCTGGTTAAGTTTGTGTTGATGTTGTAGTGCCTCGTGGTGGCCCATAAAGCAGCATGCCAAACCCTGTCGAATGCCTTCTTGAAATCTACAAAGACATGGTATAGGTTTTGTTGGTGTTGAGCATATTTCTCACATAGTATCCGGAGGTTTAGGATCTGCTCAGTAGTGCCACGTCCTTGCCTAAAGCCCGCCTGTTCTTCAGCAATGATTCTGTCGGCATATGGTCTTAGTCGGTTCATTATGACCTTGAGCATGATCTTGCTTGGATGGCTTATTAGGCTAATGGTGCGATAGTTTTGGCATAGCCGTAGGTTACCTTTCTTGGGGAGGGTGATGATGAGAGATTGGGTCCATGATTTGGGCCATTCCCTTGTTAGCCATATTTTGTTACAAATATTGGTTAGGGCATTTATCATTGTTTCTCCTCCCTGTTTCACCAACTCGGCAGGGATATTATCTACTCCTGCGGCCTTTCAAATTTGGAGTGCTTGGACTGCTGCTTCTACTTCTGCGCGGAGAATGGAGAAGCTTTCATTGTCCGTTGCTGGGGGGACATTAAGGATCTCTGGGTCTATCTTTATATTTTCATTATACAGCTCTGAGCAGTATTCAGTCCATCTTTTCAGGATATCATTTTCCTCGGTCAAACATTTGCCATTTTTATCTTGTATGGTAGTACTACGCCCTTGCTTTGCAGGGGTTAGGAGCCCTAAAGATCAATAAATTGATCATGGGCCCTAAATAGACAGAAACAGAAGAAGAAAAATGTGCACCAGAATGCATCACTGCATTTTGAATTTATTATTTTTAAATTAAAGTGACCCTTGCCCACACTTTTGCTCAAACTCTTCGGATTCCTCAATTTCTGCTACCCCCCCTCCCTTTTTTTTTTCTTGACGTCAATCAATGTGACTACCGGGTTGAATCTAATCTTGTGTCAAATGATTTTCTTCGGCACACCACAACAAGAATGAATTTAGTTTGTGTCTGGCACTGGTCGCCATAATGTCTCCCCCGACGCTTGAAAAATTATTTCCCCCGATCAAATGAAAGTCTTTTCAAAACATTCGAATCATGTATACTCCAAAATGCACCTTTTGATTGTTAAACAATCACAAATTTTCTGCTACCCTACTTCCCGATAAAAATTACTTGCCATGACAGCCAAATTTGGTGCTGATATATATACTGCCCAGCGGCGTGCCTAGTGTTAGCGCCACCCTAGGTGGGTTTCATTTTTTGCCACGCTATCTTTCTCGATAGAAACTCTGCAGATGTCCGAAAATCCCGCCGCTCTATCTAAAGAAAAAATGACACCTGGGAAGACCAAATGTTCGCCCCCCCACTTCTACGTCACTGACGCGAGTCTTTGATGACAGGGGACAAGATTCATTTTTACATCCCCCCCCCCCCGCTAAACTCTGAAACCTATTATTTTCATCCATTAACACTATAGCCCATTAGATGGCCCCGCTAGTCTGGCGCCCGGGGACATATGTCCCATCTGCCACCCATTAGCTACGCCTCTGGCCACCGAAAAACTGGCACTGCCCCCCCCGAACGTCAAAAGTGCCCCCTCGGGTGAAAATTTCTGAAAGAAACACTGCATCGTAGTCCATTAAAATAGTCTAAGTTCAGATGATGACAAAGACGGAATTGTCTCATTTAATCTCCACACCACTAATACGTTCACTAAAAATTACTTTCCAAAACATAAATTAAAAAACCCGCTAATGAAACACAAAACAGTAACCATGTTTCGGGCTTTTGGAAACCGAAAGCCACTTTGATGCTCATGGTTGTGCTTCTCTGGAGTGTCAGAGGAATAAACAGCCAAAATGTCAACTAAATAAGTTTCGTTGTTCTTGAGATCTCTATGATCAGTGAGGAAATGAGGGGTTTTCTTTAAATAGACAAGCAAAAGTGTTGCGGCTGGATGGCTGCGCTGTGTAAATTGCGGCCATTCCAAATATGTGCTTTGAATTTCATTCACAAGCACACACAAACTTAGACAAGCAGTAAAACATAAACAAGAACCTGGGGTGGATGAGACTAGTTAACGTTAGATGTTTAAAGAGAAGAATATCTCTGAAATCAAATCTGGAGATGGAATCCCGTATGTGGTATTATAAGGACTCAAACTTCTGACAACTACAGCGACGCGCCTGATGAAAGCCGTATCATGCACATATGTTCCCTGGGGGCTCAGACTATGCGTAAAGATCAGTTAATTGCTGACTAGGGAACCATTTTATTCTCCTATAAAACAGAAACAAAATCCTAGGCCTTGTCATTTCGATCAGCCGTCTACATTATCAAAAAAAAGGTAATAATGGTGAGACTGCAATCAGGTTAGCACAATAGGAAATTAGTAAAACACTGTAAGGTTAAACCTGATAAAAGGAACGCAACAAAACAACGAACGTGTCGACAGGAAGTCTTCATCAGCGAACACACAGAAAAACAAATAAAATTTAAAAATGTATCAAAAAATATAATGTAGCACTTAGAAGTAGTGTCCAAGAGGGCAGCAAAAGATTAGTGCCACTAATTTCCTAATTTCCTATCGTCTACATTATCGCAGCATTGAAACGGACGGATGCCAAAAATATTCTCGCTGTATGTGCATCAAAGCTAACACAAATATATTTGCCAAATGCATAGTAAGACATACGGCACATGTCATGAACACAGGCAACAGTTTAACTTCACTAGGCGTGTTGTTCTTAAGATCTATGGATCGGCGGGTTACTCAGTCAATCAATTGATTGATTTTGCCTCTAATATTTATAGATATATTTTAACTTTATATCATTTTTTTTTACCGTTGGGTTAAAGTTTGCACCATCTTTGCAAATTTTCACAGTTCCCCTGGAATTACTGCATTTATAATACTTGCTGCAGATTGAAGGGTGAGCCACACTGCCCGATTTGACACCTTTGCAAGGACCAGTCGCTGAAAATACAAAGTATTCTAGTTATATTTTTAAGGCTTACAGTGTTAGCCATAGGTACGCTCTAAACACCAATTCAGGCCGGGGGGGGGGGCGGGGGAAAGGGGTGGGGTCTTAATACCTATAAGTGTTTGTTTGGAACTCTTTTTTAAATGGCAGCAATAAATTCGTTTTGGTTTAATTCTACTAAAAGATACGCACATGTGCATCTATATTTATAGAATCTTTTCGAGATAAATTTCTGTATTTACACATTAAATAAAGATGAAAATGGGAACAACCGTAGTAATGTAATTACAAGAATCAGAATTTGATTTCATATAAAGATTGTTTTTAGCAAGTGTATATTGGTCTCTAGCAGGATATGACAAAACGTAATTTTTGTTAAAATACATTAAGAGAGCCAGAATTTTCTAGAATAATGTTTTTAAAAAATTAACTTAGATGGTCAAGAACAAAGATAGAACAAAAAATACAAGTGATTAATACTATTATGACAAGTTAAAAGTTTGATTCTTATATCGTGCTTCTTGATACATTATAATTTAAAATAAACTTTTGTTAACACCTCAGTTAAGTTTATCATAAAGAATAAATAAGTTTATCATATAAATCTAATACGTTTATCTAAATGAACAACTAAAGTTATCATAATCAACAACTAAGTTTACCATAATCAACAACTGGGTCTTACAATAATCAACAACTACGTTTATCATAATCAACAACTGGGTTTACAATAATCAATACTATGTTTATCATAATCAACAACTGGGTTTACAATAATCAATAACAAAGTTTATCATAATCAACAAATGAGTTTACAATAATCAATACTAAGTTTATCATAATCAACAACTGGGTTTACAAAAATCAATACTAAGTTAATCATAATCAACAAATGGGTTTACAATAATCATCAACTAAGTTTATCATAATCAACAACTAGGTTTACAATAATCAATACTAAATTTATCATAATCAACAACTGGAATTACAATAATCAACAACTACGTTTATCATAATTAAACAACTGGGTTTACAATAATCAACAACTAATTTTCACACAATGAACAGAGAATCTTATTATAACAAACAGTAAAGTAGTATGTCATAATCAGCATCTAAGTTTGCAATAAAGTACAATTAAGTTTGCAATAAACAACAACTAAGTTTATGATAATGAACAACTAAGTTTATAATAATGAGCAAATAAATTTATAATAATGAACAAATACGTTTATAATAATGAACAAATAAGTTTATAATAATGAATATCCAAGTTAATCATTATCTAACAACAAAGTTTTTTTTAAGGAACAACTTACCGCCAATCCCTGTGGCGCTACAGACTATGCTATGGTTTACAACTGCTGTAGGTCTTTTTGCCACATCATCTATCCATCTAAGCCTAGGTCAACCAGTGAGCAACTTTCCTCTAGGCTTTTGGTGGTGCACCTCTCCACTCCTATGTCATTTAGCATTAATTCTAAGTGTCCAACCAAGCATAGCCTTCACTTTTTTTTTTACTTCTGCTACTAACGTGGGATCCTTTTATAGACTATACAATTTCTGGTTGGTTCGTATTCTCCCTCCATATTCATCCTTTTTTATCCATATATTTTACAGAGCACGTTATCATAGTGAACAACAAGGTCAATATTGCCATTAAAGTTAAAAAGGACACATACCTTGACCGTTTAAATAGCCGATATAGCCGACTGCAAACAGCAACAATAACCTGGTCTGGTTTTAAAGAGACAAAAATATAACGTTGTGGCAGTATGAACCATCGTTCTTTCTAATCTAGAAATTGTATTGTATTTCTAAAATATAGTCCAATAAATACGATGAGAAACGGAAAATTATTAATATTCAGGAGAGAATTTAAAAAAAAAAAAAAATCTAATTTCACTACTCCACAAAACTTTTATAAAAGTTTTAACGAAATTTGACCAAAGTTAACGCAGCCAAATATTTCATAACAAGAAAATAATTTTAAATATAATAATTGTTTTTTTTATTCGACACTCAACTGAATTGCAAACGTTCTTAAGACAATTTTATTTTTTTATTTGAAATTTCCCGAGTGAAATTGGGCATTTCGTTCCAAAGTATCACTGTAAATCAAAACATGTCTCTCGCTCAAATGTTTCCTCTCACACCATGACTCTGTCCAAAATTGTCAAGTAGCATCTTTCTCAAACACGTTAAAAATACCCTCTCTTGTGACTACGGAACCCCAGACAATGAGAACCACTCAATAAACTTATTAAAAACCCTCAAACAAATTGTATGGAAGGAGAATTTTTGTGTAATGGAAATCCACAAGACAAGGGAAGTTTTCTGACCGTTCTCACATCCAAATAAGCTGGAGGCGTATGAAACGTTTGTTTCAAAGCACAGGGGTCCTCATTTATATTACTTCTTGAATTCTAAATACATCAATAACTATGTTATCATCGGAACTGTTAATCATATAATGTAAATAAATAAAAATAAATTAAAAAAGAATATATGTATTTAAAAATAAACAACTAATGAAATCGTTAGTGACCCCAAATCACATTTTGAGAGCCACTATACTATTATCCTATTGGCCATCAATGGCTATCGTTTGAGAATAGCGCCAATCAATAACCTTCAGTAGAGCTAACTTATTTTCTGTTTTTTGTCACTCCGAGGTTCTCATGCGTGATACATTCGAAACCCAAATAAAAGATGAAATGAGACGCACAATAGACAGTATACCGTATAAAAATACACTTTACGGGAAAATTAACAAGAAAAATATTAAGAAAAAAAACAACCTCTTTTGGTTAGTGGCCCCAACCTCTTTGTTGTTTATATGTTGTTGATATATGTGAAAATGTCCGAAAATTATGTTTTTGTAAACATATATATATATAATATATATATATATATATATATATATTATATATATATATATTTATAGGTATATAAACACCTCTTATAACTACAGACAGCAAACCAAAGATTGATATACGCTCAAAATAAGATTATCATACTACAAGACAATTGATTTAATAATAAACCAATCAAAGGTTTATACACTACATGACCCCTACACAATGAGAACCAGTCAAAATAAATAAACTTATAATCCTGCAATAAGAGTATAAATGCACACCACAAGACATCTAATTTCAAATTTCAATGAAATATAAGAACAGGGTATGCTAAACTTGAATTATTAGACAGGACAAAAGATGTGGACGTTTCGGCTTAGAGCCTTCCTCTGCATGCAAGGTAAATAGAACAAAGATAAGTAACACTAATATTGCGATTGCCTTGAGATTAACCTTGGTGTAACCGCTCGGCCAGCCAGCCCCCACCCCAGTAGTTAATATAGCTCGAGATTCACTCAGTTGAGACCGCTCTGCCAGGAATTCACTCTCTGACTACTGCAGCCTAATTTACTGTGTTGGTCTTTAAATCTCCGAGAAATGAAGAAGCGCTGCCAGGTTTCTGATAAAAAGCAGTATGAGGAAGTAAGTGGAGTCTAGTTCTGAAAACCCTTAACGTTTTTATAATAACGTTTGAGCAGATTGTAACAGTTTTACTTTATTGAATTTGTAATATCTTTTTTTGTGGAATTCTTGATGCGGCCCAGTGCCACTCAGACTTTACCTCCTGCGGCCCAGTGCCACTCAGACTTTACCTCCTGCGGCCCAGTGCCACTCATACTTTACCTCCTGCGGCCCCTGGATAATTTGAGCCTGAGACCCCCTGTGTTAGATCATTGCCGATGGAATGTTAATGTTATGAGCGGAGTGTTGAGCCCGAAGTCCTAAATACGTTCGTTTAACCATTATTATTTGTAACTTTCAAGATACTCAGGTTTTGTTTGGGACTAACTGATTTGGCAATCCTGCAGTTGATATCCATATCAAATGAGATTTGGCCCGGAGATGTTGCTTGCAAGGTATTTGAACGTAAGAAAACCATGTCAACCACTTCGTGATATGCTGGGAAAATCTATCTGAATCTGTCTAGAGACGCAAGGGTTTCCAAGAACTCAAATAATATTAGGAGAATTTTAATAAACAGGTTCTACCAAGTATTATATGGCAGCTTTTCAACGTCTTTACTTTTCAACGCTAGGACGTCGGCGTGACGCTTTTGACGGGAAACGAGTCGCGGTTCGAAAAAAAAAAAAGAGGCAATCGAGCTAAGATAAAACAATGTTCATCATTAAATCGTAGGCATACAAATGTAATGCCGGTTCTAATAAGTCAGTAGTAATCGTTTTCTGAGCATGTCTTTTTGTTTATTAACACAAAACATATGATACAATGGTAATGAAGTATCAAAACATATATGTATACTATATATACTTACCAAAGCAGCCATTGTAAGGCCTTTGGTTCAAAACACAGCCTGAGAAGTAAAGAGATCAGGGGGAGCAGTCTTTATGCCAACATGTAATTGCAATGCTTAGCTATTCATAAACATCTTACTTGGACAATTGACACAGATTAAACTTGCTTAGTCAGTCGACGGTTCTAAAATGGGGATCTTGAGAAACAGACTGCGTAGAATATGTCTTAGGAAAGCAAAACGTGTTTTATTAAACAGCGTTGCATAACAAAATGCCAGTGTGTGAAACCATTCCCAAAACCTGTCAACAACGAGATGTAATGAAAATGATCTTTCATGAAATATAGGTTTTATCTTAACGGGTGCTCCAAGATTGTAGTGAGCAATGGGTCCTAGGTGAAGAATGTTCCAGGGCATAAACAGAGAATTTTTTTTTTTTAAATCACGCTTTATTTGCTTAAGGAATGGACAACTCACAAACAGTTTAGAATTGATCACACAAAAGTTAAATGAAAATATAATTGTGTGCGAATTTCTATTGTGTGCGAATTTCTATTGTGTTCGAATTTCTATTGTGTGCGAATTTCTATTGTGTGTGAATTTCTATTGTGTGTGAATTTTTATTTTGTGTAGGAAAGAGTAGGGGCAGCAACCTAAAACTCATTGGGGAAATTGGGATTGGGCTTCGTGTTTAATAGCTGAGTTTGTATTTTTGTGCATAAAATGATGCATACATAAATAAGTCGATTTTATAGTATTTAAACATATGTTTGTGTACCTTGCGTGAATACTTAAAATAACGAGACTTGTGTATACTAAGGATATGTGTTCAATTATATACTGGTACTTAACGGTATGTTCAATGTATCTGGTGTATATCTGGAACAAGTTTTGGCAATCCTTTAAAATATAGACGAATATCTATTATAGAGCTGTGGAGCTTCTCAATATTTAACAAGTTTTCGAATTTACAATAAACGAATTGTTACTAAATATGAACAAGCATTTGATTTGATTTTTTGATTTTTTTAAACCCACTGTAAGACTGAGTGATAACTATTTAATATTTTTTTTTTTTTTTTTTAAATTCGGAAAAGAGTTAAGGTCGTTGATATGGTTCTTAAAAGATGGGATGAAAGTTAGAAATGATTTGGGAAGCACTTAAACAACGTGTAGAAGCTGACACTAAATCTACGTCTTGATCATCAAATTATTTTATAAAATTATCTGATGAAAATTGTATGTCAACTTTTTGATGTTGAGTTATCAACAACACAAAATGTTGATATAATTTTTCGATCAAGTAAATCTTTCAAAACCGAGCCAGATGCTTTGTTCGGAAAGATGCTTTGTTTGGAAAGATGATTTGTTCCACTTGTTGCTTTGTTCGGCAAGATGATTTGTTCGGCAAGATTCTTTGTTCGACCAGATGATTTGTTAGGCAAGATTCTTTGTTCGGCAAGATGCTTTGTTCCACTTGTTGCTTTGTTCGGCAAGATGATTTGTTCGGCAAGATGATTTGTTCGGCAAGATGATTTGTTCAGCAAGTTGATTTGTTAGGATAGATTATTTGTTCGTCAAGATGCTTTGTTCGGCAAGATGCTTTGTTCGGCAAGATGCTTTGTTCGTCAAGATGCTTTGTTCGGAAAGATGCTTTGTTCGGCAAGATGCTTTGTTCGACAAGATGCTTTGTTCGGCAAGATGCTTTGTTCGGCATGATGCTTTGTTCGGCAAGATGCTTTGTTCGGCAAGATGCTTTGTTCGGAAAGATGCTTTGTTTGGCAATATTCTTTAACAAACAATAAACAAAAGATGCAATTACACAACTGACATTTTAAATGTTTTGTCTTATCTTCATTTAACTTATTTTCATATTTTTTTAAAAATTTATGTGACATCAAGTTAATTTATGATGACATCAAATTAATTTATGGTGACATCAAGTTAATTTATGGGAGCAGCAATGAAAAAATACTTTTTGAGAGCAGAGATGATCGGTTATGTGGTCGGTGATGTGGTCGGTGATACGATCTGTTATATGATCAGTTATGTGGTCAGTGATGTGGTTGGTGATATGATCGGTTAAGGGGTCGATGATTTGATCGGTGATGGGATTGATGATGCGATCGGTGATATGATCGATTATATGATCGGTTATATGATCGGTGATATGATCGATGATATGACCCGTTATGAGGTCAGTGATGTGGTTGGTGATATGATCGGTGAATATGGTCAGTTCATGTTGACAGAAATAATGTCGGTGATGTGGTTGTTGCTATGATCGGTGATGTGTTCAGTGATAATGTCGGTGATGTGGTTGTTGATGTGGTCGGTGATGTTGTTGTTGATATGATCGGTGATGTGGTCGCCTCTCGCAAACCAAAAATGTATTCACATTGGTAGCGTTGCATGTAATATTATTGGTGGTGTCCCTTCGGGATCATTGACATAATTTATGATCTTTGAAAGCGGTGACCCAAGATTATACACATTGAAATATAACTGATGTATTCAAGGTGACGGTAGTGTCTAGTTGAAAGTCGTAGCATAAATTATTGCACCATTTGTGTTTGGGATCTTAAGGGTCCAACGTATGTTAAGGGTCTCAGGGATCTTGAGGACCTCATGGATCTTAAGGGTTTCAATGATTTTAAGGGTCCCAGGGATGTTAAGGGTCTCAGGGATCTAAACGGTCTCAGGGAGCCTGTCACCAAGCTGGAAGTATATAAGGCAATTTATCTCCTATAATAGACGCGAGACGTGGACAGTGTACAGAAGACATGTTGTTTACGTAAACTTCTCGGCATAAGGTGGCTGGACAAAGTCCCTGATACAGATGTCCCAGAGCAGGCTGACTTTATCAGCATCCTCCCGCTCCTACAAAAAGGACAAGCCAGATGGGCATGGTATGTTTGCGAGAATGCCAAACAGCAGACTTCCTAAAAAAAAAGTATTTTCGGTGAACTCTAGCGAAGGGAAACGCTCAGCTGGTGGGCAGAAAAACACGCCAAAGGGCTGTCTAAAAGCTGTACTCAAAAATATGATATTAATAAATAATAATGAAACAAAATTGATCAAAGACTCAGCCCCTCGGAAAATCATTATTATATTATTCTTTGAATTCTATTTTTATTATTACATTTGTAATTTATATTTTGTTTTATTTTACTTTTATTATTACATTTGTAATTTATCTTTTGTTTTTATTTTATTTTTATTATTACATTTGTAATTTATCTTTTGTTTTATTTTATTTTTATTATTACATATGTAATTTATCTTTTGTTTTATTTATTTTAATTATTTTTAAAACAACATTTAATTAAATGTTTTCTTTCTTTATAAATTTAATTTTATTATTATATTTATATTTTAGCCTTGTTTATGTTCATAAAATTTTTTTATTTTCTGTGAGTTGTCTCCAAGACAGTCATGTCATCTCAGATGATTAGCTTACAATTATTTTAAAATCAAATGTCTTTTATAAACGAAAGGAGTGCTAAATATCACAAATGAGAATCACTCTTTTAAGTGTGTACTAGAGCAAGTATTAACATGTTAAAGTCCCGTACAAGTATAAGGCATTCCTATTCAAATATCTCCTATTCGTATCTCACAGTGATATGACGAAATTTTTTAAAGATAATTAAAAACAAGTAGACTGGTATTCTAAAAGTTATAATCTCCTGAAAAATTCTTAGCATCATTTTCACAATTTCATTTAAGTAAAGTAAATGCAAGTTGTTGTTTTTTTTCTACTTTAATAGATTACGTAAATTTTATTTCGTTTTTTATGATAGTTTCAGTCCATATTTTACATACTACTTCCCTTCCAAACAAATCTACATCACTTCCTTTAAATTTCATTAAAACTCATATTTGCAGGCGTGAACTCTGAACATTTGCTCCCTAAGATTTAATATAACAATTTAATTTAGCGCGTTATTTGTCTTGCTTAAAAAAAAAAGACTAAGTCTTGAACATAAAAGGCTACACAGAAGTACACATTCTTCAAACCACCAATTATGATACTTCTGAATATGTTTGTTAAATTGAATGCACATCGTGGTGAGCCAAGCCCTAGGTAATTAATGATAATTTGTGATTATTTAATTTTGAATACAATTTTACTTAAAGACATTTTCCATACGAGTGTTGAAAAATATTTTGTATTAACTGCTATTGCATCAGTACATAACATCCCTCACATTCCTTGTCTACTTTAACATCCCTCACATTTCTTGTCTACTCCAACATCCCTCACATTCCCTGTCTCCTCCAACATCCCTAACATTGTATGTCTACTCCAACATCCCTCAAATTGTATGTCTACTCACACATCCTTCACATTGTATGTCTACTCCAACACTCCTCGCATTCCCTGTCTCCTCTAACATTTCTCCCAATGTATGTCTACTCACACATCCCTCACATTGTATGTCTATTCCAACATCCCTCATATTGTATGTCTACTCTAACATCCCTCACATTGTATATGTACTCCAATATCCCTCACATTGCCAGTCTACTTAAAAAACATCCCTCACATTGCCTGTCTACTCACACATCCCTCACATTGCCTGTCTACTCACACATCCCTCACATTGCCTGTCTACTCACACATCCCTCACATTGTATGTCTACTCCAATATCCCTCACATTGTATGTCTACTCCAACATCCCTCACACAGTATGTCTACTCCAACATCCCTCACATTGAATGTCTACTCCAACATCCCCCAAATTGTATGTCTACTCCAACTTCCCTCACATTTTCTGTCTACTCCAACATCCCTCACATTGCCTGTCTACTCCAGCCTCCCTCACATTGTATGTCTACTCCAACATCACCTTTCATGTGACTTGTACATTTTCCAGACTTGCACAGACACCTGTGCTCACCAGACATTGTATTTCTGTTGATCTTTGATGGTAAGTTCCTAAGAAAGAAAAGATGACAGCTGTCAAATATCTTTTCAACACTTTGTGCATTAATCTTCTGCATGTGTCCATCCATTTGTTGAGTAAATCGTTATCCATACACATGTAAAGGACAAACTGCTGATTTTTATATGTCTTCATAAACATAAGATACGCTTATTTTTATTGATCCAAACAAATAGAAATGTTTTTCATTACACACATTCTAACCAAGACAACATATTACAATTATAATAATTTGAACACAGGACATCTTAAATAGCTCTCTAACGTTGAAACCGGCCATAAATGAACTCCTTTGGTGGGAATAATGACTAAATTAGTAATTATTTAGATTTGGTAACAGATACTCTTGTAAAGTCGTACACACTGGGGGAACAAAAGAAGTGTTATATCTTTCAGTCCTAATTTTAAGATAAATAATTCGCCCAGAGCGAGCTGATCTTAGCTATCTGTTATAAAGAGGGTGGGATGTATCATGCAATTGTTTTAGTTTTTTTAGTTTTACAACAGCATTTTTCCTCAAATAGTTTTTCAAGTGAAGGATTGATGTCAGACGATGAATTCCCACACTAGCAGGGCATACTGACGTTCAGTAGGCTGCAGAGTGTAGCACTGTAGAATAAATTAATAACATGTTTGTTTACGCCGAAATTTAAAAAAACAAATATTTTAGAATAATCGTTTTTACGTGTTTTTAGACACCAATAGGCCTTGTTCATGCCATGTCAGCTTATTATTAATAGTGACTCCTAGGTAAGTATTTACATATACTTGCTCTATAATGTAAATTTTTATTGTGAGATCTGCGATTGGGTGATTCTCCCTTCGCAATTTCTTTTCATTTTTAGGCATTCAAATAAAGAAAAATGTTCCTCTCATCTAAGGATAAATTTGGTATCTAAGTCGCGGTATAAGCTTTCTAATTTATATACCAAGCCAATGATTGTGATATCATGTAACCAGTGTTAAATGTAGGCATTAAAACCTCAATTAAAATTTTCCTGTAAAGGTTAGTCAAAATCTATTCAACCTAACGACTACATGGTTCACCCTCCACCACCCAACCCCCCACCCCTTGTAATTATCATACCTTGTCACGTGGGTTGTGATGGCAGAATGAATTAGGGTTTTTATGAGCTGCGACAATTCAGACTTATCCCTCGGATATAACCAAGGGCAAAGTTATCAAAGATATATTTATCTGCGTAATTGTAATTTCCATCGCTATTATTTTATGCTAGAAGTTAGATTTGCTTTTAATAAAAATACGATTTTTTGGAGGTGGCGGGTAAAAAAAATGGGGGGGGGGAGGCTTTTGACAAATGATTTCACAAATGATAAAGATGCGATACCATATACGATATCTTTGGGATCAGTTCTGAGAAAAAAAATATCTTTCGGATCAGTCCTGAGAAAATAATAGATATCTTTGGGATCAATCCTGAGAAAATAATAGATATCTTTGGGATCAGTCCTGAGAAAATAATAGATATCTTGTTGTCTTTGAAATAAATTCACTCCTCATATGCGACAGCTTGTAATAAAGACTCAAACACACCACATCCAAACACACACTCACAAACACATGTGCCTGTTGATAGAAAAATGGCTTAAATATGGAGTAAAAACACAATTTCAAAATTATACTTTTTTTTAAATGCATGGATTTATTGACAGAGCATTAGGCTTGCTTCAGTATCCCCCTCGATCTCTTCACTCCCACGCTAACAGAGACAATCCATTTGGCGTTGTGTTAGATTCGCTACAGTATCCCCCTCGATCTCTTCACTCCCACGCTAACAGAGACAATCCATTTGGCGTTGTGTTAGATTCGCTACAGTATCCCCCTCGATCTCTTCACTCCCACGCTAACAGAGACAATCTTTTTGGCGTTGTGTTAGATTCGCTACAGTATCCCCCTCGATCTCTTCACTCCCACGCTAACAGAGACAATCCATTTGGCGTTGTGTTAGATTCGCTACAGTATCCCCCTCGATCTCTTCACTCCCACGCTAACAGAGACAATCTTTTTGGCGTTGTGTTAGATTCGCTACAGTATCCCCCTCGATCTCTTCACTCCCACGCTAACAGACACAAACAACAATAGTCATAGTTATAAAAGTAAAATCACATCTTCTTCTAAGATATGATTTTTCTTGAAAGAACTAAATTGTGTAAAAAGCTCTAAAACCAGATATAATATTTGCAGCCACAATCATTTTTTTTTAAATCAACAAATATTCGCTTGATTTTTAAAACATCTCATTAATAGTTAATGAACATGTAAGTGTTATTTTTAAAAAATACACAATATTCTTTTTAGGATGAACAGATCATGAAGAACTTTTAAGGAGTTCAGAACATTGACAGTTTAAAGTATGTTTACTGTAAAGTGTGGACCACCATAATTTACAGATTTGTTCACATACTGTACAAGCCTTGTTATATGTTTGTACATCTACGTAAACATCCTCTACCGGGTAATGTTACTTTTTGTACAAACACTGTAACATACGCCATAGAAATTAAAAATTGCATACATAAAAGTTTGGATCTTGTGTAAAGCATTGCTACATTGTTAACTATTATACATACATTGTTAAATTGAAGTAATTACATTCTTGCGCACTTAAAAAATAGAACAAATATTAAAATCCCTTCTAAACAATGAATACGCATCAAGGTGAGAGACAAATTCCTACAAAAAATTAATTCGTTTAATACCCACTTCTATGACTACTATGAGCGTTTCTGGATTGAGAAAGCTCCACCAATCTCCACCACCCCCCAATAATCCCACTACACACCAACACCAAACACTCATGCCATACCCAACACTCACACCACACTCCCTACTACCACTCCACCCAACACTCTAACCACTCCCCAACTCCAAACAATCCTATCACTGCCCAACCAATCACTCCAACTACTGTCACCTCTGCCACCACTTCCACCACCCCTTACTCCCCCAGCACTCCCACTACCCCCACCACTTCCACTACCCCAACCACTACACCACAACGACTACCCCACCACAACCACCTCACCCATACCCTCATCAATACTCCCACCAAAATCCTCCACGTCAACCATTCCCACCAGTCCGACTACTCCCACCACGGCCACCAGTCTCACAAACCTCATCATCCCAAAAACTCTACAACCTCCACCAGTCCCCACCCCACTACTCCTACCACTCACCCATCTCCCCCATTCTTACCCTCTCACTACTCCAAACACTCCCAATACTCCCACCATTCCACCATGCACACCCCACATCTACTACTCCCCCACCAGTCCAACTAACCCTAGCACTTCCACCACTTTTTTTACACCCCCCCTCATGCCAACCATTCCTCCTCAACTACTCTACCTACCCCACCATTCCATCAACCCTGCCAACCCACCAGTTCCCTACCCCCACCACTTCCCTACCCTCACCACTTCCCTACCCCCAACACTTCCCTACCCCCACCACTTCCCTAACCCCACCACATCCCTACCCCCACCAATTCCCTACCCCACCACTTCCCTACCCCTCAACTTCTATGAATGTCTACTTGTGTCATGTTTGAACTTAAGCATTTGTTTGTTTAAGTTTAAGGCTGCTGAAGATGTTTTGAATCAAACTAATCACCTTAAGTCCCCCTTGAATGTCCATGGATGCATACTTGGCCAGATCTTTACCATAGGACGATTTCCAGATTATCATCGCCAAGCTGGAATTTATTTAAGAATTCATTCAAATTCAAGTCATATTTTCAAAGCATATACTTATGACTATAAGGTATACAATACACTTAGAAAGAATGTCAAATGATAGAGTACACCACCAAATCCCCCAGAGGACAACGGGTCAAAGGTAGACCTAGGCTTAGATGGATGGATGATGTGGAAAAAAAAACTAAAGCAGCTGGGAATCCAAGAATGGAAAAGAAAAGCATCAGATAGGTCTGAGTAAAAGGAAGTGGTGAGGCAGCCCTGCATGGATGGGGATGACATGTATACAAAGTGTCTACTAGTGTTAACATAAAAAAAAGTACTCACCTATAAATATCAGCTTTAGTGTCGTACTTGTTAGTTAGAAGTACAATTTCATGGGCCATGTAAACGGGTGTGCCAATGCAGACAGTGACAATGTCTCCCACCTTCTTGGCCAAACCAAAATCTGCAATTTTTACTTCCCCCTGAGATGTAAGCTATGGTAGATAAATGGAAAGATTTGAATGATCACATTTCTTTTTGTATTTCATGTACAGTTTGGGAAAAAAAATATTTGTACAAGCGTTGTGCAAAATTGTACCGTAAGACTCTGCACAAATCATAATGTTGTTTTATCTTTATTTCATTATACCATAATTTCAATGTAAATTTTAACATCCAATCAAGGTCCGACTAAAAAAATATTACATTTCTTTTTAAATGAACGAAATAAAATAACAATAACAAAAAATTTGCTCAAATAAAAATATCAATCAATGTATTTATTTTTTAATGTATTCTCTTTCAGATAGTACTAGAGAGAAATGCCAAAAAAGATTTATGAACTTCTCAAATTTTTTTTAAAAACAATGGTACGCAACCGTAAGCTATGTTTATATAGCAATTTTACTCCTATCTTTGTTTGAATAGCCAACTAAATCTATGATTGAGTGTGTTAGTTTCCTGAAGTATTACCATATTACCAAGACATTTTCTGGCTTTAAATCTCTGTGCACGATAGCCTTGTGGTGAAGGTAAGCCAGACCATTGCAGATCTGAAGCAGGAAGTTGGTCATGACTGAGATTGCATCTCTCTGTCTTGTGGGATTATTCCCTAGCGAGTTTGGAGAGTTGTCAGTGTCTATGAACTTTGCCTGAAAGTGGATAGCAATCATTGGACATTGAAAATATGTGGGATGTGTGTTGTGACCATGAAGGTGGAACAATTTTTAGTATTAATCTTTCTAATTTACTCTAGGAAGTATAAAAAGGATAGAGAAAAACTCGAAGAATGTTTCATTATATTACCAAGACATTTTCGAATACTAAATATCTTAGTAATATTATACCTTTTACTGAAGGAAACAAACCCACGTTTGCATCTGTCTTTAACTATATCTGCTGTTGAAGGCTTTTTGCCCGGAACCTCCACTTTCTTGTACTGTCAAACTGCCATTGAGACAGATCAACTGCCATTGAGACAGATAAACTGCCATTGAGACAGATAAACTGCCATTGCGTCAATTGGTAATCTAAATTAATACATGGAAAAAGGGGGCGGGGTATATTTCTAATATGATTCTCAGACAATATGTCCCAAGTAATATCACAAACTTTAATTGTTATGCCAGAGTGTCTCACTTTCAACATGGGTTCAGACACCAGATGTTCATAGTAATTATTACCTATATAAGAGTAAATGGACAATATCCCATGATAAAAAGTAGTTTCATGTCGGTCTCTGACCCTTTACGACACACTCCATAATATTTGACAATGTTGACGTGCTCAACCTCTCTGAGGAAAAAAAAAAAGAAATGGGACACTCAAATGTTTAAAAAAAAAACACAAAACATTTACTATTTCTGAGGACTTGTATTAGTTCCAGACACCGGAAGTTACTGCAATTCTAGTTTCAAAATCTGTTTGAATACCTTTTAAGATATAGTATTAGCTCAGTTACAAAAATCAAAAAAAGAAAAGAAAATCACATAATAAAATCTGCATGCAGGCTGTGCCCGGTATTTTTCAGAAATAGCTTTAAAGTAAATCAACTTGTTGGCAATACGATAATTCATTTAAATTATTTGACTTTCAAAATATGAAATACATTTTTTTTTTTAAATGGAATTAATATTTGACAATTTGAGCTACACTTTAAAAAAAATAAAAAATTAATGTGTCAGAGAATTAGGCTTAATAAAGTTTAAGCTAATATGGCTTTGTTAATGACCTTTCAAAGTGTTTGTAACTGACCTTTCACAGTGTTTGCAACTGAACTTTCAGAGTGTTTCCAACTTACCTGTCGGAGTGTTTGTTACTGACCTGTCAGAGTGTTTTCAACTGACCTGTCAGAGTGTTTCCAACTGACCTGTCAGAGTGTTTGTTACTTACCTGTCAGAGTGTTTCCAACTGACCTGTTAGAGTGTTTGTTACTGAACTGTCAGAGTGTCTGCAACTGACCTGTCAGAGTGTTTGTTACTGACCGGTCAGAGTGTTTCCAACTGACCTGTTAGAGTGTTTGTTACTGAACTGTCAGAGTTTTTCCAACTGACCTGTCACAGTTTTTGTAACTGACCTGTCAGAGTGTTTGCTACTGACCTGTCAGAAAATATACTTATATCAAATTTAATAACTAACAAAAACTTTACTTTTTAAATATACTTTTAATTTTAAAAATGATTTTTAATTTAATTAGTGCAGCGAAACTTCATAGCCAAATAGCTTTCACCGATGCACTTATCACTCGTCCAAATAAGAACAGCCATATCAAGATACAATTGGTTCATTGTGATATCTAAATATAATTATGTGACAGTTTTGAACTTTGGTCTAGTTTTTAATTTTAAAATAAATAACCACATTACTTTGATATACAGAAGTATGCGTAAAATTTATATTTAAAAAAAAATATATTAAACAATGTGTGGTAAAAAGAATATGGGACTTTCTATATCAAAATAAGTTCAGGGATGGGCAAAAAATGCGTTGCTTGCAAACGTAAGGGGCTACCATCACATGGAGGATTTTACTATTTTTTTTGTTAAAAACTGTGGGTGATGGGGACTGTATACTTTCATTTTGCCCCAGGCAGCACAAGATACACCCGAGAATAAAGTAATGAATTTGAAAAATAATTAACCTTCTTAGATACATTTATATCGCAGGTAAGAACTATATTATGTTTATCAATTTAGGAAATCAATGGCGTTAACAAAACGTTGGTATATTTATATAAGTATACCCATGCATATCACAACCCAACCCTTTTACACACTTAAAAATTTATTTTGAAAAATGGAGATGGGTTAAGATTTTCTTTTTTAAAATTACAATATATTTTTGTCTTTACTTTGCGAAAAGTAAATTCTGTGTATATTGTAATTAGATTAATAACCTTTCTGTAAAAAAAAAACAACACTCAAGGCGGTAACAGACATGAAAAACGGTTAAGAGATTCTTGTTTAGTTAAAATAATTCTTTGTTTTATGCTTTTCCGATAATATGGTAGAAAACGAATTAAAAATGTTTAATGAAGATATCAGTATTTCAAATTCCGTTGTCATAAAATATATGCAAAACGTTATATAAATTTGTTGTTCTCTAATTGAGCATTACGTTTTCACAAATTTTGATAGTTTTTGTTAAATTTGACTGAAATAATATTTATCACTTAATTAAATTATTTTATAATTTGACACTTTATTTCTAGTTTAAATCCGCATGGTCTTTAGAAATATCAAGATGTCAAAAAAATGAAAAATAAAAAAAACATTAAAAGGGAGAACTTGGGATAAGGGTGGAAACTATGTAAGTAAACAAGAATTAGTTTAGTACTTTGAAACATTTCAGAAAGTTGTAACTATGTTGTTTAATTGCGAAAGATATGGACACAATCTCTATTTATGTAGAGTGGTAAGTCAGCTGACTCTGACATCAAGCTGTCTCGTAACTTAAATTGCCCTGTTCAGCTTTTCGAAACAGTGTGAAACAGCCCAGGTACTTCGGGAGTACGATATAATTGTTTGGGATGTGTGCACCATGGCTCAACAAATGGGAATAGAGGCATTGGACAGAACCTTCGGAAGTTCCACAGCAATAAATGATTTCTGGGTGGAATCATTAAGCTACTATTTGTTCACTTGAGGCAGACGTTTCACGCCCTTCTGCAGGAATGCTTACTGATGAGGACGAAGCCTGTATTAAGTCATTCCACCTATGAACCATGGCCTTAATTTTGACCGATTTTTAATTGTCCATATGCGAGTTTAACTCAAAAGTGATCTAAAGGCAGATGAGTTCACTAACGCCCTTCTCCATATGGGAACGAAGAGAATGATTAAATTAAAGGCTGTGATGTTATCACAAATCTCAACAAACTGATTGAAAAGATATACTGAGATATTTGAATGTAGAAATAAATTATTTGATACGTCTTGAAGAAAGGCCAAAACCAACACACCGGCAAGTATTAATCATTCTTTCTTGGATTGTGTTCCTGATGGAAAGATAAGAGTTTGTGGACTCCTCGGTTGAGTTACAGATGTTAAGTCTTTAAGGATTGCCCAACAAATCTGTCTTAACGTTTGTGCTTCAATCATGCTGCTCCGCAATATGATAAGCAACTAAATTTTATTACATCATCAGACTGCGACTTACAGCTTTACACTGCAATGAAAAACAATGAACCATCTTCCCAATCTGTGGTGCAGGAGAAACCGTCTTAATACCCCGAATTCCTATGGTTCCATCCATTCCTACAGATTTTAGATAAAATGATTGAAGTTTCCTGTCAAAGTCAACTTGAACATGACAATAAACTACTCTTAAGGGTATAATTTTAAAGTTATTGTATGGATTTAAATATAATGAATGTCTTGAGTCTCAGCTTAATTTTTTGAGAATACTCATAAAATATAAAGGATGTTTTCAGCTTTACATCCTCTGAATTTCAAGAGATGCAGGAAGGAAGCTGATTGCCCACACTATAGCACAAGGGCAAGGTTATCCTAGAATGGGATTTATTTTGTTTTAATCAATGAAAAAAAACGTATTTCGGTCTAACTCTTCTTTTGTTAAAAAAAGCTACAACAAATTACAACAAAGCCAATTTTTTTTAATCAATATCATAACTTTAAAATAGATTTAATAAAAATACACCACAAAAAAATAATTTCATAAACAAAAAACTGGTGTTCAATAACTTAATTTCAATATCTTCATGGTATCATACTACAAAATCACAAAATTATGTAATAATTAATGTTTTTTAAAAGGCATCTAACTATACAATCTAAATACTTACTAGATCCAGTTCTAATATTAGGCCTTGTCACTGTTTTGAACAAATATAACAAAATAAAAATGGTGTAACAATACAATGGCGTTTAATTAACGCAAGGAAACGTATTTCAAAAAAAAATACAACTGTTTTATAATGGATTTATAGTATGGTCAACCCAGATTTAACAAAATAATTAATTTATTTTAAACTCATTGTGTAAGTCATTATTGAACAAGAAAATTAAATATATATTTGTGTGTGTTTCGTGTATGTAATTTTTTTGTATATTTGTACGTGTCTTTGCAATAAAACAAAATATTTTATTGCTATTTTCCTAAATAATTAAAAACGAAAAATCATATATATATATAAAAGTGAAAATTTGTTTGTTTGTATGTTCCACAAAGGCTTTTACACGGATTGATGGATCTTGACCAAACTTGGCACATATATCCATCGTTATCCAGAAGGAACTCTTACGGGGTCGAGAACTTTTAATAACATTTCGTGTGGGGCCGGGGGCCCCGAATTCGTTTTTTTCTTATATGAGCTATATAAAAAAATTACAAACAAATACTCCTACGTGAATGGATCGATATCGATCAAACTTAGTACACGTACACTTGATTATCCATACTCAAATACCGAAGGGTACTGAACTCATAATATCCATTCTTCTGGGGCCGGGGGCCCCATTTCATTTTTCCTTATATGAGCTATATAAATAGCGATAAGCTTAATACTCCTATATGAATGGATGGATCTTGACCAAACTTAGTAAACATACACTTTATTATCCATACTCAAATACAAAAGGGTACTGAACTCATAATATCCATTCCTCTGGGGCCGGGGGCCCCATTTCATTTTTCCTTATATAAGCTATATAAATATCAATTATCAATAGGCTTAGACAACACTATCGTTTCTATGTGAATTGATGGATATGTGCCTAAGGTGGTAGAAATACACTGTCCGTACTGAAATATCGGTGGATTTAAAACTAAGAATATCCAATCTAGAATTTTCCAGAAAGTTCGATAACTTTAAAACGCTATATCTATGTCATTATTCAATAGATTTTAATGGGACAAATTTTAAATCTTAACTTCATAACTTACCTGAATGATTTTTATAGGGCCCCATCTCAGGCACATATAATTCGGTACAATTATGGAATGGGCCCCCGGGGCCCCTCTTTTAACTTAAATTTACTATAGTTGTAAAAATGAATTTAGTTGTATAATTTTTCGTATTCGAAGAATAATTACTTAGAAAAGACAGTTTTTACACAGTTCCAGGAGGATAATAGATTTAATCTAGAATGTTCCAGAAAGTTCTAAAGGTCAATAGGCTTAATACTCCTACATGGATGAATAGATATTGACCAAATTTGGCACATATATCCATCATTATTCGGAAAAACGCTGAAGGGGTTATGAACTTTTTATGACACTCCGTTTGGGGCCGGGGGCCCAAACTGTCGTTTTTTCCTATATGAGCTATATAAATAAAATTAACAACAAATACTCCTTCATGAATAGATGGATCTTGAGCAAACTTAGTACACATACACTTGATTATTCATATTCAAATATCGAATGGTACTGAACTTATAATATCCATTTCTCTGGGGCCGGGGGCCCCGTTTCATTGTTCCTTATATGAGCTATATAAATATCAATAGGCTTAGACAACACTACTGTTTATATGTGAATAGCTCGATATAGGCCAAGATGGAACGGGATCCCATAGAGAACAGTATACTAGCGGGATCTGTAGGTCACCGGGATCGGGGTCCTAATGCAATCCCGGGCAACGCCGGGTATATCGGCTAGTATTTAATAAATAAAACAACTATCTAAATGACCCAAAAAGTAAACTCTTTTAAGTCAATACTTTATCTGAAAAAATATAATATTTTTTTAAATTTCAAAATAAAAAATGATAATAATTTGATAACATTTGATTTGTTTAATTTAACTTGCAAATTATATCTCTGACAGTGTTGAATTTTAATAGTCTTTTATCATTAAGACAAAGCCATAGCTAATTAATTCTTAAGTATGACAAAAAAATCTAAATACTTACATGCTGCGGTTCTCAGAGTAGTGCTTGTCGCTATAAATAATTTAGAAATTAAAAAAGTCAGAAAAATGCACACAATATATCATTATGATTTATCAACCTAAAACATTTTTGTATCCAAATGCCTCATAGGATTGGGATTTTCTAAAAGGAATGTGGAAACAAAATATTTTAAGTACACCTGATGTCTAGAGGTTTTTAATCTCTTATTTTAAATTTAAATGTTAAAAATGTATTTTTTTATAAACATTACTTTCTTACTTTAATGAATTTATAATATGGTGTACAGAGAATTTAAGAAAATAATTATTTTATTTTTAACTTATTATTTTGTAAGGTATCGTACTACTAGAAAATTAAATATATTTGTTATGTGTGTTGTGTGTGTAAGTATCTTTACATCTCTCTGTGTGTGTGGGTGATTTTGCAATATATCAAAACCTAATATATACATCTTTAGAAAAGTGTTATTTTTTAAATTTTTCTGCTTTACATTCTAAAAATACCACACATTTTAAAATATATTTTTTCAAAAAAAAATAAAAACATTAAATATTTAATTAATAAAATACTTCAAATAAACGTGTTTGAAATTTAAACAAAAAGCAAACCCCTTTAAATAAAGAGTTAATGTAAACAAACTTTTCTTTTTTTTTTTTCGTTTTATTTTCCTTTACCTCGCAAATTATAAATAACTGTAAAACAGTTCATTTTAATATCCTTTTATATAAAAATGTATATTAAATTTAATTTTTCCTTATTATTTTACAAATGAAATATAATCATTTACATTATTCAGTTCTCAGAGTAGGGGTCATGGCTAAAAAAAAAAAATAAAAAAATAAAAAAATAAAAAAAAAAAAAAAAAAAAAAGTTTAAAGTGCACAAAATATATCATTCTTATTTATTTTCCAGAGAAATCCGTTTTTAAGTGTCTCGTAGGTTTTAGATTGTTTTAAATGTATGGGATAAAAATACATTTTAATTATATTAGATCTTTAGAGGATTCTAAACTTTCTTTTTTAAAATTCAAATGTTTTAAAAATGTATTTGTATAAACATTACTTTCTAATTATAATGGATTTATAACATGGTGTACACAGAATCTAAGAAAAGAATCAATTAATTGTTTAACTTACAATTTTGTTACCACACAATTAGAAAATTAAATATTCTGTTTGTGTGTGTCTTGTTTATAAATTAGTTTTTCTACCTGTGTGTTTGTGTGTGTGTGTGTATCTGCAATAAAACTAAACCTAATATATTAATCTTTAGAAACATATTAATTTTTTTTAAATTTTCTATTTAAATTCCAAGCTCATCATTCATTTTTCAAACGTACTTTCCAAAATAATTCAAAACTTTATACATTTAGTGTATCAAATAATTAAAATAATATTGTTTAAAAATTAACAAAAAAGCAAACATTTTTAAATCAGTACCTTATCGAAAAATACATTTTTTTAAATAATGATTAAAAAAAATATCATAAATTAATTAAAAATTATATATTTTTTTAAAATATTTTTTAAAAAATGTTTTCCTCGTTGTATTTAATTTTTTTCAGGAAACACATACAAACAGTGTGAAGACATAGTTTACGAAGATTCTATAAACACATAAATAATAAGGAAAACGTATGAAACGATACCTCATTTATTCTTCATTGTCATTTTATTAAGTTTCACATACAAATCTTAATAGCCAATAATACGTTTTGCATGGGACATCTACCATGCCAGAGTACTGTTTAACGATGCCCAAACAGTCTTCATTCTCGCCATAATCGTTTGGCTCATCATCGAACCAGTTTACATAGGGTAAGCGTTTTCTGCTTCTATAACATTGTTTACACAGAATCTTAGAAAAGCATACATTTATTTTGTAACTTATTATTTTGTTATCACACAACTAGAAAGTTATATATTCTGTTGGTGTGTGTCGTGTTTATAAATTTGTTTGTATCTGTGTGTTTGTGTTTGTGTGTATATATTTGCAATAAAACAAACCTAATATATTCATCTTTAGAAATCTTTTAATTTTGTAAAATTTTCTAATTTAAATTCTAAGCTCACCATCCATTTTTAAAACGTATTTTCCAAAATAATTCAAAACTATTTATATTTAATGAATCAAATAATTAAAATAATATCGTTTAAAAATTTAAAAAAGCCAATCTTTTTAAATCAATACCCTATCGGAAAATAAATTTTTAAACATAATGTTTAAATAAAAAATGTTTTGACTTAGTAAAAAATTATTACTATATTTTTTTTTTATATTTAAAAAATAAAACTTACAAATTATAACGCTGATTCAGAATAATTTTAATAGCTTTTTATCATAAGACTGAATATAAACACATTGCTATAGTTAATTTATTCTTATTATCTGACAAATATTATTTAAATATGTTCGTGATGCAGTTCTCAGAGTAGTGGATGTCACTAAAAAATAATTAAAAAATTAATATTCAATGGTGTACAAAATATATCATTTTCATTTGTTTACTTTAGAAATCTTTTTTTCCTTGAGTTTCAGATGTTTTAGATTATTTTAAATGTATGGGATATAAATACATTTTAATTATATCTGATCTTTAGAGGCTTCTAATATGTCTTTTTGAAATTCAAATGTTTTCAAAATTATTCAAAACAATAAATATTGAATTAATAAAATAATTAAAATAAACATTTTTAAAATTACCAAAAATCCAAACATTTTAAAGCAATATTGAAACGGACATTATTATTATTTTATTTTTTTTAAAAGCGGGAAATGATAATGATTAATCTAATTAATTTTTAAAAAATTTAACTTTCAAATTATAACCCTGACTTAGTTTAATTGTAATAGCTTTTTCTCATCATACTGTATTGTACACAATGTCATAGTTAATTTAATCTTATTATATGACAAAATCTAAATTTTTATGTGCAGCAATTCTAATAGTAGTGGTAAGCGCTAAAAAAATCAAAGAAAGAAAGAAAAATACAAAAGGCACAACATGGGTCATTTTTTTACTTCCTAAAAATAATGTTTTTTTCAAGGCTCTCGTAGGTTTTAGATCTCATGAGGTTTTTAATCGATATTTATTTAAATTTATTTTATTACAAGTATTTAAATACAAATTAATTTCTAATTATATTGGATTTATAGTATGGAGGAAGCAGAATTTAAGTAAATAATTAATTTATTATTCACTAATAACTGCACAAATTATCATAAAACGATAAAATTAAATTAATTTGTTCTTTCTATTGTTCGTTTAAAATTATGTGTATCTGTTTTTGCAATATAAGAAAATATAATACATTCATTTTGAAAAAAATAGTATTTGTTTTAATTTTCTAATTTTAAGCCCCCCATACATTTTTAAAACGTATTTTTCTAAAAGGTTAAAAACTATAAACATTTAATAACTAAAATAATTAAATAAAACTTTTTCAACATGAACCAAAAAGTCAACTCTTAAATCAAAACCATATATGAAAATTTATAATTTTGTATACTTTCCTTTTATTAAAGATATAGAAATTATAAGGATTTAATACAATTTATAATTTTCTGTTTTTTACTTGCATTTAACTTGCAAATTATAACGCAGATTGAGTAGAATTTTAATTGCTTTTTTTATCATTTTACTGTATATTAAAACAATGCCTTAGTTAATGTATTCTTATTATATAACACAACATATAAATTCTTACGTGCTGCAGTTCTAAGAGTAGTGGTAGTCACTACGAAAAAAAAATTAAAACGCAAATGTGAATAAAATGTATCATTATTATTTATCCAACTAAGAATTTGTTTGTTTAAGATTGTTAAAACTTATGTAAAAATACAACATTTTAATTACATATGATCCATAGAGGTTTCCAATTTATCTTTTTAAAATTGAATTGTTTAAAAATGTACTTGTATAAAAATTAATTTCTAATTATAATGGTTTTATATTATGATGTACACATAATTAAACAAAACAATTAATTTATTTTTAACTTTTTAAAATGTATTTAAAACTAGAAAATTAAACATATTTTTATGTGTGTTTTGTGTATAAATTTGTGTATTTTTGTATGTGTCTTTGAAATAAAAAAAAACCCAATAAAATAACTAAAAACTATAAATATTTAATAACTATTTTTTTTTCAAAAACTTATTTTTTAAAAATGATCCAAAAAGACTATTCTTTAAAATGAAAACCTTATGCAAAAAAAATATTTAAATTTTTTTATTTAGAAGAAGACAAATGATAAAAATTTGGTATCATTTCCTTTATTTTTTATTTTTTTTTAAATTTAACTTGCAAATTAAAACCATTACTTTGCTGAATTTTAAAAGCCTTTTATAATCATACTGTATATTAACAAAATGCCTTAGCTAATTTACTCACATTATATGAAAATAACATTTAAATACTTAGGTACTTCAGTTCTCAGAGTAGTGGTTGTCGCTATAAATAATTTAGAAATGTAAAAAAAAGCCAGAAAAATCCACAAAATATAATATTACGATTTATCAACCTAAAAAAAATATTTTTTTTTCAAGTGTCTCATGGGATTTAGATTTTTTTTAAAGGAATGTGAAAAAAAACAACATATTTTATTTATACCTGAACTCTAAAGGTTTATAATAACTTATTTTAAATGTAAATGTTTTAAAAATGTATTTGTATAAACATTACTTCATTATTTAAATGAATTTATAATATGGTGTACGAAGAATTTAATAAATGAAATATTTTAATTTTTTCTAATTATTTTGTAAGGTATCGTACTATTGGAAAATTAAATATATTTGTTGTGTGTGTTGTGTGTGTAAATATGTGTGCATATCTGTGTGTGTGTGTTTTTGCAATATAAAAAACATAAAATATACATCATTGGAAAAGTATAACTTTTTTAATTTTCTAATTTAATTCTAAAAATAGCATAAATTATAAAATGTATTTTTCTAAATAATTAAAAACTATAAATATTTAATGAATAAAATAATTCAAAAAACTTGTTTGAAAATTAACCAAAAAGCCAACCCCATTTAATTAAAGAGATAATCTGAATGAAAAAAATAATTTAAATGATCATGTTTTAATAAAATTTCGTTTTTTTTTTGGTTTTTTTTTTTCGTTTTATTTTCATTTACCTTTCAAATTATTAATACCTCTGACACATTTCAAAATTATCATTGTGTAAGTCATTATTGAACTAGAAAATTAAATATGTATTTGTGTGTGTGTGTTATGTGTGTAATTGTTTTTATGTTTGTATGTGTCTTTGCAATAAAACAAAATATGTTATTCGTATTTTCGTTAATAATTAAAAACTATAAATATTTATTAAATAAAATAACTAAATAAATGACGCAAAAAGAAAACTCTTTTATGTCAATACTTTATCTGAAACAAATATTATATTTTTTAATTTCAAAAGAAAAATGATAATAATTTGATAATATTTTGTTTCATTGCTTTTTTGTTTTTTTTAATTCAACTTGCAAATTATATCTCTGACAATGTTGAATTTTAATAGTCTTGTATTATTATACTGTATATTAAGACAATGCCATAGCTAATTAATTCTTAAGTATGACAAAAAAATCTAAATACTTACATGCTGCGGGTATTCAGAGTAGTGCTTGTCGCTATAAATAATTTATAATTTTATTTTTTTAAAAAGAAAAATGCACATAATGTTTCATTATAAATTTTTTTTCAAGCGTTTAATAGGATTTATATTTTTTAAAAGGAATGTGGAAAAATAATATTTTAATTACACCTGAACTCTAGAGGTTTTTAACCTCTTATTTTAAAATTAAATGTTATTTTTTACTTTTTATTTTGTAAAGTATCGTACTACTAGAAAATTAAATACATTTGTTGTGTGTGTTGTGTGTGTAAATATATGTACATATCTGTGTGTGTTTGATTTTGCAATATAAAAAAACCTGATATATATATTTTTCGAAAAGTATTATTTTTCTAATTCAAATTCTAAAAATACCATACATTTTAAAATATATTTGTCTAAATAATTAAAAACATTAAATATTTAATGAATAAAATAATTGAAATAAACTTGTTTGAAAATTAACCAAAAAGCCAACACTTTTAAATAAAGAGTTAATGTGAAAAGAAAAAATTAAATTAACATTTTTTAAAAAATGATCATGTTTTAATAAAAGTTTGTTTTGTTTTTTTGTTTCGTTTTATTTTCATTTACCTCGCAAATTATAAATATCTCTGACACATTTCATTTGAATATCCTTTTAATATGATACTATATATTAACACAATGCCATAGCTAATTTACTCTCATTTAACGAAAATAACATTTAAATACTTAAGTGCTTCAGTTCTCAGAGTAATGGTTGTCGCTATAAATAATTTAAAATTTAAAAAAGCCAGAACAATATACAAAATATAATATTACGATTTATCAACCTAAAAAAATCTCTCTTTTTTCTTCCAAGTGCCTCATGGGATTTAGATTTTTTAGAAGGAGATGGAAATAAATATATTTAATTACACCTGAACTCTAGAGGTTTTTAATAACTTATTTTAAATGTTAATGTTTTAAAAATGAATTGTATAAACATTACTTTCTTATATAGGGTTTTATTGTGACAATTTATTATTAAACTTTTTAGTAGAGCGGCGTTGTTGTTTTTATTTGTTTGTTTGATTTTTTTTTTAGATTTCTTTTTCAATGCCTCTTAAATTCAATCTTAATTAGAAGGCTGTAGAAGTTGACTTTTCCGCATACAATCCATGGAAACACCGGGTATATTAAATAGCATGTCAAATTTTTTTTAATACGTTCGTGTTGCAGTTCTAAGTGTAGTAGTCGTCGCTAAATAACAATAAAAAAATTAAATGAAAAATACAAAAGTGCTAAAAATATCTTACCATCTAATATAAAAAAATCTACCTAAGAAATGTTGTTGACTTTATAAAATCATTCTCATCTGTTTTAGATTGTTCTAATGTATGTTTTTAAATTACATAATAAATATGTTTTATTTCACGAGATTTATGTGCAAAGCATTAATATGATATCTCTACCTTAGTGCTCTACAAAACAACAGCTTTTCACTTTACCTTCTGCCTTAGTGTTTTCTTAAAAAATGGAACACTTTTCCTTTTAAATTAACCTATCTTTTTGTTTCTATCTATCTATCTATCTATCTATCTATCTATCTATCTATCTATCTATCTATCTATCTATCTATCTATCTATCTATCTATCTATCTATCTATCTATCTATCTATCTATCTATCTATCTATCTATCTATCTATCTATCTATCTATCTATCTATCTATCTATATATCTATCTATCTATCTATTATCTATCTATCTATCTATCTATCTATCTATCTATCTATCTATCTATCTATATTATTACATTCATTGAAAGGGCCGAGCTATTGCTCTTTTATGGCCCCGGCAAGTATGGTACAGGCCTGCCTCATCTGCTGGGCAGTCCCGTAGATCAGATTCTCGACATGGTTGGCTGGGAGGACCCCAGTCACGCCAGTCGCCAGCGTTGAGCACTCGGCTATAAGGTGCTCGATTGTCTCCGGTGCCTGACCACAATGGCGGCAGCTCTGGTCCCGCAATGGGTGTAATCTATTCAAATAGCTGAGGGTAGGGCCATGCTCTGTTCTCATTTAAGTGATGAGACTCTGGTGGTGGCGTTTAAGACTCCACCACTCATCGCATTTGCGTTTGTTTTTAGGCATGTTCCGATAAAGCTTACGGGCCGTGTTCCCCTGTTCCCATTCTTTTAACCACTCCTCGTGGCAGAGGTCCCTGATCCAGGCTTGGGCCCCCAGTTGGGTCATCGGCCGGTCAGGTTGAGGCTGGGAAGAGCCTTGCCTCGCAAGACAGTCGGCTCTGTCTTGTGGTGGAATCCACACATGTCCTGGAATCCATTGAAGGGTCACTTTGCCTCCGTGTAACTGTATGTCTCGCACGAGCTCCATAATTGCATTCACCATTTTCGTGTTCATAGAGCTCCTTTTCACAATTTCCAGAGCACATTGTGAATCGGTGAACACTACGATGGGTGGAAGTGGTTTGCGTCTGGCTAGTCTGCGGCGCACTTGTTTCAAGCCCATCAATATAGCCTCTATCTCTGCGTCAGTTGCAGTGCTATTTGTGCCACTTGGGCCTGAAATCTCCTCAGCTGGAGGTATCCCCTTAGGATACTGAATGAGTTCACCGTAACCCGCCCGCTTTTCACTGGCAAGATAGGAGCCGTCTGTGAAGACTTGTACCATGTCGTCTCCAAAGGCCTCAATTGTCTCTAGTGTGGCTCCCTTTTGCTCATTTTGGGGCTCGACTTAGTAACTGCTGTGTGTGACAGGGTCAGACGAGCATCAGGTGGTTTGCAACTATCCTGTGGTGATCTCTACTGGATCAGGCGTATTTTTTCCCTGTTTTCTGGTAAAGGGTGCTTTTCTTGAGTGCGTAGACCGCATCCATGAAGGAGGGTCTCTTAAGCCTTGTCCTCTTTACCCAACGGTCTTGGAGTTGAAAACAGGGTTCCGTCTTTTCCATTCGACGGTAGCGTTCAACGGTCGTTAGGATAGCCTTGTCCCTCCTGATGTGTAATGGTTCTATGTCTGAAATAATTTCCACAGCAGCCGTGGGTGTGGTACGTAACGCCCCGCATACAAATCTTAGAGCTAGATTTTGTATCCGATCCAGGCTCTCTAGAGCCGTACGGCTTGCGAAAGCCTGAACCGGGAGGCTGTAGTCAATGGCACCTCTTACACTCCCGAGATAGAGAGCTCTCAGGAGTCTTGCATCGGCTCCCCAGGTAGTGCTGGCAAGTTTTTTGACCAGGCTGAGTTTCGACGTGGCTCGAGCGCCGAGTTCCCGTATATGGTTATGTAACTGGATAAAGAATTTCAATAATGAGTACATCTTGATTAACAGCCTTGCATTGTTTGTCGTGCAGAGCAATACTTCTTCCCATAATCTGTTCGCACCCGACTCTATTCACCCCACACTCTATACTTCATAGCCTCTATTCATACCAGACTCAATTAACCCCATACTTTATTCACCAAGACTCTATTCACCCCATACTATATTCAACCCCAGACTCTATTCAGCCCAGACTCTATTCACCCCATACTCTATTCAGCCCAGACTCTATTCAGCCCAGACTCTATTCACCCCAGACTCTATCATACACGAGCTTTGAGATCAACTAACAACTAAAGCTGCTGCGGTATATTGTTGTTTTATTTCTGTTGTTTTTATATTGGAGGTCTTTTAAGTTCCTTTGTTCGGGTGGAAGAGGTTTTCATCATTACACTGTCCAACCCTGGAGCTAACTTGGCATTTATTGAGGGAGCTAATTTTTGTAGCTACCATTAGATACGAGTTTTGATCAATATTTCCTTAAGTTTTCTAGTGTAAGGGTTTAAGGATATCGGTCAATAGCTCTAATCAATATCCGCATCATTTCCTTTTTACCATTGTCGCATTGAATGAGTTTTTCTATTTTTTTTTATTTTGCTATTTGTCTAATACTGTTTATATAATCCAGTATGACTCATTTCATTGAAAGTGCCTAAATTCAAGAGCATATCTTTTTGGATTTGGTATAATTCTGCAGTTGTCTGTGTACATCTATTTTTCGCTTTTGATCTATTCTGATAGAGGTTTTTTCCCCCAAAACTTTGATTTTTTTCTAAATATTTTCTCGCAGTCTTTGTGTTTTATACTATGTTCTATATTGTTGGCCTTAAAGGTTTATATTTCATCCTATATCCCGTTTTCGCTACCTAGAGGGGCAGCTTCTAATATGACTTTGGAGATCTTTTCACATATATCTGTGGTGTTGTTTTGGGTGATGTTACTGAGTACTTAATCGCGTCTTACTTTACACAAATTACTTTTGTATACTTATTATTATATTATTTTATTCCAGAACTCTATTGTTTTTACTTTTAAAATTTTTTTTGGTATTGTTAGATCATGAGATTGGGTCAGTGATATCAACCTATGCCATCCAACACAAAAAAATGGGTGTATAGACATACATTAATTCTGAAGAGGGTACGGTTGGGTCATGTCTATGTCTGCTAAGAATGTCGTGAGCTCTGAGCATACGAGGTGTGTGTCGACTTTTCTGCACAGTGAATACATTTCTATTATACCCTTGTCAGCGTTGTTGAAATTTTTTTGTTATCTCAATTAAAGGGATTGGCAGTAAAATAACCGGCAATAGCAGTCTTTGGGTATTGTAATGCTCTATGCTTGGGCAAAGCGGTAGTTTTTTGTTTGGGATCTGCGTTTGTCTCTATGACGTTGTTTTCCGTGGGTTATTTGTAGTAAATATTAAATTGATGTCGTGATTTTACTTCATTTCTTTCTAAATACCTCGCGTATATACTTTTAAATTATATGCCATGATAACTTGTTGAGATCATTAACGTTTTCGTTGTTATTCTGTTTTATCAAAAACCCAGTGAAAGATAGCAACAGATGAATAAAAAAGAATATGAGTACAAGACATTGTAGCTAAATGTAAAGCAATATGAAAATTACCTGTGGTAGTTGGTGCAGTGGTTGTTGTAGTAGTAGTCGTAGTGGTTGTAGTTATCGGACACTGATATTGACTTGCCTTAACGCAGGTTTTGGTCTGGGGGTGGAAAATAACATTGTAATAATTGTAAAAAAAAAAAGATTCAATTCTTTGAAGAAATCGATTCTAATCAAAATAAACGTAGCATCGAATTAATTTAAAAAAAAAAAAAATTCCCCAAACTCTCAACTATCGTATGTTAAAAAAAAATAAGTTGATGTGTCTCCGATTTAATTTAATATTTTGTTTAAAGCATCGAGTATTGATTATTAAATACATATAAATGATTTTTGCAAAATGCAGTAATCAAAATTTATCTCTACCGAATCGCAGGCCACTCATAGCATTTGTGTTTATTGATTCAGCAGTTATTACAGACGATAAGATAAAAAAATGTTGACTTTGTAATCTAGGAATTGTAAATGTTGTAAAATCTGCTTTTGGGCTGATAATATTGTGATTTATCTTGATTAACAGCTGTTAAATTTTAATTTTAGGACTGCGCAGACTTCAACCAAGTTCACATCAGCTATCTTGGAATCAAAGAGTCCACCATCTTATCCGCAATCTTGTATTATGGCTGGATCACAGGCATTCACAGCATAATCTTTTTTCATGGCATTATCTTTATAAAAAAAAAACTAAAACACATTATAAGTATGTTTGTGTTTGTGAGGGTGTGCGTGTCATTGTTCTGTCTTCGCGAGATGATGACGTAGCTATTGACGCTTCATCAAATGACATACGAGGCCTATACTGGAATGGAACTCTCAGATTCATTTCTTGAAATTGAACTTTACTCATGTTTAAATTTGACGTTTATTAATTTTATTTTTGTTGCACGGACTTTTTTGCGCGTATCTAGTGCCTTTTTTATTCCCTCACTCACTCTGCTCACCAGCAGGAAAAGTGCTCAGCGATGATATCTTATACGTTAAAATCTTCTATAAGATTCGCAAAAGAGCAGACAAGATCGTTTGGTGCGTATTATTTTCTTTTGTTTTTATGAAGTGTTTTATACCATTAATATGCGCTGTGGGTCTTTGGAATATTCATATAGCTCAGGGGCTTGGGAAGATATTCGTTTGTGAGGTGGATTGTTCTATTTGGGATTCTTATAAAGTGTGTTCCTTGTATGTGTGTTTGGTCATATTTTCAGCCCCACCCTTAAATGTTCAAAATTACATTTCATAAAGGCGACTGGATTGTTGCTGATGTAAGTTGCATCCATTTCATCCATGTTGTTTGGAGTTTAATCAAAAGCAAGAAACTTAGACAAGCAGTAAAACATGACCAGGAACCTGGGGCGAATGGGACTCATTAACATTAGATAGTAACGCATCTAAGAAAAGGAACATTTTTCAATACAAATCTGGAGATGATATCCTGTAGGCGGTACTATATTAGCTAAATAAAAATGCGGTAAATTTTGCGCCACTTCTTTAAACCTATTGCACCAATACTTGACATTTCCCCAGGTTCACGAAGAAAGGTCATAAACTGAAGAGGGAATTATTTTATCGTCCTAAAAAAGAAAATATCCATAGCGTTGAGACCTCGAATTGTGGTGTACTCTGTTGTCACAATGAGACCGACGGATGCTAAAAATTCACTTAACAATATTCAATGTTTGAATGCGCTTCATATGTGAATATAAAAACAGAGTGTGTTCAAATGCAGATTGAAACATGTAGAACAAGTCATCAAAACATGACACAGTTCAAATTGATTGGGTTTGTTGTTGTTGAGATCTCGTGACCGGTGTGTCAATAAGTCAGTGATACAGTAAGTCAGTGAGACAGTAAGTCAGTGACACAGTAAGTCAGTGAGACAGTAAGACAGTGAGTCAATAAGTCAGTGAGACAGTAAGACAGTGAGTCAATAAGTCAGTGAGACAGTAAGTCAGTGAGACAGTAAGTCAGTGAGACAGTAAGTCAGTGAGACAGTAAGTCAGTGAGTCAATAAGTCAGTGAGACAGTAAGTCAGTGAGATAGTAAGTCAGTGAGACAGTAAGAGAGTGAGTCAATAAGTCAGTGAGACAGTAAGCCAGTGAGATAGTAAGCCAGTGAGACAGTAAGTCAGTGAGACAGTAAGTCAGTGAGACAGTAAGTCAGTGAGACAGTAAGCCAGTGAGATAGTAAGCCAGTGAGACAGTAAGCCATTGAGACAGTAAGTCAGTGAGAAAGTAAGTCAGTGAGACAATAAGCCAGTGAGACAGTAAGTCATTGAGACAGTAAGCCAGTGAGACAGTAAGTCAGTGAGACAGTAAGCCAGTGAGACAGTAAGCCAGTGAGTTAGTAATTCAGTGAGACAGTAAGCCAGTGAGACAGTAAGTCAGTGAGTCAGTAATTCAGTGAGACAGTAAGTCAGGAAGACAGTAAGTCAGTGAGTCAGTAAGTCAGTGAGACAGTAAGTCAGTGAGACAGTAAGCCAGTGAGACAGTAAGTCAGGAAGACAGTAAGCCAGTGAGTCAGTAATTCAGTGAGACAGTAGTGTCAGGAAGACAGTAAGTCAGGGAGTCAGAAAGTCAGTCAGTAAGTCAGTCAGTGAATGGCGTTTGGTGTAATTAATTATAAATAAATTTTAACTATAAATGTGTTAAGTTAGTTTGTTTTTTGTTTTTTTTACCGTCGGGTTAAAGTTTTCACCGCTTTTGCATGCTCTTAAATTTCCTCTGTTATTGTTGCATTTATAATACTTGCTACAGGTTGTAGGGTGGGCCACTACGCCATTTTTCACGCTTTTGCACGGATTAGTCTCTGAAAATAAGATAGAATTCCCCTTTGATATTTATAAGCGTTACATTGTTAGTCACTGGTAAGTGCTAATCCCATTCTCAGGGCAAAAGTTCTGATAAGCCATGGCAAAGAAGGAAATGACAGCTTCACGAAAGAGAATCTAATAAATCATATAATATATTTGTACATAAATATTTGCTTAATTCTGATAAATGACACAGAGACTCTTGCAGTTTTACCAGTAGCGCTCTTACCGAGACAGAACTCTTGATTAACAAGATTAAAATGTAGAAAAAATGAGAACAACTATGTTTTTACAAATATTCTAGAATATATTAAAGAGAGCCCATTCATTCAGATTTTTATTTTTAAAACATTATATTTTAGATGTTGAAGAACACAGATATCACAAATAGAAGTAAATAATATTGTTATGGCAGGTTAGAAGTATTTTTTTTCATCTTGCTTTACACATTTTAATTAAAAATTAAATTGTTGTCAACACTTCGATTAAGTTTGTCATAATAAAATAATAAGTGTATACTAATTGACAGCTAATTTTATCATAACGCACATCTAGTTTTATAAAAATGAAAAGCTAAGTTTATCGCTATCAACAACACGTTTATCAGAATGAACAACAACTTTATAATTATGAACACATAGGTTTATCTCTATGAACAACAAGTTATCATAATGAACAACTAAGTTTATAATATTGAGCAACTAAGTTTATATTAATGAACACATAAGTTTATAATTATGAACAAGTAAGTTTATAATAATGAACAACTGATTTGATACGAAATAACTTTTTATTTTATATAAATGAACATTTATTTCAGTATTGACATCTCTCAATAAAAGTGACACTTACCTTGACCGCTTAAAGAGCCGATGTGGCCGATGCAAAACAGCATCAATAGTTTGGTCTGGTTTCAAAGAAACAAAAATACACGTACTAGCGGTACAAAGCAAAGCTTTTATCAATCTAGAATTGTTACTGGGTATTTTAAATATAAACTACTAAACAACAGTAAACAATAACCTATTAACATTAAAGAAATAGAATATTAAAAAAATTGTGTTATTAAATTTAATAAAACCATTTCAGTTTTTTCATCTAATTAAATAACAGTTTGTATAATTATCATTTTATATTTGAAATGAATTAATATGACAATTAAATAATTATTTCATCTGAATAAGAATGTTAAACTATTTTTTTTTACCAATAACTGATCATCTATTTAAAAAGGTTATTAATACATAATCACAATTATCGGGGTACCAAAACATCTGTTTTTGTTTTTATTTGCGTTTTTAATTTGTGCGAAATTAAATTTACATTTGTGTTTTTTTACAATATCAAATTAATAAATTCTGATTAAACTCAAACAAAGAAGTGTTATATTAATTTCATAAGAGCTAAATTTTAACTTGCAAATCAATTGCTTTAATGTTCCTTAGTTTAATAACTGCGTGTAACAAAACTAGTAAGGCTTTTATCCCTTCAAAAAATATATTATTGATTTATTTTAAATATTTTTTTGTTATAAAAATGCCGTTTAAGCCATTAAGTTCAACGAAAATTTATAGCCATGTACCACTTACTAATTCACTATCATTCATATAAATAGGCGTAAACAAACAAGTTTTTAATTTACTAAATATAGCCCACCAGACATTTGCGGCATCAATGCGTGGACTTCCCATCTACTAAAGTTATGCTTGACAAAATATGAACTCAAGTAACGCACATTTAAGAATCCTAATTTTTGCTACACCCCTTCCGTCCATTGTACGTCACTGCATACTTTTTATTTCACGCCCATGAGCTATATTGAATATCCTGATGTCCCAACCTCTCTTAAAACGATTTTTTTTTTACACCATACTTAAATCGAGACAATTTCATTTTCCGAAAAGAAAATATTATGCACCACACCAAGGTGCGTTATTAAAATAAAATATTTATATCATTTAGCGGAGTTATCGGAAATTATATTTTACGCGCTATTGAACACATTATTGAACCATACTGTCTTTCTAACATATAGAATTATTTGTAATATACTATCAATCACAAAATCGGTTATTAGGAAGCTGCTGCCGGAAATGGAAGCATTCAACGAGTCACAACAGAAGCCTAATATATATAAGAGATCTTCTTCTTCTATATATTAAGGGCCCACGATCAATTTATTGATCATTATGGCTCCTTTGAATGTTGATGGGATTTGCAATGTTTCTGTGCCTGGTGTTGATGAGGATATTTCACTGGTTACAAGAGTAATTGTTTGAGGGTATCATGTACTGGGGGTTGTACTGATATTATACATTTCACCAGTTGGAAGTTACTAAACGTCAAAATTACCGTCTGGTTTGAGAGTTCATAGTCAGACATCAAACACCCATTAAAAATAACTATTAAAGAAAGCCAGTTGTATAATACAACTAAACATATTTCACTTAAAGAAGTACTTTTTGGATGATTCATGCTACTTTTTCTTCTTCGTCACCCATTTCATAACAGATACCTAAGATCACATATCACACAATTCATCACATATACCTAAGATCACATCCCACCCAATTCATCACAGATACCTTAGATAAGCTCGATCAGGTAGGACCGAAAGATATACACATTCATTTCTTCCCCAGTCTGTACGATTTTACCAGAGTGCCTCCCCTTGCGGTTTCCAAATCTAAATGATCACTAATTATGTCTTTATTGTCAGTTAAGGAGTTCAATGATGTCTGATTTCTACTCTAGATAAATATTTTTTATGACTTGTGTTTAAATTGTTATAAATGTTCAATTTTGTCTCGGTTAAAAATGAATATTTTTGGTGAGCTGAAAATGAACCTCTAGAATCTAGAATATAATAAAAACATGTCCACTTATCTGGATCAATAAAGAATCGTATCTTATGTTATCTTAACTTATTTTACAAGACTAAGCTTGCACTCTTACATTTTCTCCATTATCTCACCGTACTCGAAAGTCTGGTAATGTTATGCTTTCATTTTATTTTATTTTTGTATCTATGACGTCAGTGTTCAGTCAATGACACTGCGCACGTCTAATAGACATAGCATTATTTGTTTCCTGCCATGAGCTGTGAATACCTAAGAACTGATTTTGGGAAGAACATATTTACAGAGATTAGGGACTGGTTCTTTTGGGTTTGGTTCAATTTTTAGAATCTGCACAGCGGTATGCAAATAAGTACCAGCTTGTGGTGGGTTGGCTGAGGACCTCTAATGTAACCATCCCTTTTGATATTTTTCTTTGGTTATGTCCTAGCCTTTAAAACCGGCGTTTCTTAGCAGAGCTAAAGTTTAGAGTAGGATCTTGTTTCCCGCAGCTGGATTTTCTTAAACTTCTCACTGAATCAAATATTTTGCTTTTTTTTTGTTAAAATGTCATAGTATAATTTGTACTCTTAAAATGTTTCAATTATTTCTTGAAACGAATGTTCTTCTACCAACAATGTTGCCCCATTGTTCTACCAGCCATATTAATAATAATAAAGTTCATTTCAAAAACACGCTTTATCCCTATTTAAGGCTCGAAGTGCTGTACATAGTCAACCATAGATAACAATTTATATGTTTCCACATTAAAATGCAAAACGCAACAAAATAAAATCTACATACAACCATAACCATTCGAAGTCTTTCACAACTTGCAGCAATGAACAATACAAGTCAATATTCATGTAGGATATATAAGCAAGCTGGAAACATCGAGGTAGACTACATCACTCCACCAAGTGATTGCGAAAAAGATTTGTTTTCAACTCAGTTTTGAAAGATTGCAGTGTCTTGCTGTTTCTGAGAGCGACAGGAAGGGCGTTCCAGTTTCTAGGGCCAGCAAAAGCGAAAGTACGCCTTCCGTAGGTCTCGAGGTGAACACGTCGTATCCATAGTGTTCCACTATCGGATGAACGGAGTGATCGTGTGAGTATGTAAGGCGTCAGGAGAGCTTTCAGATAGGACGGCGCCAGATCATGCAAGCAGCGGCAGCACAAAGTTGCAATTTTGTACTCTATATTGCCCCAATTCTCCTACCAACTATGTTGCCGCCACTCTTCTACCAACAATGTTGCCACCACTCTTCTACCAGCTTTGTTCCCCCACAGTTCTACCAGTTGTGTTTCCCTACTCTTCTACCAGCTTTGTTGCAATCTTAGGTGATACGAAACACCATAAACAAGTTTAATTTACAAACATCTTCTTGATGTTTTAGTGGTGACTTTGTCTATCGTCATATGGCCTGTTTACAATGAATCGATTCCTAGACACGTGTCTCTTCATTTGGCGTTGGAAATCTTAAAGAGACCAAACTCAAATTGTTCACATTCAAGGGCAATGCCCCACGCGTCCTTGATGCAAAGTGAATTTTATTAGATCATCGCCAATGCAACGTAATGTTAGTGGCAGCGTATTAAGCCCGAAGTCCTAAATACCTTTTTTTCGCTATTGTAGCTTTCAAGACACCCAGGTTTTTTTTCAGCCTGATTGGCGATCCTGCAGTTGATACCCATATCAACTAAGATTGACCCGGATATGCCGCTTGCAAGGTATTTGAACGTAAGAAGTCCATGTCAACTACTTCATGATATGCTGGGAAAATCTATCTGAAGTAGTCTAGAGACACACGGGTTTCCAAAGACTCAAAGAATATTAGGTGAAGGATTTGAAACTGGTTCTTTGAAAAATATACAATTATGAATTATATCTTTTAAAGTCTTCACTGTTCAGGGTTAAAATGTCGGCGGGACGTTTGTCACGGAATACACTTCACGGTTCCGATAAAAGAAGCAATCGAGCCGCATAGCAGTTTTCTCACCAATGTAGACCTTAAAAGTGCCATGCCGTCTCTGGTGAACCAGTCGCCATGTTTTTCTGTGGAGTTCTGTTTGTTAGTTAACACAGAAGATATTATACAACGGTGATAAAAGTATCAAAACATATATGTATGCAGTATTTACTTACCGAAGCAGCCATTGTAAGTACTGTGGGTCAAAAATCACCTGCAGAAACAAAGAGATCTGTCTGAGTGGTCTTTATTCTAACATGTAATTGAATTGTCAAAGTATTCATAAACACATGTCATGGATAACTTACACAGATTAAATACGCCTATCAAGTCAATGGTTCTAAAAGAGGTATCTCGGCTAATATTGTGTGTAAATATGGGTAATGGATTTTTTTTAAGAACCGTATTTGTTTAACAGTCTCCTTTGTTGCCATGATATTATTAGGGGAAACGTTTATCTTGAATACAACGATTAATAAGACAAAACACATGAATACCTGTTTGAAGGCGACTGGGGCTTTAATCAATAATCTCCCACTTTGACCGGTGGCTACACTCCAATGTTTGTGATTTACATAGATTCTAATTCGTTAGCGACACGGACATATCAATATCAAATTGTTAGGATTGTAGTGACAACAACAACAGGCACAGAAACATTGCAAATCCCATTTACATTCATAGGAGCCATGATGATCAATAAATTGATCATGGGCCCCAAATATATAGAAGAAGAAGAAAAAGATAGGAAATTAAATGAAAAGAGAACCCCTGGACCAAGACAATCCATTAGACCAGCGGTTTTCAACCTGTGGGTCGCGACTCCTTTAGGGGTCGAAAGACCCTTTTAGAGGGGTCGCCTAAGACCATCGGAAAACACATATAGTCTACAGTTATGGAGCATAAATGATAATAATTGTATGGTTATGGGTCGCCGCAACATGAGGAACTGTGTTAAAGGGTCGCGGCATTAGGAAGGTTGAGAACCCCTGCGTTAGACAAACAAAGTTTTGTGAATGTTCTCATATCCCACCAAGCTGGGGTCGGAAACAACCGTAGGTTTCAAAACACAGGTGTTCCTAAGTTTATTACAACATACAGCACAAAAATTATGTGTCTTATTTTTATATAAAAAAACAGGGCCACGCCGGCCACGTTAAAACATCTTTCTGGCTAGTTTGTTACTTTTTTGGAACCTCTAGGACAGTGGTCGGCAAACTCATTAGTCAAAAAGGTCAAAAATCTGCAGCAGGACCAAAATTTTTGTTTTTGAGAGAAAATTTTCTTCTAAAGAACCTGTCAAAACCGATTTTTGGCCGACTGGCAGAGCCGCACTCAGGTCGTTAAAGAGCAGTGCCGACCACTACTCTAGAACAATTATACCAATACCAACATCACTAAGTTGACAACTTTGACTTTGCCCCCTTTTTGAACTTGTATTTAACGTGTATTTAATTTTATTAATATATTTCTATTTATTGTAAAGCTTAAAATACAAAATACTTAAATGAATAGGTTTGTAGCGGATCTGTTATACAATGTAAATAAAACAATTTAAACTATATGACACCTGCTGTGTTGTATATATTGTTATGTACTAAAATTTTAGAAGTAATTAAAAACGATAAATAGAAAAGCCCCCTTATGCTTAGTCATCCCAAACCCCATTTTGAGAACCACTAAGTCATACGCCTAATTCTAACAGATGGGTATTACTGATATGCTAGACCCAAATTCAACCCATAAACAACCGTGACATGACTTAGGAAAATCAATAAAATTGACCTCATAAGGTATAGTTCATAGGAAAAAAATACAGATGCTGTTTCTCCTTTAAGATAAACATGAGAAAAAGAAGGTCCCTACAAAATCAAAAGCAATCTTTAGAATTATCCACTAGGAACCCATGATGAAAACCTTCTCCACACGTCCCCGATGACGGGTTTGATAACGGACGGCTCTTTGAAGAACCAAATCCATTCCAATAAAACGAGTCCAATAAAACTATTCCAATAAAACGATTCCAATAAAACTATTCCAATAAAACTATTCCAATAAAACTATTCCAATAAAACGATTCCAATAAAACTATTCCAATAAAAAGATTCCAATAAAACGATTCCAATAAAACGATTCCAATAAAACTATTCCAATAAAACTATTCCAATAAAACTATTCCAATAAAACTATTCCCATAAATCTATTGCAATAAAACTATTCCATTAAAACTATTATAACTAAATGATACCTCCTTGTTCTTTGTTGTTGTATATAATTTTTTGGGACTTAATTAAAAATAATTTAATCTTTAAAAAAAAACACCACCTCATGAAATCACTACTGACACGCAAAGATAATTTCAAACATGTTGTCTAATAGTTCAATAATGTTATGCCATTTGAAAACGTAAATAATGCAGGATTAAGAAACACAAGACCTTTGAAACTAAACATAATAAATACTTATATATAGACCATTGTTTTATAACCTATATTCCTGAAGGTGTGAAAAACAATTTGTTAACCAACAAGAATTTGACACCAGCTTATTGGAGATAGCTAGAAGAAACCGTTGACAGAGTTTCAAGAACGAGACGTTTCCAAATGTCTTTATGTGAGACCTAATAACTACAATATGTAAGTATGTTAGCGACAAGGCTTGCCATGCGCACAAGTAACGACAATGGATATTGAGATTCACTCACAAAACTGATGAAATTCCTTTAAAACTTTCTACAGAATTGTGCAGACTGTGAACAGTTGTGAAAGTTTTCACACGGTTGATTCATTTAACATGACCGGGTTCTTTTAAGACTTCTGACCATTAACCCAAGCGTGAGAACCAGTCTTTATAGAGAAAAATGTATAATAGAATTGTACAAGATAGTATTACCGAAGAAGAAAAAAAAAGCCGCCCTTATGCTCAGTGACCCCTAGCAAACGTTTGAGAACAACTCAAAATAATTAAATGTATTAAAAATCATCACATTTCAAGACCACTCATTAGAAATATATACTTTAAGACCATATTTTATGGGTCATATTTAAACAATTGCACAGTACAAGACAATTAATTACATTATTATAGTACAAGACAAGAATTTCAAAAGAAGAAAAACACAATCCTTAAGTCTACTGACCGCTAACCCAAGATTGAGAACCATTGAATCAACTTAAATAAAATTATTAGAAACGATCACGCTACAAGACTCCTCATTTAAAATACACACTACAAGATAACTAATTAGAAGCCGAACCGGTCCTCAAAATAGATATGTAGACTAGTGAAAACATATCTCATGACTAATGACCCCTAACCCAAGCTTGAGAGACACTCTTTATAGAGAAAAAAATGTATCATGTTACAAGACTAGAATTTTGGAAGAAGAAAAAATAACACCCGCTGAGTGGCCCAAAACTGAGGTTTGAGAACCACTCAAAACAAATACATATATTAAAAACCATCACATTACAATTGCACCGTACAAGACAATTAATCACATTATCATACTTACTACAAGACATGAATTTCCAAAGAAGAAAAAAAACACACACTTTATGACAACAGACCTCTAACACAAGATTGAGAACCACTCAGTGGACTTAAATAAATTATTAAAACCATCATGCTATAAGATCACTATTTAAATTTCTCACTACAAGACCACTGCTTAGGAGCCAATGTGGCCTCAAAATAGATAAGAAGAAGATTAAAAACACATATCATGACCACTGACCACTAACTCAAAAGTGAGAACCACTCGATAAACTTAAATAAAAATAAAATATTCCTACTAAGACATGTATCACAAAAAAGAAAAAATATATATATATAAATACACCCCTTAATGACTAGTAAATCATAACCCAAGATTGAGAACCACTCAATCCACTTAAATAAAATTCAAATTATCCTACTACAAGGCACATTTGCTATCTTTTTAACAGCATCCTATCCTAGAAGTTTCTGGAAAATGTCTCTATTGGAGGGAGAGATCCATTCTTTAGCGATAGTGAATGGCTTTTTAGCAGTAGCAATACGGTTGGCCACCAAATATGCTCTCAGTGCATTCTCCTTTATTGATGTGGTGGCCCTCAGAAATTTCTTGGGTTCTCTGTTTTCCCGTCTTTTTCTTTCAAAATACTCCATGGGCTTGGCTTTTAATCCAGTGGCTTGTCTTTTAATGAAGGGGCTTGTCTTTTAATCCAGAGTGCTTGTCCTTTAATCCAGGGTGCATGTCTTTTAATCCAGGGTGCTTGTCTTTTAATCCAGGGTGCTTTTCTTTTAATACAGGTATTTGTCTTTTAATCCAGGGTGCTTGTCTTTTATCCTGGGGCCTGTCTTTTAATCCACGGAAAGTCGATGAATCCCGAGACAAATACTCCACAGTAAATAAAATGGAAAAAAATTAATGTTTCTTGGACGGTCCGGTACCACATGATCCACGGACCGGTACGCCCGGGGGTTGGGGACCACTGGATTGGAAGATAAATTTAGACCTATAATTTAAAAAGTAAAATTAATTATGTAAATAGTGAATAATTTTCGCAAGCTCAATTCTATATAAACAATATGTTTCTATGTATGTTTTTAAAAAATATATATTAATCTATTTATATATTATATAAAAAACACCAAACATTCTTTGAATGATTATAAACTCCTAAACTATCAAAGCATGGAATGAGTATATATAAGTACTACAATCAATCAATCAATAAACATTTGAAAAGACTACGATTAATGTTGAGAATAACCGAGCAACTTATTTTAAAAAAAGGCAATTTACGATAAAAAAGTTTAATACAAAAACACCTTCTACTCATTACTTGTCTTTTCTGTGTTCATTTCTCATATGTGATGTATAAATAGTTTTGCAAAAAACAAAAAAGTGTAATAAAATTGTTTAGAAGCCAGTTAGGTTTAATACTTTAGGAAGCGAAATAAATCATTTGTCAAAAAAGTAAGAATACTTTATGATAACTTTGGATAGGTTAAGTTGTAGGTTATCAGGTTTGTATTCACAAGAATTGGAAAGGAAGTGAAAATTGTGGGCGCGGGGGGGGGGGGGGGGAGGGCGCCGAAATCACGTCTGTTGAAGACTAGGAACAAAACTTTCTAAAGTGGTATAACCTAAACTCAACTTTTAAACAACGTGATTTTTTTTATTGTTTCGAATGTCTCTCACTAGGATGTTGAACCCAATCAGAAACATCTAGAGCTATTTACTCTATACGGATATAACGGGAATGGTTACTACGTCTCCGGTGATTATTACGTCACGATGCTGCAGCGGCCGCCATGTTTGAGGCGTTGTGCTTGCACCTCATCGATGTGGATAATCGACAGTAAGAAAATCCCATGTTTTCAATAATTAGAAAAAAAACACCATCTGGTGATATCCAGTGACGAATGATTTTACCATTGAAGACTGCTTGGGTCTCATAAAACATTATAAAGACATATTTGATAATCCATGTGAACGGGGATATTGGTTGCTTCGTGATTTGTGTGAAGTAAATTGAAGTGATAACAAATGCATAACAAACATTTCAATGTTTCCATTATTTAAATTGTGTGTAATCTTATTTTTAATGGAATGTGTTCTGTTTTTTCTTTGAGTGTGTTGCGAGGAACTAAAATAATTATTGTCCTAGAACACCGAAAATGTTTAAATTGTAATCTTTAAGAGCGAAACAGATAATGAAATGATTTCAACAATCGACAACGTCATTTCTTGTACTCATCTACGTCACAAGTATAAAATAACCGTTACACAATTAACCTCCACACCAAAACACGAACTCATTGAACAAATCATCAACATTTATGATTGCAAGCTCTGTGCCATTCTGGGGATGAGCTTGGGGCTTTCCGACTTGCTAGTGGCGTAAAACACGGCAGCATCCATGAAACGCAAAGAGTTAAGAACACGTTATCATCTATATAATGTTTATAACTTAGTATTTGACATATGTTTTCCCCGTTGTAATTAAATTATTTTCAGGAAACACATACAAACAGTGTCAAGACAAATTGTATAAAGAGTATATAAACACATAAATAATAATGAAAAAACGATATTTCATTTATTCTTCATCGTCATTTCATTAAGTCTCACATACAAATCTTAATTGCCAAAAATACGTTCTGCATGAGATATCTTTCATGCCTGAGTATTTTTTAGGGATGAACAAACAGTCTTCAAAATCGGCATAATTGTCTGGCTCCTCACCGCGCCAGTTTACGTAGTTTAAGCGTTTTCTGCCTCTAGCAATCTCCCAAACTCCTTCTTCGAACTTGTCCGTCCCTGCTATTAGGACGCCTTCTGTGTTATAATCTGTCATTATGGTTCGCATGAGTTCTTCTTCCGCTTGATTGTCCACCTCGACAAGGTATCCACAAATTGACTCACAGATTTCGGCCGCGGCGTTGTCCGTTGTGTAATCATCATTTGAGATGTAGTAAGAATTCCCTTTAAATTCATGCAGAGTCAATCGTTTGAGATTTTCCTCTTGGGGCGAACACTCTATTTAGAAATATTTAAACGTGAATTACGTTTCAATGTTTAGAATCGTTTTTTCCCTCCAACTCTTTATTCAAACCCTGAATAGAAATTCTGATCAACTCTATCAGATACTCGTGTGTGCCATTCTTCCTTTTTGTGCTCCTTAACTATACTTTCCCCACTATTCAAATCTTTTCCATTTCATATGAAACCAACCCACTAACTTACAATTTATCATCTTTCAAAACATCCCCTTAAAATGTTCTATCCTTCGCGCTTACCGTTAAGCAGTAACATATTGCCATTTTACTAAATTCAGACCCACTATCCTGAAAAATTGATCGATTTATATAAATGATATAATTATAAATAAATATTGAGTTTTCTAGATCTGTGTTCCTTTCTGCATTTGGTCGCTATTATTCGCATAAAAATAAATTTCCTGAAAATATGCCTGCGTCATCTTCACTTGTGTACATTTTATATTTTCATTCAAATTATTCAGAATTTAGAAGACATATCATTTAACGACACACAAATGCCTGTCACAATATTCTTTAGAAACATTTTTTTGTAATTGAAGTCAGCTATAAATTACGTTTCATTTTTAATTATTTTTTTATAACTTATTTCCTCGATATTTTTTTAAAGTAAAACAATCAGAGGAAGTAAAGGTAAATATGTGGGTTATTGTGACTCTAAACAATGGTAAAAGGAGAGAAAGACAATTAGGTGGGTACTAATGACAGTAAAAAATGGTTCGAATCGAGAAAAAATAGGGGTGACTACAGTAAACAGGAAATGATATTTAAGCTATAGTGATTATGATTTAATAAAGCATAGAGACACAATATCACATTTTTAAAATATTTTTTTTCTGCATCATTAACCAACAAACTGTTTTCCACAACTGAGTCCTTACTTTAAGTTGTTGCTGTAGTCGATGTGTTTGTTAAGATTTTATAACCATTTTAAATTATTATTTCTTATTGTATATAATTCACTGTATAATTTTTTCCCTTTTTTTTAAGGTAGGTCCTAACACATAGAACCTTGGTTAGCACAAAGACCCTGGCTGACAACATCGCCCCAACCATCACCCGCATTTTCCAAAAGTCGCTTGACTCCGGCAAACTCCCACTAGACTGGCTTGATACAAATATCACTAGTGCCTACAAGAAAGGTGACCGTCATAACCCAGCAAACTACCGCCCAATATCCCTGACCTCCGTTCCATGCAAAATTCTGGAACACATCATCTGTCGTCACATCATGAACCACCTTGAACACTACAACATTTTGACCACTCTAAACCACGGTTTCCGCTCTGGATACTCCACAGAAACTCAATTAATCATCACCACCAATGACCTCCTTGCCTCCTATGACAAAGGTAACCAGGTCGACATGGCAATTCTCGACTTCTCCAAGGCCTTCGACACTGTTCCACACAGCCTTCTTCTACACAAACTCCACCACTACAGCATTACCGGCAACCTTCACTCCTGGCTCTCAACATTTCTAACAAAACGGACCATGCAAGTAGTGGTAGATGGCGTCCGATCAGGCAAAGCCACCGTAGACACAGGAGTTCCTCAAGGCACAGTACTGGGCCCCCTTCTCTTTCTCTGTCACATAAACGACCTCCCTGATACTGTAAAATCTCAAGTGAGGCTGTTTGTAGATGACTGTCTTGTCTACAGAGAGATAATCGACTACGATGACAACAACCAACTTCAAGCAGATTTGGAGTGCCTTATGAATTGGGCAGACAAATGGGGCATGAAATTTAATTAAACCAAATGCTACATAATGAGCATCTCAAAAAAAAACCATCAAGCTATATGTACACCCTAAATAGGACAATCCTTCAACAAGTAACAAACAATCCATACCTTGGAATTATCTTCTCAAATAACCTAAAATGGTCACCCCATATAAACAAAATTAAAAAAAAAAGCCAACTCCACACTAGGTTTTATTAGAAGAAATCTGCGCCACTGCCCAACATCCTGCAAACGAAATGCCTATCTTGCACTCGTTCGTCCGATACTAGAATATGGTGCAATCATCTGGGACCCATACCTCAAGCAAGACGTGGACAAATTGGAGCGAATCCAACGTAACGCAATGCGCTTCATAGCACGTGACTATAAAACCACCACGCCTGGCTACGTCACTGGCCTTTTAAACAGATTTGACATCCCCACTCTCAAGGACAGACGAGAAAAGATCCGCCTTACATTCTTATATAAAATGGCCATGGGGCTAATTCCGGCCATCCCAGCAAACAATTATCTTACCCCACAGAAGCCAGGCCGATTAATTAGAGCCAAACAGTCACTTAACACTGACTTAACATCTGACAACCCCATGAGAAATTACACCCGAAACAATAACAAATGCTTCACTGTGCCTCGGAGTAACACAATTCAACATAAGCAGTCATTCTTTCCACGCACCATAATTGCTTGGAACAACCTGGACAATACCGCTGTGAACTCGACAACGATCGAAAGCTTCAAGGCCGCCCTGGCATCTGCTAGGGGCCGTTAAATTGGCAACATCGCTTCCCCAACCGTTACACATATGCCAGTATATGGATGCAGCAACGTACCGAACCAGAACCAGAAGCACGGGCAAAACTCATCAACCGGGCGTCACTATAAATTATACAAGTTAAACGCGTTTTCGTGTTTGACTGTCACAATCACAGTTGGTATCGGATCTGTGTGCACTTAGGTTTCAGCGGTTAGGTCGTAGAGTTGGCATTTAGGATCCATCTGTGAGTCGAGCCCGAGTATGTAGCTTTCATGTCGGGAACCTACGGCCCAATCGTCACGTCAATCTTAATGACAGTGGTCTTTGAACCAGGATTTGTGTTCCATTGAATCATGGACCGGTCCGGTTGAACAAGTGATTGTTTTACGTCCAAAAAAAGGCATAAAATAATGACATGTGTGTAATACTGCACAAAATTAGTTGTAGATGATTCAGACAAGTTTGTAAGAGATTAACATTGAGGAGATTTTTATGAATCTGAACATATGCGAGCCCTACATGCTTTCATTGAAGCTTTGAATTTTGAAAAAGAAAATGTCCAAACGAAAATCGGAGCTATTGATTCCTACTGAAGGAAAGGGAATGACAAATGCCAAACAGTCCAAGAATTCAAGCAACGAGCTCACGGTACATCATTATCAGGGCATCACCTGGGCATCACCACAATATTACTAGGGCATCATAAGAGCCATAAAAAGGGGAAGATACTCACAGTATCCCAGAAATAACGACCAAAATTAGAATCGAATAATTTGTGAAGAACACGGGAAAACTTGGCAACGGTGTCATTTAGCTGAAAATTGTAATGTCGGCTACAGATACATCTGTACTGTTATTGTAGTGAAGTAATAAAACTGTCTTTATATTGTTATATTTCATGTATTCTGATGTAAAATATGCATATAATAACTATATAAATAAGAATGAGCTAAAGTGACCATATAACGCTAAAAAACTAATACGTCTTAATAAGTTCGCATTCATTCAAAGAATACTGGTGATTTTCTATTCTTTTAAGTACATCAAATAATTTTAAATGTGATTGAAATAAATTATATCAGCTTTTATTTTAGTTTATGTTTAAGTATGATGAGAAATTGCACATACATTTAAGTAATAATTAAATATTTAAAAAATGTTATCCAAAATTGAAAGCAATGAATCTTCAATTTATCATCTAAGAATTATTTTCAATAAATCATAATCACATTTATATAGTGCATTTTGTGCGTTGTTAATGTTGCGAAATCAAAATAAAATTGATTTAAATTTAATGTTTTCAAAAAAAAAATCAAAATTAAAAATGTTGATTGAACTAAAATAAAATAAAGGAAACTGATTGCCCACCCGATGGCACAAGGGCAAGGTTATCCTAGAATGTGATGTTTGTTACCTAAAGTACAACAAAATCCCTCATTGTAACAAATATATTTTTTTAGTATGAAAGTAAAACGTTTTATTTTGGTCTAAAACATTTCTTGTCGTAAAAACCTACACAAAATAACCATACAACCAACATTTTAAAATTAATACCATATCTTTAAAACAAATTTAATTTAAAAAACCTACAAAATGATTAATTTGTTACAAATTCACTTGCGCTGAATAACTTAATATGAGTCCAATTTCAATTATGTTTCTTGATAGTATACTTTAAAAATAACAAAATTGTATTTTACAATCTATACTTACTAGATTCAGTTCTAATAGTAGTACTTGTCGCTGTAAAAAAAATTAAAATAAGTTCAGTTTAATTAACCCAACAAAACGTATTTTAATGTCATTTTTTTTAAATTTCAAACGTTTTAAAAATGTATTTGTATAAACATTACAATCACCGTCAGATCAATTCATGTTGTTCTGGGTCATTTAAAATTTTCTCTGATACCCAACGATTTTTTTCTCAGCCACGTACCACCGTGTCTTTCTTTCGTAACAAAAAACGGGAGGAAATACTGTGTGTGAAATGAGTGTTTTGTTAAAAGAGACATGGCTTTGGATGTATGAAGAAATTAGTACATTTTTGCTAGAAGTTGTGTAGCTAAAACTTTTGTTATAATATGCGTAAGATTTCTGGACACGTCTATTTTATTCTGCACAGCAGTGATTTTTTTCTTATGCATTTTCCACTGTCATGAATATGAAGCTAATAAATGATAAGAAACCAAAATCTTTTCTTCGCTTGTTTTGTTGACAGAAAGATACAACACGTCAGCTCTGTAAGGGCTAAGAGAAAAGGAGTTCTTGACTCTGAAACTGTACTGAGGCCTAATGGGACCTAACCTCTACACAACGTTATTTCCGTCACAATTACTTTTCATTATAAGGGATTTATAGTACAGTGTATGCAAAATTTTACAAAATAATTAATTTTTATTTATTTTTTAACTTTTTTTTTATGAGTCAGTTATCGTACAACTCTAAAATTAAATATCTATGTGGGATGTATTGTGTTTGTTATTGTGTATCTATGTGTGGGTTTTTTGCAATATAACAAAACCTAGTAGATTCATCTTAAGAAAACTATTAACTTTTACATTTTCTAATATAACTTCTAAACTCACCATAATATTTCAAAGGTATTTTCCTAAATACTGAAAAGCTATAAATATTTAATGAAAAAAAAACACTTAAAATAAAACGTCTTTAAATATTAACCAAAAAGGTATCCCTTTAAATCAATACCTTATCTGAAAATAAATTGTTTTAAACAATCCATTAAAAAGAAGAAAAAAAATTATTACATTAATAAAATTGTGTTTTTTAAAATTTACATTATTATTTTTTTGGTGTCTTTTTTAAATTCAATTTGCAAATGATAACTCTGACTAAGTTAAAGTTTAATAACTTTTTATCACCCTACTGCATATTTACTGAATGTCATAGTTATTTTGTCTTATCATATGACAAATAAAGTCTAAATACTTACAAGCTGCAGTTCTCAGAGTAGTGGTCGTCGCTAAAAAATAATGATACAAAAAAATTAAAAACACAAAAAAGCACAAAACATATCATTATTATTTATCTACCTAAGATTTTAGATTAATTTAAATGTAATGGAAAAAGAAAACCTTTCAAATACCGGTATAGTTTATCTTTAGTTGTTTTTACTCTCTCTTTGTTATATTCAAATGTAGTAAAAATGTATTTGTATAAACATTACTTTCGAATTATAATTGATTAATAGTATGGTGCATACAGAATTTAACCAAATAATTAATTTATTTATAATTTATTATTTTGTCAGATATTATGCAACTAGAAAATCAAAATACTTACTTGCTGCAGTTCTGAGAGTAGTGGTCGTCGCTAAAATAAAATAATAAAAAATATAAAAGTGAAACAAATGCATTATTGTTTGTTTACGCATTTTTTTTTCAAGAACCTCATATGTTTTAGATTGATTTAAATGTATGTGAATGTTTTAAAAAAATAAAATTAGATCGGACATTTAGTGCTTTTAATTGGTCTTTTTAAGAATTCAAATGTTTTATAATTGTATTTCTATAAACAAAACGTTTTTTAAATTGTAATGGAATTATAGTATGGTGTATGTAGAATTTGACAAAAATGATTAATTTATTACTAATAATTTTGCAAGTTCTCGAACAACTAGGATTCAAATATATTATTTTGATTTGCTGCGTGGGTCTAAATTTGTGTGTGTTTTTGCATAATAACAAAACCTAATCTATTCATCTTTAGAAAACTATTAATTTTTTATTTTCTAATTTTAAGTTCTAGGCTCACCATAATTTTGAAAAAGGTATTTTCCTAAATTATTTTTAAAATATAAATATTTATTGAATAAAATAAGTAAATAAAAATTCTTCAAAATTAACCAAAAAGCCTACTCTTTTAAATCAATATATCATCGAAAAATATTATTATTTTTTTAATTTGAAAGAGGGAAATGATCCTGATTTAATATAATTTTGATTTTTTTTATATTATTTTTTATTTCAATTTAACTTGCAAATTTTAACTCTGACAAAGTTGAATTTGAATAACTTTTTATCATCATACTATATATTAAATCAATGTCATAGTTATTTTGTCTAATTATATGACAAATACAATATAAGTACTAACGTGCTGAAGTTCTAAAAGTAGTGGTCTTGGCTAAAAATAAATAATAGAAAAATAGATATATATGTTAAAGTGCACAAAATATATCATTATTATTTATCTACCTAAGAAATCTTTCTTTTCAAGATTGTCATATGTTTTAGATTGTTTTAAATGTATTAGTTTAAAAATACATTTTTATGATATATAACTCTGACTAAGTTGAAGTTTAATATTTTTTTATCACCCTACTGTATATTAACTCAATGTCATAGTTATTTTGTCTTATCATATGAAAAATAAAATCTAAATGTTTACAAGCTGCAGTTCTCAGAGTAGTGGTCGTCGCTAAAAAATAATGATAAAAAAATAAAAACACAGAAAAGCACAAAATATATCATTATTATTTATCTACCTAAGAAATCAGTTGTACTTTTTTTCCTTATCAAGAATCTCATATATTTTTGATTATTTTAACTGTAAGGGAAAAAGAAATCCTTCCATTTACCGGTTTAGTTTATCTTTAGATGTTTTTAATCTGTCTTTGTTATTATTTAAATATTGTAAAAATTGATTTGTATAAACATTACTTTCGAATTATAATTGATTAATAGTATGGTGTATGCAGAATGTAACAAATAATTAATTTATTTATAATTTATTATTTTGTAAGATATTATGCAACTAGAAAATCTAAATACTTACGTGCTGCAGTTCTTAGAGTAGTAGTCGTCGCTAAAAAATATAATAAATATATATATATATATATATAAAAGTGAAACAAATTCATTATTATTTGCTTACGTCAATTTTTTTTCGAGAACCTCATATGTTTTAGATTGTTTTAAATGTATGTGAATGTGTAAAAAATAAAATTAGATCGGACCTATAGTGCTTTTAATCGATCTTTTTAAGAATTCAAATGTTTTATAATTGTATTTCTATAAACAAAACTTTTTTTAAAAAAATTAATGGAATTATAGTATGGTGTACGCAGAATTTGACAAAAATGATTAATTTATTACTAATAATTTTGTAAGTTATCGTACAACTAGAATTCAAATATATTATTTTGATTTGTTGTGTGGGTCTAAAGTTGTGTGTGTTTTTGCATAATAAAAAAACCTAATCTATTCATCTTTAGAAAACTATTACTTTTTTTATGTTCTAATTTTACGTTCTAGGCTCATCATAATTTTGATTCTATATTGTTTTTTTTAAAATGTAAGTCTTCAATAGCATGTTCCAAAAAGTGACAATGCTTCTCGGTCAAAAAAATATAAAAGACTTCAGGAAATGAGTAAAAGAATGTATGGTTAAACTTGAAAAAAGGAACATAACAAAACAAAGGACGTGTCGAAAGGAAGCCGTCTGACAAAGTTGAATTTGAATAATGTGTTATCATCATACTGTATATTAAATCAATGTCATAGTTATTTTTGTCTTATTATATGACAATACAATATAAGTACGTACGTGCTGCAGTTCTAAGAGTAGTGGTCGTGGCTAAAATTAAATAATACAAAAATAGATAACAATTTTAAAGTGCACAAAATATATCATTATTATTTTTATACCTAAGAAATCTTTCTTTTCAAGATTCTCATAGGTTCCAGATTCTTTTAAATGTATTGTTTAAAAATACATTTTAATGATATACAATCTTTAAAGGTTTTTAATCGGATTAAATCGGTCTTTTTAAAAATTCAAATGTCTTAAAAATGTAATTGTATAAAAATTACTTTCTAATTATATTATTGATTTATATAAGGAGTACTAATAATTCAGCAAAAGGATACATTTAAAGCCTTATGTAATCATCTTTAGAAAACGATCAATATTTTAATTATCTTTTAAAATTCTAAGCTCACCCATAGATTTTTAAAAGTATTTTCCTAAATAATTAACAACTATACACATTTAATGAATATACTACTAAAATAAATCATATTCAATCTTTTTAAATCAATAACATATTTGAAATTACGTTTAAAAATAATTCTTAAAACGCAGAGAAATTCCAATGATTTAAAAATTAAAAAAACAACAACATATAAATTGCAAATAATATCTCTATGTTAAATTTCAAGAGTTATTTTTATCACCATACAGTAGATTAATATAACAAACTACAATAGTTCATTTCTTCTTGTTATCATATATATATACAGTGCGTAGATAGGGCTGGTGTCTTCCTATGCGGTAAACTCATGGTTGTACCAGCATCCCCACCCCCCGACTTCCACGATGGATTTCTTCTTGTTAAAATAAGTTGACAATATAAACATTACAAGAACAAATAAAATTAATGGATGGTCACGAAGTGAATGTATTTTAGAGCTGAAACAACTTTGAGTTATAGTTATTTTTACAGTGAATTTACTTTATTAAATTTTATTCAATTCCTGGTCTTCAAAGATGTAAACCTGTCAATCACTTTATCAAAATCAATATCCATCACCGTTTCACTCTCAATTAATAGTAGAGCCAGTTCAGAAAGCCTTGACTGTCCCATGATGTATCGGAAGTAGTTCTTGATAAGACTTAGTATTGAAAAGCTACGCTCACATGAAGCCCCAGACACACCGGCCGTAAGAACAAATTGAAGGGCTTAGCGAGAGTATTAAAAGATATTTTATGACGTCCCATTCAGCTATGAATTTCAAAGCATTAAAACACTGACCATACCATGACTCTGTGAAATTCATCAGCTGTCCGGAGTCTCCTTCTAAGCCTTGCTATTTAAAAATAAAATCATCTTCTAATAACTCAGCGTATAAATTGGTTAATTTTGTAAAGGACGACAAGAAATCTTCTCCACTTTAGTAGATTCTACATGAATTAAATAGTACGTAACATATCTGCTACTTCCTTGATTGCCGATGATCATATCTTTAGTTCACAATAAAATCTATAAATACACTCAGTATCTCCCCACTGTTTTTTCTTGCAGAGAGAGCCCAGCATCTATTCATTGCTCTTCTGCCATTCTTTTCTTAAACCTTAATCTTTTCTCATCAAAAACTCTATATTGGTCTTATTTTAAAAGTAAGTTTTCAATAGCATGTTCCACCAAGTGACAATGCCTATCGGGCAAAAAATATAAAAGACTTCAGGAAATAAGTCAAAGAAAGTATGGTTAAACTTGAAAAAAGGAACACAACAAAACAACTGACGTGTCGACGGGAAGCATTCGTCAGCAAACAAGCAACGGAAAAAAAAAAACAGAATTAAAATTTAAAAAATAGAAAATTCTAGAAAGAGCGATTATTTAAAATGTTCTGATTTATGTCATTAAAAAAATATTTAAATGTAGCACGTTTAAATTTTAACTCTATCCAGGATCATTTTCCCAGTTGGATTTTTTACACGTAGGATAATGAAGGTTAACCAGACGGTATCGGGAACCCACAAGGATCGTTATCCCCGAGGGATCGTGATACAACCGGTACCGGGTCCAACTAAGATCGGGATGAAACCAAGATCGGGGTTCCATTGAGGAATTTAAGGTTTTCAAAAATTATGGTTTATGTTTTTCTTATGGGAGACAAATTATTATTATTTTCTTTTGATACAGCGTTTTTTGTTTTGTTTTTGTTAAATGGTGCATAATTTCAACCTTAACGAAAAGGCTGTAGAATTTGTTTTTTCCGAATACAATCCCGGGAATAACCGGGTATATTAGCTAGTATGGGATATACAATCTAAATACGTACGTGCTTCTGTTCTAAGAGTAGTGGTCGTCGCTAAATAAAAATCAAATAAGTCATAATTAGTAAGATTGTGTTTTTTCTATTATTTCATGTTATTCGTTATTATTTGTATACGTTTTATATGTCATTTCTTATATGAGACGTTTGTAGATGTTGGATCATTGATAGGTCGGTAGGTGCAGTTTGCAAGTATTATCTGTCTTTTGGTAGGTGGTATTTCACTATGATTTCACAGGTCACGTCTAATATTGATTTATATTTCATTCAATTGTTTGCTCTCCTTTTTTTAATCAGTTGCCTAGTTAGACGTTGATTGTCTATTTGGATGTTGATTGTCTATTTGCATGTTGATTGTCTATTTGGATGTTGATTATCTATTGGATGTTGATTGTCTATTTGGATGTTGATTGACTATTTAGATGTTAATTGTCTATTTGGATGTTGCTTGTCTATTTGAATGTTGCTTGTCTATTAGAATGTTGATTGTCTATTTGGATGTTGCTTGTCTATTTGAATGTTGATTATTTATTTGGATGTTGAATGTTTAGTCTTCTGTACATTTTAACCATCTCGATAACTGCTGCTTCTCTTTTTGGAATTGGAAATTTTATTTCACATGCTTCTGTTGGGGTAAATCATAAACGTCCCTAGATCAAATGCGCCGCATAGTTTTATACTTTTCCAAAAGAGTCCTGTTCTGTTTTGCTGCAAATTGACTGTAGCGCAGACCTGTATTTCATCAATGATCGCACATAAGCTATGTACAAATTGGTGCAATGTGGTCTTGTCACTACCCCATGAGATACTATCCAGGCATTGTGGTATTGTCGCAATTGTGAAGTACTGACTAGGCAGTGTGGTATTGTGCCTGCCATATGAGGTACTGGTCAGGCAGCGGGGTGTTGTCACTGCCATATAAGGTACTAGGCAGGCAGTGTGGTTTTGTCACAGCCATAGGAGGTACTGGCCAGGCAGTGTAGTCTAACTGGACACCTAGATATGTCGGATTTTCTTCTTTTTGAAGTATTGTGGTTCCTTGTGGGGATAGTGTAGTGTTCTATTTGGCTACCTTGTGGCATTTAGTGAAGACTAAGTTTACTGATTTTGTGATGTTTAATTACAATTCCACTTTTTACAATAAATACTGATTCCGATAAAGTCTCCAGTAGGACGCCTTGCAAGTATGCCTTTGTGTCTGCATCTATACCATATCACAAGATCATCTACATAGAGTGCCTTCTCCACCAATAGCTCGTAAGGTAGATCTTTAATAAAGTTAAGAAAATATACAAATCATGGACTAACATTTTGAGAGCCCTTCCTCCGGGACTGCCTTTGATGAGATAGTATTGTTTCACTTTAAATAGGATAGTGTACGCAGTGAGAAAGAATTTGATATGCAGCCTTGCATTGTATGTCATCTAGACCAATCCTTCTCCCAAAACTCTATTCGCATCAGACTCTATTCACACCAGACCCATTCACCTGCTTGAGATCAACAAAGTGGCTGTGGTATGTTGTTGTAATCTTGGACGCCATTTAAGATTTTTTCGCTCAGTAAGAAGAGTTTTTCGTCCTTACACTGACCAGCCCTGGGGGCCAGCTTGGCATTTATTTAGGGAGCTAATTGTTTTTAGCAACCAACGAATACGATTGTTAATCCTTCATTCTTTACGTTTTCTAGTGCAGGGGTTCTGAGATATCGGTCAATACCTTTATCAATATCAGCATCATTTATTTTTTCAACATTGTCTCTACAATATATGTTTTCAACTGTTTAGGGATTTTTATTTTCGCCTTGTACTGTTTATAAAATCAAGTATGGCTGATTTCTCTGAAAAGGCCTAAATTTACCATCATGTCTTTATAGATAAGGTAGAAAGCCGCTGTTTTTTTTGCCCATTCATTTCTTTTTAATATTTTGTGACAGTTATGTTTGCTTTTACAATGGTCTCAATTAGAGGTTTTTTTTTTCGAACAGTTTTATTTTCTAAATATTTTCTCGCAGAGTCTGTTTTATAACTTGTTCTAGATTTTGTTCTCTATATTTTTGTAAAACAATTCCCCCTGCATTCTAGAGAGGCAGCTTCTAGTATAACTTTGAGGATTTATTCGCATACATTGTGGTTTTGTTTTGGGTAATGGTACTAAGAAAGCTCATGGCTACCTGATGTGTTGTGATCTCTTTGTATTTCAACGCATTAATGCTTTAAAATTATTTTATTTGGTGCTGATAGCGTCACGAGAATGGGTCAGGGATATCAACCTATGCCATCCAATACAAAAAAGTTACTATATATATAGTAATTCTGAAAATAATACTGCTAGATCAGGTCTGCTGAGAGTGTCAAGAGCTATGAGCATAAGCGTGTGTGTCGACCTTTCTGCAGAGTGAATATATTTATTCTATTGCCTTGTCAAAAAGAATACGAGAACAAGACATTGTATCTAAATGTAAAGGAATATGAAAATCACCTGTGGTAGTTGGTTCAGTGGTTGTTGTAGTAGTAGTCGTAGTGGTTGTAGTTGTCGGGCACTGGTATTGGCTTGCCTTAACGCAGGTTTTGGACTGATGGATGGATAATAAACATTTATTTTAATAATGAATTAAAGATACCTCATCCGAAAAACGTTTCCGACGACGGAAGTGTAGTATCTGTCTGAAGTCACCAGACAGTAGCCTATTAATTACACCCATGATGCATCTCCTGGAGAGTTTTGTCCAATGTTTATATTGCTCCGTCGACAGATTTAGTTGCTGCAATTAATTAGAGAGTTAAGGAATCGCGATTGTGTGTGTGTGTACGCTATCAAGTAACTGATGAATCAACAGCCTTTTTTTTCTTTTGGATCAGGATAACCAAGATTGAAAAGCTATCAAAATTCTAAAACAAAGCTTCTGAACAATTTTCTAAACACTTCGTCATCGGATTGACTCTGTTGTGCTTTAGTTTATTTTGTAAATTGTCTTTTTCAAGTTTTTAAGAACTGATCAAGAACAACAACTAGAAAAAGAAACCTCAGGTATTGCTTATTAAAAATGTTAGATCATGACACGGACGGAATGCAAAACTGCTTAAGTTTTTAAGTTGACATTTAAGATACAATGTTTTCTAGACGCGCGAAGCTTTCAAAACTTAAAAAAAAATAGCAACTAATTTCTAAATCTCGTCACCAAAAACCGTTCACTAAATAACAAAAGCTCCATCACGAAACACATAATTAATATTAAACCTGTTTCGGTCTATGGTCATTTTAATCTCCGTAAATGCTGAATTAACTGAATACATGTTGGCGTATTTCTAGGGTATAAGAGGAACTAGCATCTAAAATTTCAAATTTGATAGGTTTTGTTGTTCTAGAGATATCATCATCATCATCAGTGTGAGTTGGGGTGTGTGAGTGTTTGTTCTTTAGAATTTACATACAAAGATAAGGTGATATCGCTAATTTTTTAAATATACTTTACATAAACTTCGCATTTTTTCGTGCGGTTCTTTCTTTCTGCCTGGGTGTGTGGCAAAATTTTCGGACGGCGATTCGATCAACGTCCCGTCAACCTATCGAGCTTAAACTATGCAAATAGACTCGATTCCGATGAAAACTCATGTTATCAAATTTCAGGCCAACCAACCCTAAAATCCAAAACCAGATTTTTTCCTTCTTTTTTTTTCATGCTCGAAATGAAGGAGACATGATGCCAATGATTTCACGAAATAAAATTCCCGATTACTTCGCTAAAAAAGATTCGTAAAACACGGACGAATGCGTTTTTCAGCCCCCCCCCCCCGCCCCCGGACAATTCCCATTTCTCATTATTAAATTTTACAACGTATTTAAACAAAAACATTTGTTGTTAGTGATTGCTTAATTTCTAAGTAATCCAACGGTCGGCGACTGGATTGGTGGTGATGTAACTTGCATCCATTCCATCCATGGGGTTTGGGGTGCATTTACAAGGAAGAAATTTTAGACAAGAAGTAAAACATAGCCAGGAACCTGGGGTGGATTGTACTCGTTAACGTTAGATAGTACCTCATCTAAGAAAAATCTGGAGATGGAATCCCGTAGGTAGTATTACATTGACTCAATGACAATGCGGGAATATTCTGCTCCACTCCTGTTAAAAGCTATGCCATCAAAACATGATAATTCATTTGGCTCACTAAATGCATGGGGAGAGGTCATTTGCTGACCAGGGAACCATTTAATTTTCCTGAAAATGAAAATATCCCAAGTATTGTGACCTCGTTCTTTAGTCTATTTTATTGTCACATGGAGATGGACGAACACCAAAAGCCAAACAATATTTAAATTTTGAATGCGCATCATATGATAATATAAGAACAGAGTGTGTTTAAATGCAGAATGAAACATGTAGAACAAGAAGTCAATAGATGAAACAATTCAACTTGATTAGGTTTGCAGTTCTTGAGATCTCGTGACCGGTGAGTCACTGAGTCAGTTAGTCAGTAAGTCAGCGAGTCAGTAAGTCAGCGAGTCAGTAAGTAAGCGAGTCAATAAGTCAGCGAGTCAGTAAGTAAGCGAGTCAGTAAGTAAGCGAGTCAGTAAGTCAGCGAGTCAGTAAGTCAGGGTGTCAGTAAGTCAGAGAGTCAGTAAGTCAGTGAGTCAGTAAGTCAGCGAGTCAGTGAGTCAGTAAGTCAATCAGAGAATGGAACTTGAATTTTATATTTATAGATATCTTTGGAATATAAATATTTTGTTTTTTTACCCGTGGGTTAAAATTTTCACCGAGTTTGCATGATCTTATGTTCCCTCTGTTGTTGTTGCATTTATAATACTTGCTACAGATTGTAGGGTGAGCCGCTACGCCATTTTTCACGCTTTTACAAGGATTAATCACTGAAAATACAAAAATAATTGTTATTTTTATAAGGCTTACAATGTTAGCCACTGATAAGAGCTAAACTTTTTCTCAGGGCCAAGTTTCGGATTAGGCACGAAAAAGGGAAAATGAATGCTACCCAAATGAGACCGTTATACAATGGTTCTCAACCTTCTTAATGCCGCGACCCTTTAATACAGTTCCTCATGTTGTGGCGACCCCAGCCACACAATTATTTTCGTTGCTATTTCATAACTCTAGAGTATATGTGTTTTCAGATGGTTTTAGGCGACCTCTGAGAAAGGGTCCCTAAATCCCCAAAGGGGTCGCGACCCACAGGTTGAGAACCGCTGCTTTAATACAACATATAATACATTTTTCCTTCATTCTTATAAAAGATTTGAGATTTTTTATTTACAGATAAAAATGCAGATGAAAATGGGAACAACTGTTTTTTTTACAAAAAACAAGAATAAGAATTTAATTTTAGATAAAATCATTGAAATATTTTTTATATTGGTTCTTAGCAGGATTAGAAAAAAAAAGTTTTTCCTACAACAGATAATTGAGCCCAGTCATTCATATTTTTATTCAAAAAGTTATATTTTCGATGGTGAATAGACAGACGGCACAAAAGTACAATTTATTAATAGTGTCATAACATGTTCAAGTTCACTACCATTAAGTTTGTCATAATATACAAATACGTTATATTAGTGAACAACTAAGTTTATAATAATGAACAGCTAAATTCCTAATATTAAACAACTAAGTTTACACTAATGAACAACTAATTTTATCACTATAATAAACATGTTTATCATAATGAAGCACTAAGTTAATAGTAGTGTTTCTAAAAATGAAAAACTAATTTTATAATACTGAACACAAACTTTATCATAATAAACAACTAATTTCATCATAATAAACAACAAAGTTTATCATAATATACAACTAAGTTTATGATTACGAACAACTACGTTTATCATAATGAACTAATAAGTTTAAAATAATGAACAATTATTGATATCACAATGAACAGCTAAGTTAAAAAAATTTAATGTTATCGTTTATCATAATAAACACTTATGTCAGTACTGATATTTCTCAATAAAAGTGACACTTACCTTGACCGCTCAAAGAGCCGATGTGGCCGATTAAAAAGAGGATCAATAATTTGGTCTGGTATCGAAAAGAAAAAAATGAACGTACTAACAGTATGCACAGTATGAAAGTGTTCCTATTAAATTTACTAATTTCGTAGAGGATTTAAGCTGGTTCCCTTCACAGTGAATCCCCCCTCTCCACGCCATTATATAACCCAAAATAGATTGGATGTTATTGCACCAGTGACGTAGTTTGGGTTGTCGGAGTGTTTCATTGTACCAATGTTATCCGCATACGGGACTCCAATTCAGGCGTTACTTCTCTTAAATAAGTTGCCATCCTGGGTTAAAGAGTCATATTCCCCCGGGCTGCTGCTGTTGGTTGTTCTTTTTTGCCTGACCGGGCTTTGATGGGGATAAAACTCAAAATCATATTAAGATTAGCTGAGTTCACGTTAAGATTAGCTGAGTTTACATTAAGATTAGCTGAGTTCACGTTAAGATGAGCTGAGTTTAGACCATTCGGCCACCCAGAAAATATGACACAGCGATGATACGTATCAATACATATTTGTATACAAAATGTACTTACCACAGCAGCCATTGTAAGAACTTTGGTTCGAAACACAGATGTAGATGTGAAGTGATCAGGGGTAGAGGTTTTTATCCTAACGTGTAATTTAAATGTCAAACTATTCATAAACATATTACGTGGATGATTTAAGCATATTAAAAACGCTTATCAAACAAATGGTTCTAAAACAGGAATCTCGGAAAAAAATCAGCGTAAAATAAGCGTAAAAGAAAAAAGTTGTATGAAACAATACTGTTTAACAAAATGAATTATGTGAAACTATTCGCAAAATCTGTCGCCAAGGAGAAAGACTGTAATTAAAATGGTCTCATCTGAAATCATCCCACAGAGTGTTGTAGGTTTGAAGTGAAGGAATTATCTTATAGGACGAAAGTTTAAGGAATTTAATGAATGATATTTCGATAACTTTTCCTTTTTTTCTTTCGCCGTATTTGCTAATGGAATTACTTAGTCACAAACCATTAAGACTTAATAAACAATATTTGAAACTATTAAATTAATACACTTTAAATAACCTTATAATTTAGTTTTCAGATTTTTGTGAGTATGGAGATGGTAGAGCTAATATTTCCTTTCCCATATGATTCAATATTAAAACGGAGAACGTTTTTGGACCAGTGTTGTAGAGTTTTAGAATTATTTTTTCTTTGTTTGGAGTAAGGGTTGCTGTTTGAATTACTGATGACATCTTGCCACCTAAGGCATAATTTATGTTTCTATTTGCCTTACAATGATTTACTAGCTTATCGAGGTTAACACCATAGAGTAAAACGTACTGGGCTAAGTATGCCCCCAAACAGCTGTCCCAAATTATGGTCGTGTGGCGACCTATAGGTCCGCATATCTGGGAACGAATATTCCTATTGGATGAATCTGTCAAACAAGCTATTTTTTCTATCTTTTGAGGGCCCACGATCAATTTATTGATGCTTCAGGCTCTTGGATTAATTTAAGAGTATGCCTTCTCTTAGATGAGTTACCATCCAAGGCTAACTAGTCCCATTCATTCGGGATACTTCGGATGATGGATTGAACTCCAGAGCATCAGCTGCTATTTGGATCGAGTCAGTATAGACCACTTGGCCACCCAACACACAGCTATGTTTAAATGATCAATACGGTTATGAACATTGTGGAAGTTTGGTTATTTCTACCCATGAAAGAAATTCGAATTGTAAAAAACAACATTTAATTTATAATCGTTAAACTGATTTAGGTTTATTAAGGATAAAACTAATGTATTTTAATAATATTTAATATGAATAATTTACTGCTGAATTTAAACAACCTTTTCAAGTTAAGTGGATAACGGATAACGTGGTCTGAGATGATTATTATTTTAGGATATTTTTTTTAGAGATTGTAAAGATATGTAATCTTGGTTTGGAAAATCCAACTTCCTATACCAACAATTGCGATTACTTAAGATTTTAACAAGTAAATACTTTTTGTCGTATTTCCATGTTTCACATCTGCTGAGGAAGACATTTAGCCGAAACGTTTGTATCTTATTACCCTGGGGTGTGGGGTGGAATCAGTCGGGTGAGTAGAGTTTAAAGAGATGTGTTTTGAGTGCAGTTTTGAAGGCTCGGGTGGTCGATATATTGCTGATGTGTATTGGCAGAGAATCCTATTATTTGGGGGCGCAGAAAGAGAACGATCGTTCACCATATGTTTTAGTACGTGTCTTAGCAACGGACAGAATACGCGTTTCTGCAGAGGAGCGAAGCTGTCGAAGGGGTGAATAGAAATAAAGGAGTTGGGTTATATAGGAAGGGCAGGAATCTGAGAAAAATTTGTGACAGAGAACAGACAGCTTGTAATAAATGCGTGTCTGTATAGGGAGCCAATGAATGTATAAGTAGAGTAGTGGTGTGACATGATCCGGTTTTTTTTTTTGACTTTAGAACTAGCCTAGCAGCTGAATTTTGAACCTTTGTAGTTTTTCTATGAAGTGTTTTGGTGAACCTGACAGAAGAGAGTTGCAATAGTCAAGACGAGAGAAAACCAGAGCATAGACTCGGATTTTTGTTGCGCTAACTGTGAGGTAGAGCCAGATGGAGCTGATCTGACGGATAGCGTTGTATGCAGAACGACAAATGTGAGAGATATATTTATCGAGAAACCTTTTGTAAGAAAGAATAAAAAGAAGATTCCTAGCAGAGGATGTAAACTGTATGTCGGAGTTACCTACTTGAAATGAGGTGGGGAGAGTTGAGGTAGAGGATGATTTGTGATTGTGAATAAGGAGTGCTTCCGTTTTGTCATCATTAAGCTTCAACTTGCTGAGTGTCATCCAAGACTTGACATCACCAATGATTGTAGTGAGAAAATAAAAATAAACAAAAGTAACAAGGTTATAACATCCTTTTTACCCCCCTCACCCCACACACAAACAAACTCTTTTTATATCCTTAATATTAACTTAATTTTTGTCAATGGTTGGCTCGCTGGCTGGGTGCCATGTTGGAGTCTGCATGGCTGGCAAAATTTCGTGGCGGCTAATTGTCCCTCTTCATATCACCCTATCGAGCTGAAACTTGGCACACGGACTCCTTGTCGATGACAAAACATTTATTCAAACTTTTAGCTCGACCCCCCCCCTACCCCCCAACCCCTCAAAAAAGATATCCCCCATTTAAAAAAAAAATATGTGATTACATGTTAAACTATGATGAATGAGTTTCTTTTATTTAAATATCGCAATTGCATTTGGTGAGTAATATTTTCTTTTGTGTTTGTGTTGATGAAATAATTGTGCAGTTTAAAAGCAGGTGGGTTATTATAATATTAATGGGCAGTTGCGAGCCTTAAGGTAAGGAAGGGGGCACTTATTGAGATTCTTATCAAGTGCTTTACTTGTTTTCATTTTGTCCTAATTTTTGACCCCACCCCTATTGTGGTGTGGGCCAGGTATCCCTTTTGTCGTTACTGGATCTATCGGCAGCGTTCGATACGCTTGACCACGGCATACTTCTCCAACGTCTGCGATATATACGTTCGGTTTCACCGATACCGCCCTGAGATGGTTGCGCTTATATCTGACAAATCGGGTCCAATCAGTTATCGCAAACGGCTTGACCTCCAAGAAATCCATTATTGAATTCGGAGTACCCCAAGGCTTGGTCTTAGGCCCGGTGCTTTTCACTATGTACGTTCAGCCCCTGGGTGCAGTGATCAAGCAGCTTGACATGGTATATCACATGTTCGCGGATTATACCCAACTTCAAAAATCCGTGATCCCCTCTCAGTTCCCTCAGCTTCCAAATATGACACAGAAGACAGTGGAGTCAGTTAAGCACTGGATGACAATAAACAAGCTCAAATTGAATGATGAAAAGACTGAGGTGATCCCCATTGCTACCGCTCAAAAATTAAAATCTTTAAAAGATCCTCCATCGTTTACTCTCTCAGGCGTGCAGATTGAGTTTGCTCAAACAGTGCGAAACCTGGTTGTCTACTTAGATAGAACACTAACTATGGAAAATCACATTAACATGATTTGCAAGGCGATTTTTCTAGAGCTGCGCAGACTTAGTCATATCAGCCCCTTCTTAACGTTGGATGCATCAAAGAGGCTGATGTGTGCATTCGTGCTATCACGCATGGACTACTGCAATGCTCTCATGGTGGGTCTTCCAGCTACGCTCCTTGATAAAATTCAAAATGCGGCTCGAATTGTTCTTCGTAAACGCAAATTCGACCATGCTAAAACTATTCTGATAGATTTGCATTGGCTGCCTGTCCGCACTCGCATAGAGTACAAAATCGCAACTCTGTGCTACCGCTGCTTGCATGACCTGGCGCCGTCCTATCTCCAAGCGCTCATGACGCCTTATGTACCCACTAGACAACTCCGCTCATCCGATAGTGGCAAACTCTCGCTACCGCGTGTTCGCCTTGAAACTTACGGAAAGCGCACGTTCACATTTGCTGGCCCAACCATTTGGAACACCCTTCCTGACGCTCTCAAAAACAGCCAGACGCTGGAGTCCTTCAAAACAAATTTAAAAACTCATCTATTTCGCAAACACCTGCTGGAATGATGTTGTCTACCATCTTTCCCAGCTTGTTCTTATCTCACAGCTGAATTTTTGTACCGCACTTCGATCCTTTGGTGATGAAGCGTGATTTTTCAAATGAACATTATTATTATTATTATTAGTATTGGTCAATATAACATTTCATAAAGGTTTTAGTCGAAAACTAAGTTTTCAAGCGTTGTTTATTTTTATGCCGAATTTGTACACAATGTGTAGATTAAAAATAAATATATTGATTTAAATTCAAAACTAAACCTAAAGACAATTGAAATAACGATGCTTTCCAATCACAATCACATAGTGATTTATTTCAATGAATTTAATTCAAAATTGGCATTACTGGCCTGGGTAAGATATGTTTCACGTCAGCTGTCAGGCCACAGACTCTATAATTTGCTTTAGTAATTCAACACGCATGGACTTGTTTCTGTCGTTTTTAATCTGCTACGCAATCTCGGCAAATTGTCACGGTTGCCTAACCTAAACTCAAATAATAAACAACGTGATTTTATTTATTGTTTTGGAATATGTCTCACTAGGATGTTGAACCCAATAAGAAACATCTAAACCTATTTACTCTATAAGGATAAAACGGGACCGATTACTAAGTCTCTGATGATTATTACGTCATAGATGTTGCATCGACCGCGATGTGTGAGGCAATGTATGGGTACCTCGTCAAAATCTTTCCAGCAAGCTCTCCAGCGCTCTAGCTTTCCAAAAGGTATCAATGACTGTCTCATGTCGATGCGACTGCCCCTCTGTCATGGAAAGAAGGCTGTCACCTTAGTTAGTGCTCATGCACCCACAGTGTCAAACTCAGAAGAGACCATAGATACGTTTTATGAAGACCTGAAAACTATCATCTCCTTCACACCGACTGCTGACAAACTCTTCCTTCATGAAGATTTCAATGCACGTGTCGGCAGTGACTACACCTCCTTGGGGGAATGATTGGGAAGTGCAACAGCAACGACCTACTTCTACTTCTACTTCAACTTCAGCCCCTCCCCCCCCCCACACCCTTTTACGCGGAACAGGACCTTCTGGATGCAACCCTTTTCAAAACACTGACATCAGATAGATTATGTCATCGTCAGAAACAAGGATTGACAGGACATGAGGGTGACTAAGGCCACGTGCGGCGCAGAATGGTGGACGGAATACCGCCTCATCGTTTCGAAGATGAAAATTCACACCCAACCTAAGAGACGACCTCAAGCCACCAAAGCTCCGAAACGCCTTAACATCAGTAAGCTGGAGATCCCTGATGTGAGACAATCCTTTTTTTGACATTATGTATGAAGACCTTTATACTATTTCACTGGACAATCAGGATACGGACACTGCGTGGACCGCTCGTGAGACTGTGTATCCCACAGCCGCTAAGCGCCTCGGGTCTCTACCAGGAATCATAGGGATTGGTTTGATAAAAACATCTCAGCGATCCAAATGCTACTTGAGCAAAATCGTCGGGCGTACAAGTCCCTCCATGATGACAAATTGTCAACAGCAACGACAACTGCACTGAGGAGCATCCGCAAGGACATACAGTTGCAATTGCGTCAGATGCAAGACTCCTGGCTGAGTATGAAAGCTGATGAGATTCAGGGATTTGCATACAAAAAAGACATGAAAAACTTCTACAGTGGCCTGAGAGAAATATATTTCATTCACCTTCGTGCAGACGGTTCTACACTCATCACAGACAAGGAGAACAAATGGGCTAAACACATTATTAGTGTGCTGAATACGCCTTCCTTTATAAATGATGAGGCCATTGAAACACCGCCTAGTGTCCCAACTACTAAGTTACTGGACGCAGTCCCAACTTTGGTCAAGATACAGACAGCCATCCGAATAAATTCCAGTGGCAAATCATCTGGCTCCGACATGATTCCTGCCAAAATCTACAAAAAGGGTGGACAAGCGCTGACGGATAAGCCATCGCTTCTATTCCAGATCATCTGGCAGACGGAAACTGTACCACAGGATCTCAAAGATGCCTCAATTATTCACATGTACAAATACAAGGAAACGGCCAGGCCTGCGACAATAACCGCGGAAAATCACTGCTTTCCATCGAAGTCAAGATCTTGGCCCGAGCCCTTCTAAACCACCTGAATGCACATCTGGAGCTAGGTCTCCTACCCGAAAGTCATTGAGGTTTTCTTAAAAAAAGCAGAACTATGGATATGGATTTGCTGTCAGGCATCTCGAAGAGAAATGTCAGGAGCAAAATACGGACATAAATTCCACATTTATCGATCTAAATAAGGCTTTTGACAGGGTCAAAAGAGTTGGTTTGTGGAAAATAATGAAGAAGTACGGATGCCAAGACAAATTCAGTAACATCATCCATCATATGCATGATGTCATGATGGCCCGAGTGCAGGACAAAGGTCAGTCATCTTAAGCATTCCCTGTTCAAAACGGTGTGAAGCGGGGCTGTGTCCTGGCTTCCATACTATTCTGTATTATTTATTCTGCAAGCTCTATGATGCGTTCAAGGATTCCACCACGGGCTTGCCAATCCGTTGCCCCACCCAAGGATCAGTCTTCAACCTAAGGAGATTTCAAACTAAAGCCAAGGTAAAACATAACGCCATCAAAGAGCTTCTGTTTGCTGACGATTGTGCCCTCAACGCTGCCTCAGAAGAAGCCACCATGCAACAGAGCGTTGATATCTTCTCTGAGGCCTGCAACAACTTTGGCATCAAAATCAACACAAAGAAGACCGAAGTGATGTATCAGCCTGCTCCAGGTAAATCCTATGTTTAAAACCAGCACCATCATCAGCGGGCAGCGTCTAAAAGCGATGGATAAATTTACGTTCATGAGCAGCACCCTTTCCAGATATGTTGATATGGATGTATAAATGAATGCTAGACTTGCAAAATCTACACCAATATTTGGCAGACTCCAAAGCAGTGTTTGGGACAGGAGAAGTATCAGACAAGAAACAAGATTAATTTTTTTAGCACATTAGTCCTTTCGACATCGCTCTACGAAAGTTTAACGTGGACAGTGTACCAGCGTCAAGCCAAGAAACTAAACCACTTTCACACAACCTGCCTGAGGAAACTCTTCTGCATCAGGTGGAAAGACAAAGTGCTTAACAATGAAGTAGGTTCGCTAGAGCGAACCTACCTATCATCTTCACCACCCTGATGCAGTCTCAACCCCGTTTGATGGGACACCTAGCCCGTATAACACCTAGCCCGTATTGAAGACAACAAGCTTCTTAAAAAGCTATTTATTGTCGAATCACGCTAGGCAAGCTCTCCTAAGGAGCTCCAAAAAAACCGCTACAAAGACTCTCTGAAAGCTGCATTAAAGGCCTCAACCCTATTGAGTTGGTGCAGACAGCCCACGACAGAACCAGGTAGAGATCAGCTGCCAAGAAGGGGCTCAATCTCATGAAACCAAAAGGATAGCCACAGCTGAGACATGCAGGCTAGTCTGAAAAATCTATCTTAGATTAGTGAGTACAGCAACTATCCTATGCCCCCTTGCCAGAGACTATTCAAAGCACGGATCGGACTTGCAAGCCACATACGAACTCACAAAAAAAAACCAGCCCCACTAACCGGTTAACTGAATGGTCCTAGTCGATTTCACGGACGAACAACAACAACCTCTTCGATGTGGATAATCGAGTGGAAGAATATCATATTATTATGTATTCCATAATGAGAATAAATGACGTTAGAGGCATCCTAATATCAGGGATGGACAAGTACCAAGAAAGGTTTGGGAGATTGCTAGAAACAGAAGACATGTAAAGTACTTCAACTGCTACACCAACTGGTACTATCGGGAGCCGAATGATTTTACCATAGAAGACTGCCTGAGTCTCAACTAAATTGAAATATTAACAAATGCATAGCCATTCATTTCAATGTTTTCATTATTTACCTTGTGTATAATCTTTTTTTAATGTAATGTTTTCTCTTCTTTCTTTGAGTGTGTAGCGAGGATCTATATCAATTTTTGTCCTAGAACACCGATTGCGTTATAATTATTATTTTAAAAAAAGTGAAACCGATGATAAAATGCTTTCAACAGCCAACAACGTCATTCTCGTACTCAAATGTGTCACGAATACAAAGCACATAGCAATTAGGGGCGGAAAACCGGTCCTTTTTGCCAAAACTGTTATTTTCGATGTTAAACTTTACGAATACCGGAATCCCGGAATTTTCGATATTTCCGATATTTAGAGAATATTTAGTTGAGATTCGACATTAGAGTTGAGGATTTATCAATGAAATAAAAACAATCAGAACAAATATCACATTTTAATTTTTAATAAGCTTTTAACAATAACACAAATGTTTAACTTCAGAATTTAATCAAACGAACAAAATTAATATTCTTAACTTTTTAATTTAAATAGTTTTATTAATCACATTTTAAAATAATTGGTGTTGTTTTAATCTTTGGTCAAATTTAAAAAATGAACTCGTAAAAATGACAAAGTATATAATGTTTGGTCACTTAACTTTGACAACAATGGTTACAAACGTAACCTATTGAAGAGAACATCCGCTCTGGCTCCACACTGGTCGGATGACTAGACCTTAGGCTATCATACGATATTTTTGGATATTTTCCTCTTGAATCGCCATTTTCAAATAAAGCCATTTCTAATTTTACCAATGTATCAATGTCTCCATCGGTTCGTCTGGGAGTATTATCCTAAGCCTGAAGTTTCTTTTCCATTTCAATTTCTAATTGTCTGTTAAGCGGCAGTGTATCATCAAGTTCATCATGCGCAGATCCAAGATGTTCAATTTCATTGTTCATAGATATTTCCAAAAAGGAATCCTCTGTCTGACCCAGCTTTTGAAAATACACTATGTGTTTTCGCATCTTGTCGCCATCTGGCATTAGAAATACGTCCAAGTAATAACTGGAATGTGCAGACTTTAAATGAGAGTGAAGGCCTGAAGTTGTTCCTCCTAATGTTTTAAGTATCTTGTTACATCTAATACATTTAGCTGAGAGATTGTCGGTAGCTTTCAAGAAATGATGCCAAACTGATGTCTTTGTTTCCGATAGTTTCATATGCCTTTCAAATTTATGTTTATTTTTTCAGGGTCACCCATTTCTTTCTATCAACCTGTAAGGAAAATAAATCATTAACAAAAAATTATTAATTCAATCGAATTGGTTTGTCGTGCAAAACGTTTTTTTAATGTTTAAATGTTCATGTAAATGTTTGGGTAGGTACGGAAAAGAAAAACTAGGACATTCAGACTAAGACAAAATAGATCGAAAACCAATTATGGGGTTATTGTACATGATTAATATTGTTATCACAAAATAGAAGTAACATACTTTGTCTGTGTCTTTCTTTATATGTAGCACCTGTATATGAGCAATCGTATATGCCCACTTTATCATTATAGATGCACATGCAGTCTTCTTTCTTGCCATAATCGTTTGGCTCACCACCGTGCCAATTTAGGTAGTTTACGGGTCTTCTGTTTCTAGCAATCTCCCAAACTCTTTCCTCGTACTGATCGGTCCCTGATATTAGGACGCCTCCAGTATTTTGACTTCTCATTATGGAATGCATGTAATCTTCTTCCTCTTGATTATCCACCTCGACGACATAACCACATATTGTCTCGCACAATTTGGCCGCAGCATCGTCACTTTTGTGAATATCATTTGAGATGTAGTAAGAAGTCCCTTTAAATTCATGCCGAGTGAATTGTTTGAGATTTTCCTCTTGGGGCGAACATTCTATTCAGAAATATTTAAAAGTGAAATACATTTCAATTTTTAGAATATTTTTTCCACCAGCTCTTTATTCAAACACTGAATGGAAATTATCATCAAAGCTATCAGATATTCTTATGATACTTCTTAAGTTTTACTCTCTTTAACTATACCTTCCCTACTTTTCAAACCCTTCCTTTTTCATGTAAAACCAACCCCACTTACCTACTATTTATCATCTTTCAAATTTTATGATAACATTTCTATCTTTCACTTAACATCGTCAGCAGGTAACATTATGAATCTTTACTAAATTAATATTAAAGCTTTCTAAATGTAACATTGGGAATCTGATTTAATAGCTTGTAGAGACACTACAAAATGATATTGTTTTTTTCTCGGCATTATTAACCAATGAGCCCTTTTGTAAACTGCGTCCTTACTTTAAGTTGGTGTATGTTATATTTTGTTTTCTTTTTCACAATTTGTTTGTTTGTTGATTTTAAAAAAAATAGTTTTTATATAAATCACTTTATAATTGAATAATGTTCTTGTAAGACAGATGATATACAATTATAACCTTGGTTAGCACATCACGGGCAATACTCATCAATAGGGCGTCGCCATACATTATACAATTAAAAAGTGTTTCCGTGTTTTAGTGTCACATTCCACAGTTGGTATCGGTAGCGATAATGATGATCTGGATTTTGCGGATGATCTGGCCCTAATATCACACACAGCAACATATGCAAGAGGAAACCAATTATGTAGCATAGTACTCTGCTTGAATCGACATGAACATCCATTGAGTAAAAAACAAAGTCTTTAAAATATATACATCAAGGAATACACCTATATCACTGGAAGGAACAAACCTTGAGGAGGTAGATAGCTTTACATACCTCGACAGCATCATTGACATACAAGGAGGGACAGACGCAGACTTAAGAGTGAGAATTGTCAAGGCAAGAACTGCATTTAACCAGCTAAAAAAAATCTGGAGCTGCAGCAACTTGACCCTCCAGATTAAAATCAGGATATTCAACATCACAGTGAAACCTGTCTTGCTATATGAAGCAGAAACATGGCGAACAATAGCAGCTGGTTAAAAGAAGCTACAGACGTTTCTCAACTCATGCCTCCGAAAGATTCTACGAATCCGCTTGTCTAACGTCATCACCAACGAGAACTTCTGGCTGAGTACACAACAAGAATGAGTGGAAGAGTTTGTCTGCCAGCGCAGATGGAGATGGATTGGTCACACCCTCAGAAAGTCCACATCAAGTATCACGAGACAAGCCCTCAGTTGGAACCCCCCCAAGGCAAGTGACAAAGAGGTCGCCCCAAATGACCTGGCAAAGGGAACTAGAGGCAGACACCAAAATGAGTAGGCTTAACTTGGGACAGCTTGACAGGCGATGATGATAATGACCAACAATCGGAGATTTTGATTCCCATTGAAGGAAAGGAACTGACAAATCCCAATCATTCTGAAAAAGCAAGCAACCAGCTTATGATACATCATCACCAGTGCACCACCTGGACATCAGTAGGGCATCAGTAGGGCTTCAGTGGGGCATCAGTAGGAGACCAGTAGGGCATTAGTAGGGCATCTGAAGAGCCATGAAAAAGGAAAATACAGAGTCCAAGAAAAAGTGACAACAAAAAAAATCGATTTATTTGTGAAAAACACAGGAAACCTTGGTAACTTTGACAATTGGCTGACGATTGGAATCTCGGCTACACATAAAATATGTACAATAATTGTAGAGAAATGATGGACATTTTAAAAAAAAAATTTAAAGTCATCTAATAAATTTAAATGTGCTTAAAATAAAATATGTCAGCTTTTATTTTATTATATGTTTAAGTATTTTTATAAATTAAAAATAGTTTAAATAGGGAAAATAGAGTTTGTTTTGTCCATTGTTAATATTACAAAATAAAATTAAAATTAAATTGATCTAATTATCAAATTTATATTTTCGAACCAACTCAAATAAAGAAAAAACATTTAAATGTATAAGAGAAAAATTTAAACTTGCAAATAAAAAGCTTTAAGTTTCTTTGATTTAATGAATGCATGTGACAAAACATGATAATATATTACCTCTTTTTAAAGGTAAAATTGATATATTTGATTGCTTTTTTAATTGTTAAGAAACACCACATTTTAAATTTGTATTTTTATTATTTCATAAGCTTTTACTTATTTTTCATTCCAAAAATACACTTATATCAAATTTAATAGCTAATAAAAACTTTACTTTTTAAATATACTTTTAATTTTTAAAATGCTTTTAATTTAATTAGTGCAGCGAAACTTCATAACCAAATAGCTTTCACCGATGCACTTATCACTCATCCAAATAAGAACAACCATATGAAGATGCAATTGGTTCATTTTGATATCTAAATCTAATTATGTGAAGGAACTTTGGTCCAGTTTTTAATTTTAAAATAAATAACCATACTACTTTGATATACAGAATTATGCGTGAAAATTTTATATTTAAAAAAATAATGTAGTAAACAATGTGTGTTAAAAGGAATTTGGGACTTACTATATCAAAATAATTTCAGGGATGGGCAAAAAATGCGTGGTTGCAAAGGTAGGGGGCTACCATCCTATGGATGATTTTACTAATTTTGTTTTTGTTAAAAACTGTGGGTGATGGTGGACTGGATACTTTCATTTTGCCCCAGGCAGCTCGAGATACGCCTGAGAATAACGTAATGAATTTGATAAATAATTAACCTTGTTAGATACATTTATTTCGCAGGTAGGAACTATATTATGTTTATCAATTAAGAAAATCAATGGCGTTAACAAAAAGTTGGTATATTTACATAAGTTTACCCATGAATATCACAACCCAATCATTTTACACACTTAAAAATGTATTTTGAAAAATGGAGACAGGTTAAGATTTTCTTTGACAAAATTACAATAATTTTTTTTTTTTACTTTGCGAAAAGTAAATTCTGTGTATATTAATATTAGATTAATAACCTTTCTGTAAAAAACGAAACCACTCAATGGGGTTACAGATGTGAAAACGGTTAAGAGATTCTTGTTTATTTAAAATAATGTTTTGTTTTTTTTGCTTTTCCGATAATATGGTAGAAAAAGAATTAAAAATGTTGCTTAAAATTTAATGAAGATATCAGTATATCAAATTCCGTTATTTTAAAGTACCCGGTATATGCAAAACGTTATATAAATTTGACTGAAATAATATGTATCACTTAATTAAATTATTTTATAATTGTACACTGTATTTCTAGTTTAAATCCGCATGATCTTTAGAAATATCAAGATGTCTAAAAAAAAAAACATTAAAAGGGAGAACTTGGGATATGGCTGGAAACTATGTAAGTAGACAAGAATTAGTTTAGTACTTTGAAACATTTCAGAAAGTTTTAACTATGTTGTTTAATTGCGAAAGATATGGACATACTCTCTATTTCTGTAGAGTGGTAAGTCAGCTGACTCTGACATCAAGCTGACTCGTAACTTAAATCACCCTGTTCAGCATTTCGAAACAGTGTGATACAGCCCAGGTACTTCGAGAGTACGATATAATTGTTTGGGATGTGTGCACCATGGCTCACAAAATGGGAATAGAGGCATTGGACAGAACGTTCGGAAGTTCCACAGCAATAAATGCCTTCTGGGTGGAATCATTAAGCTACTATTTGTTCACTTGAGGCCGACGTTTTACGCCCTTCTGAAGGAATGCTTACTGATGAGGACAAAGCCTGTCTTAAGTCATTCCACCTATGACCAATGGCCTTAAAATTGACCGATTCTTAATTGTCAATATGCGAGTTTAACTCAAAAGTGATCTAAAGGCAGATGAGTTCCCTAACGCCCTTCTCCATATGGGAACGAAGAGAATGATTAGATTAAAGGCTGTGATGTTATCACAAATCTCAACAAACTGATTTACACTGCAATGAAAAACAATAAACCATCTTCCCAATCTGTGGAGCAGGAGAAACAGTCTTAATACCCCGAATTCCTATGATTCCATCCGAATACAGATTTAAGATAAAATGATTGAAGTTTCCTGTCAAAGTCAACTTGAACATGACGCTTAATGATCGAATTTTAAAGGTTATTGTGTGTATTTAAATGTAATGAATGTCTTGAGTCTCAGCCTAACTTTTTGAGAATACTCATAAAATATAAAGTATTTTTTCAAGCTTGACGTCCTCTAAAACTCAAGAGATGTAGGAAAGAAGCTGATTGCCCACCCGATGGCACAAGGGCAAGGTGGGGTGTCTGTTACCTTCAGCTCAACATATTTATTTTGTTTTAATCAAAGAGGAAAAAAAGTTGTATTTCGGTATAACCCTTCTCTTGTTGAAAAAAGCAACAAAAAATTACAACAAAGACAACTTTTTAAAATCAATACCATAACTTTAAAATAGATTTAATAAAAACGCACCACCAAAAAAATTAATTTCACAAAAAAATAACTTGTGTTGAATAACTTAATTTCAACATCTTCTTCATATCATACTAAAAAATCACAAAATTATATAATAATTAATGTTTTTTAAAAGGTATCTAACTATTCAATCTAGATACTTACTATATCCAGTTGTAATAGTAGTCCTTGTCACTGTATTGAAGATATATAACAAAATAGAAATAGTATAATAGTAAAAAATTTCAACTGTTTTAAAAATATTTCTGTTAAAACAGGCTATTTCTTTATAATGTATTTATTGCATGGTGTAAACAGATTTAACAAAATAATTAATTTATTTTAAACTTCTCATTGTGTAAGTCAATATTCAACTAAAAAATTAAATATATATTTGTGTGTGTGTGTTGTGTGTGTACATTTTTATATTTGTGTGTGTCTTTGCAATGAAACAAAATATATTAATGGTATTTTCCTAAATATTTAAAAACAATCAATATTTAATACAAAAAATAACTAAAACAATGACCCAACAAAAAATCTCTTTCATGTCAATACCTAATGTGAACAAATTATAATAATTTTTAATTTTAATTTAATTATTATTTTGTAAGGTATCGTACTATTAGAAAATTAAATATATTTGTTGTGTGTGCTGTGTGCGTAAATATGTGTGCATCTATGTGTGTGTGTGTTTTTGCAATATAACAAAACCTAATATATACATCTTTAAAAAAATGTATTATTTTTTTAATTTAAAAATTTAAATTCTAAGAATACAATAAATATTTAAATGTATTTTTAGAAATAATTAAAAATATTAAAATTTTTAATGAATAAAATAATTCAAATAAACTTGTTTGAAAATTAACCAAAAAAACAACCCCTTTTAAATAAAGAGATAATCTGAATGAAAACAAAAATAATATTTTTTTAAAAAAATGATCATGTTTTAATAAAACTTCGTTTGTTTTATTTTTTTTTTCGTTTTATTTTCATTTACCTCGCAAATAATAAATAGCTCTTACACAGTTCAAACGTCTCATTGTGTAGTCATTATTCAACTAGAAAATTAAATATATATTTGCGTGTGTGTTGTGTGTGTAATTTTTTTTATTTTTGTATGTGTCTTTGAATTAAAACAAATTGTTTTAACTGTAATTTGCTAAATAATTAAGAACGATAACTATTTAATAAATAAAAAACCTAAATAAATGACCCAAAAAGAAAACTCTTTCAGTCAATACCTTATCTGAACAAAGTATATTATTTTTTTAATTTCAAAAAGTAAAAGGACAATAATTTGATGGCATTTTGTTTAATTTTTTTTTTTTAAACTTGCAAATTATATCTCTGACAATGTTGAATTTTAATAGTCTTTTATCATTATACTGTATATTAAGACAATGCCATAACTAACAAATTCTTAAGTATGACAAATAAAATATAAATACTTACATGCTGCGGTTTTCAGTGTAGTGCTTGTCGCTATAAATAAATTAGAAATTTAAAAAAAAAAGAAAATGCACAAATATATAAGATTAAAAAATCTTTTTTTTTCCAAGTGCTTCATAGGATTTAGATTTTTTAAAAGGTATGTGGGAAAAATATTTTAATTACACCTGAACTCTAGAGATTTTTAATCACTTATTTTAAAATTAAATGTTTTAAAAATGTATTTGTATAAAAATTACTTTCTTATTTTAATGAATTTATAAAATGGTGTTCGCAGAATTTAAGAAAAGAATTATTTTATTTTTACTTATTATTTTGTAAGGTATCGTACTACTAGAAAATTAAATATATTTATTGTTTGTGTTGTGTGTGTAAATATGTGTGCATTTCTGTGTGTGTGTTTTTGCAATATAACAAAGACTAATATATCTATCTTTAGAAAAGAATAATTTTTTTAATTTTCTATTTTTAAATTCTAAAAATACCATACATTTGAAAATGTATTTTTCTAAATAATTAAAATTATTAAATATTTAATGAATAAAATAAATCAAATAAACTTGTTTGTAAATTAACTAAATTGCCAAAACTTTTAAATTAAGAGATTATCTAAAACAAAAATATTTAAATTGATTTCTTTTTTTAAATGATCATGTTTTAATAAAACGTTGTTTTTTTTGTTTTTTTGTTTTTTTCTTTTTCTTTTTATTTTCATTTACCTCGCAAAATATAAATAACTCTGACACAGTTCATTTTAATATTTTTTTATTGTGATACTGTATATTAACACAATGCCATAGTTAATTTGTTCTTAATATTTTACAAATAAAATCTAAAAATTTACATTCTTTAGATTTCTCAGAGTAGTTGTCATTGCTAAAAAAAAATATTAAAAGTTTAAAATGCACTTAATATATCATTCTTATTTATTTACCAGAGAAATCAGTTTTTTCAAGTGTCTCATAGGTTTTAGATTGTTTTAAATGTATGGGATAAAATCATTTTTATTATATCAGATCTTTAGAGGATTCTCAACTGTCTTTTTTAAAACTTATTATTTTGTTATCACACAACTAGAAAATTAAATATTCTGTTGGTGTGTGTCGTGTGTAAATTCGTTTGTATCTGTGCGTTTGTGTTTGTGTGTATATATTTGCAATAAAACAAACCTAATATATTCATCTTTAGAAATCTTTTAATTTTGTATAATTTTCTAATTTAAATTCTAAGCTTACAATTCATTTTAAAACGTATTTTCCAAAATAATTCAAAACTATTTATATTTAATGAATCAAATAATTAAAATAATATCGTTTAAAAATTTAAAAAAGCCAATTTTTTAAAATCAATAACCTATCGGAAAATAAATTTTTAAACATAATGTTTAAAAAAAAATCATGACTTAGTAAAAAATTATTATTATATTTTTTTTAATATTTAAAAAATAAAACTTACAAATTATAACGCTGATTCAGAATACTTTTAATATCTTTTTATCATAAGACTTAATATTAACACAATTCTATAGTTAATTTATTCTTATTATCTGACAAATACTATTTAAATATGTTCGTGATGCAGTTCTCAGAGTAGTGGATGTCACTAAAAAAATTATTTAAAAAATAAATATTTAATGGTGTACAAAATATATCATTTTCATTTGTTTAATTTAGAAATCTTTTTTTCCCTGAGTGTCAGATGTTTTAGATTATTTTAAATGTATGGGATATAAATACATTTTAATTATATCTGATCTTTAGAGGCTTCTAATCTGTCTTTTTTAAAATTCAAATGTTTTCAAAATTATTCAAAACTATAAATATTGAATTAATAAAATAATTAAAATAACTTTTTTAAAATTACCAAAAATTCTAATCTTTTAAATCAATACCGAAACGGATATTAAATAAATTTTTAAAAAAGCGGGAAATGATAATTTTTTTTTTTTTAAATTTAACTTTCAAATTATAACCCTGACTTAGTTTAATTGTAATAGCTTTTTCTCATCATACTGTATTGTACACAATGTCATAGTTAATTTAATCTTATTATATGACAAAATATAAATTTTTATGTGAAGCACTTCTAAGAGTAGTGGTAAGCGCTAAAAAAATTTAAAGAAAGAAAGAAAAATACAAAGGGCACAAAATGGGTCATTTTTTTTTTATTTCCTAAAAATAATGTTTTTTTCAAGGCTTTCGTAGATTTTAGATATCATGAGGTTTTTAATCGATATTTGTTTAAATTTAATTTTCTTACAAGTATTTAAATACAAATTAATTTCTAATTATATTGGATTTATAGTATGGAGGACGCAGAATTTAAGTAAATAATAAATTTTTTATTCACTAATAATTGCACAAATTATCATAAAACGATAAAATTAAATTAATTTGTTCGGTCTATTGTTCGTTTAAAATTGTGTGTATCTGTTTTTGCAATATAGGAAAATCTAATATATTCATCTTGAGAAAAATAGTATTTGTTTTAATTTTCTAATTTTAAACCCCCCATACATCTTTAAAACGTATTTTCCTAAAAGATTAAAAACTATAAACATTTAATAACTAAAATAATTAAATTAAACTTTTTTTAAACATGAACCAACAGTCAACTCTTTAATCAAAACCATATATGATAATTAATAATTTTGTATACATTTATTTTATAAAAAAAAAGAAATTATAATGATTTGATACAATTTTTAATTTTCTTTTTTTTACTTGCATTTAACTTGCAAATTATAACGCAAATTGAGTAGAATTTTAATTGCTTTTTTTATCATTTTACTGTATATTAAAACAATGCCTTAGTTAATTTATTCTTATTATATTACAATAAAATATAAATTCTTACGTGCTGCAGTTCTAAGAGTAGTGGTGGTCACTACGAAAAAAAAATTAAAAAACAAATGTGAATAAAATGTATCATTATTATTTATCCACCTAAGAATTCGTTTGTTTTAGCCTGTTAAAACTTATGTGAAAATACAACATTTTAATTACATATGATCCTTAGAGGTTTCTAATTTATCTTTTTAAAATTGAATTGTTTAAAAATGTACTTGTATAAAAATTAATTTCTAATTATAATGGTTTTATATTATGATGTACACAGAATTAAACAAAACAATTAATTTATTTTCACTTTTTTTATTTATTTAAAACTAGAAAATTAAATATATTTTTGTGTGTGTTGTGTGTATAAATTTGTGTATATTTGTATGTGTCTTTGAAATATAACAAACCCCAATATATTAATCAAATGAAAAAAAAATATCCTAATTGAAATTCAAAGCTTATCTTAAATTTTGCAAACGTATTTTTCTAAATAAATAAAAAACTATAAATATTTTAAAAAATATTTTTTTTTCAAAAACTTCTTTTTTAAAAATGATACAAAAAGACTACTCTTTAAAATCAAAACCTTATGCAAAAGAAAAATATTTAAAATTATTTATTTAAGAGAAGAAAAATTATAATAATTTGGTACAATTTTGTTTGTTTGCTTTTTTTTTTTTTTTTTTTAAATTTAACTTGCAAATTATAACTCTTTGCTGAATTTTAAAAGCCTTTTATAATCATACTGTATATTAACAAAATGCCTTAGCTAATTTACTTACATTATATGAAAATAACATTTAAATACTTACGTGCTTCAGTTCTCAGAGTAGTGGTTGTCGCTATAAATAATTTAGAAATTTAAAAAAGCTAGAATAATCCACAAAATATAATATTACGACTTATCAACCTAAACAATTATTTCTTTTATTTTTTCAAGTGTCTCATGGGATTTAGATTTTTTTAAATGAATATAGAAAAAAACATATTTTATTTATACCTGAACTCTAGAGGTTTATAATAACATATTTTAAATGTAAATATTTTTAAAATGTATTTGTATTAACATTACTTGCTTATTTAAATGAATTTATAATATGGTGTACGAAGAATTTAAGAAATGAAATATTTTACTTTTTCTTATTATTTTGTAAGGTATCGTACTATTAGAAAATTAAATATATTTGTTGTGTGTGTAAATATGTGTGCATCTGTGTGTGTGTGTGTGTTTTTGCAATATAAAAAACCTAATATATACATCATTAAAAAGTATACTTTTTTTAATTTTCTAATTTAAATCTAAAAATAGCATAAATTATAAAATGTATTTTTTTAAACAATTATAAACTATAAATATTTAATGAATAAAATAATTCAAATAAACTTGTTTGAAAATTAACCAAAAAGCCAACCCCTTTTAATTAAAGAGATAATCTGAATGAAAAAGAAAATAATTATTTATTTTTTTAAAATGATCAGTGAGGCCTCTCGAACATCTAACATCGGATTTATTTTACGCGCTTCGAGCCTTTGGGGATGAAGCGTGATTTTTAAATAAACTTTATTATTATTATTATTATTATTATGTTTTAATAAAACGTCTTTTTTGTTTTGTTTTTTTTTTTCGTTTTTTTTATTTACCTCGCAAATTATTAATAACTCTGACACATTTCAAACTTATCACTGTGTAAGTCATTATTCAAATAGAAAATGAAATATGTATTTGTGTGTGTGTGTTATGTGTGTAATTGTTTTTATTTTTGTTTGTGTCTTTGCAATGAAATAAAATATATGTATGTTATTCGTATTTTCGTTAATAATTAAAAACGATAAATATATATTAAATAAAATAACTAAATAAATGACCCAAAAAGAAAACTCTTTTAAGTCAATAAATTATCTGAGAAAATTTTTTTTTTTTTTAATTTCAAAAGAAAAATGATAATTATTTGATAATATTTTGTTTCATTGCTTTTTTGTTTTGTTTAATTCAACTTGCAAATTATATCTCTGACAATGTTATATTTTAATAGTCTTTTATCATTATACTGTATATTAAGACAATGCCATAGCTAATTAATTCTTAAGTATGACAAAAAAATCTAAATGCTTACATGCTGCGGTTTTCAGAGTAGTGCTTGTCGCTATAAATAATTTAGAAATTAAAAAAAAAAAAAGAAAAATGCACATAGTGTATCATTAAAAAAAAATGTTTTCCAAGTGCCTAATAGGATTTAGATTTTTTAAAAGGAATGTGGAAAAAAAATATTTTAATTACACCTGAACTCTAGAGGTTTTTAATCTCTTATTTTAAAATTAAATGTTTAAAAAATGTATTTTTATAAAAAATTACTTTCTTATTTTAATGGATTTATAAAATGGTGTACGCAGAATTTAAGATAATAATTATTTTATTTTTTACTTATTATTTTGTTAAGTATAGTACTACTAGAAAATTAAATATATTTCTTGTGTGTGTTGTGTGTGTAAATATATGCGCATCTCTTTGTGTGTTTGTTATTTAAATATAAAAAACCTGATATATACATCTTTAGAAAAGTATTATTTTTTAAATTTTCTAATTAAAATTCTAAAAATACCATACATTTGAAAATGTATTTTTCTAAATAATTAAAAACATTAAATATTTAATGAATAAAATAATTCAAATAAACTTGTTTGAAAATTAACCAAAAAGCCAACCCTTTTATTTAAAGAGTAAATGTGAAAAAAACATAATTAAATTAACATTTAAAAAAAAATTATCATGTTTTAATACAAGTTAGTTTGTTTTTTTTGTTTCGTTTTATTTTCATTTACATCGCAAATTATAAATATCTCTAACATATTTTATTTTAATATCCTTTTATTATGGTACTATATATTAACACAATGCCATAGCTAACTTACTCTCATTATATGAAAATAACATTTAAATACTTACGTGCTTCAGTTCTCAGAGTAGTGGTTGTCGCTATAAATAATTTAAAATTTAAAAAAGCTAGAAAAATCCACAAAATATAATATTACGACTTATCAACCTAAAAAATATTTCTTTTTTTTTTCCAAGTGTCTCATGGGATTTAGATTTTTTAGAAGGAAATGGATAAAACATATTTAATTACACCTGAACTCTAGAGGTTTTTAATAACTTTTTTTAAATGTTAATGTTGTAAAAATGAATTGTATAAACATTAATTTCTTATATAGGGTTTTATTGTGACAATTTATTATTAAACTTTTTAGTAGAGCGGCGTTGTTGTTTTTATTTGTTTGTTTGGTTTTTTTTTAGATTTCTTTTTCAATGCCTCTTAAATTCAATCTTAATTAGAAGGCTGTAGAAGTTGACTTTTCCGCATACAATCCATGGAAACACCGGGTATATAAGATAGCATGTCAAAATTTTTTTAATACGTTCGTGTTGCAGTTCTAAGTGTAGTAGTCGTCGCTAAATAAAAATAAAAAAATTAAATAAAAAACACAAAAGTGCTAAAAATATCTTACCATCTTAAATAAAAAAAAATCTACCTAAGAAATGTTGTTGACTTTATAAAATCATTCTCATCTGTTTTAGATTGTTCTAAATGTATGTTTTTAAATTACATAATAAATATGTTTTATTTCACGGGATTTATGTGCAAAGCATTAATATGATATCTCTACTTTCGTGCTCTACAAAACAACAGCTTTTTCACTTTACCTTCTGCCTTAGTGTTTTCTTAAAAAATGGAACACTTTTCCTTTTAAATTAACCTATCTTTTTGTTTCTATCTATCTATCTATCTATCTATCTATCTATCTATCTATCTATCTATCTATCTATCTATCTATCTATCTATCTATCTATCTATCTATTTATCTATCTATCTATATATATATATATATATATATATATATATCTATCTATCTATCAGATTCTCGACATGGTTGGCTGGGAGGACCCCAGTCACGCCAGTCGCCAGCGTTGAGCACTCGGCTAGAAGGTGCTCGATTGTCTCCGGTGCCTGACCACAATGGCGGCAGCTCTGGTCCCGCAATGGGTGTAATCTATTCAAATAGCTGCGGGTAGGGCAATGCGCTGTTCTCATTTGAGTGATGAGACTCTGGTGGTGGCGTTTAAGAGTCCACCACTCATCGCATTTGCGTTTGTTTTTAGGCATGTTCCGATAAAGCTTACAGGCCGTGTTCCCCTGTTCCCATTCTTTTAACCACTCCTCGTGGCAGAGGTCCCTGATCCAGGCTTGGGCCCCCAGTTGGGTCATCGGCCGGTCAGGTTGAGGCTGGGAAGAGCCTTGCCTCGCAAGACAGTCGGCTCTATCTTGTGGTGGAATCCCCACATGTCCTGGGATCCATTGAAGGGTCACTTTGCCTCCGTGTTACTGTATGTCTCGCACGAGCTCCATAATTGCATTCACCATTTTCGTGTTCATAGAGCTCATTTTCACAATTTCCAGAGCACATTGTGAATCGGTGTACACTACGATGGGTGGAAGTGGTTTGCGTCTGGCTAGTCTGCGGCGCACTTGTTTCAAGCCCATCAATATAGCCTCAATCTCTGCATCAGTTGCAGTGCTATTTGTGCCACTTGGGCCTGAAATCTCCTCAGCTGGAGGTATCCCCTTAGGATACTGAATGAGTGCACCGTAACCCGCCCGCTTTTCGCTGGCGAGATAGGAGCCGTCTGTGAAGACTTGTACCATGTCGTCTCCAAAGGCCTCAATTGTCTCTAGTGTGGCTCCCTTTTGCTCATTTTGGGGGCTCGACTTAGTAACTGCTGTGTGTGACAGGGTCAGACGAACATCAGGTGGTTCGCAACTATCCTGTGGTGATCTCTCCTGGATCAGGCCTATTTTCTCCCTGTTTTCTGGTAAAGGGTGCTTTTCCTCGAGTGCGTAGACAGCATCCATGAAGGAGGGTCTCTTAAGCCTTGTCCTCTTTACCCAACGGTCTTGGAGTTGAAAACAGGGTTCCATCTTTTCCATTCGACGGTAGCGTTCAACGGTCGTTAGGATAGCCTTGTCCCTCCTGATGTGTAATGGTTCTATGTCTGAAATAATTTCCACAGCAGCCGTGGGTGTGGTACGTAACGCCCCGCATACAAATCTTAGAGCTAGATTTTGTATCCGATCCAGGCTCTCTAGAGCCGTACGGCTTGCGAAAGCCTGAACCGGGAGGCTGTAGTCAATGGCACCTCTTACACTCCCGAGATAGAGAGCTCTCAGGAGTCTTGCATCGGCTCCCCAGGTAGTACTGGCAAGTTTTTTGACCAGGCTGAGTTTCGACGTGGCTCGAGCGCCGAGTTCCCGTATATGGTTATGTAACTGGATAAAGAATTTCAATAATGTGTACATCTTGATTAACAGCCTAGCATTGTTTGTCGTACAGAGCAATACTTCTTCCCATAATCTGTTCGCACCCGACTCTATTCACCCCAGACTCTTTTCTTCACAGCCTCTATTCATACCAGACTCTATTAACCCCATACTTTATTCACCAAGACTCTATTCATCCCATACTATATTCAACCCCAGACTCTATTTAGCCCAGACTCTATTCCCCCCATACTCTATTCAGCCCAGACTCTAGTCAGCCCAGACTCTATTCACCACAGACTCTATCATACACGAGCTTTGAGATCAACTAAGGCTGCTGCGGTATATTGTTGTTTTATTTCTGTTGTTTTTATATTGGAGGTCTTTTAAGTTCCTTTGTTCGGGTGGAAGAGGTTTTCATCATTACACTGTCCAACCCTGGAGCTAACTTGGCATTTATTGAGGGAGCTAATTTTTGTAGCTACCATTAGATACGAGTTTTGATCAATATTTCCTTAAGTTTTCTAGTGTAAGGGTTTAAGGATATCGGTCAATAGCTCTAATCAATATCCGCATCATTTCCTTTTTACCATTGTCGCATTGAATGAGTTTTTCTATTTTTTTTTATTTTGCTATTTGTCTAATACTGTTTATATAATCCAGTATGACTCATTTCATTGAAAGTGCCTAAATTCAAGAGCATATCTTTTTGGATTTGGTATAATTCTGCAGTTGTCTGTGTACATCTATTTTTCGCTTTTGATCTATTCTGATAGAGGTTTTTTCCCCCAAAACTTTGATTTTTTTCTAAATATTTTCTCGCAGTCTTTGTGTTTTATACTATGTTCTATATTGTTGGCCTTAAAGGTTTATATTTCATCCTATATCCCGTTTTCGCTACCTAGAGGGGCAGCTTCTAATATGACTTTGGAGATCTTTTCACATATATCTGTGGTGTTGTTTTGGGTGATGTTACTGAGTACTTAATCGCGTCTTACTTTACACAAATTACTTTTGTATACTTATTATTATATTATTTTATTCCAGAACTCTATTGTTTTTACTTTTAAAATTTTTTTTGGTATTGTTAGATCATGAGATTGGGTCAGTGATATCTACCTATGCCATCCAACACAAAAAAATGGGTGTATAGACATACATTAATTCTGAAGAGGGTACGGTTGGGTCATGTCTATGTCTGCTAAGAATGTCGTGAGCTCTGAGCATACGAGGTGTGTGTCGACTTTTCTGCACAGTGAATACATTTCTATTATACCCTTGTCAGCGTTGTTGACATTTTTTTGTTATCTCAATTAAAGGGATTGGCAGTAAAATAACCGGCAATAGCAGTCTTTGGGTATTGTAATGCTCTATGCTTGGGCAAAGCGGTAGTTTTTTGTTTGGGATCTGCGTTTGTCTCTATGACGTTGTTTTCCGTGGGTTATTTGTAGTAAATATTAAATTGATGTCGTGATTTTACTTCATTTCTTTCTAAATACCTCGCGTATATACTTTTAAATTATATGCCATGATAACTTGTTGAGATCATTAACGTTTTCGTTGTTATTCTGTTTTATCAAAAACCCAGTGAAAGATAGCAACAGATGAATAAAAAAGAATATGAGTACAAGACATTGTAGCTAAATGTAAAGCAATATGAAAATTACCTGTGGTAGTTGGTGCAGTGGTTGTAGTAGTAGTAGTCGTAGTGGTTGTAGTTATCGGACACTGATATTGACTTGCCTTAACGCAGGTTTTGGTCTGGGGGTGGAAAATAACATTGTAATAATTGTAAAAAAAAAAAGATTCAATTCTTTGAAGAAATCGATTCTAATCAAAATAAACGTAGCATCGAATTAATTTAAAAAAAAAAAAAATTCCCCAAACTCTCAACTATCGTATGTTAAAAAAAAAATAAGTTGATGTGTCTCCGATTTAATTTAATATTTTGTTTAAAGCATCGAGTATTGATTATTAAATACATATAAATGATTTTTGCAAAATGCAGTAATCAAAATTTATCTCTACCGAATCGCAGGCCACTCATAGCATTTGTGTTTATTGATTCAGCAGTTATTACAGACGATAAGATAAAAAAATGTTGACTTTGTAATCTAGGAATTGTAAATGTTGTAAAATCTGCTTTTGGGCTGATAATATTGTGATTTATCTTGATTAACAGCTGTTAAATTTTAATTTTAGGACTGCGCAGACTTCAACCAAGTTCACATCAGCTATCTTGGAATCAAAGAGTCCACCATCTTATCCGCAATCTTGTATTATGGCTGGATCACAGGCATTCACAGCATAATCTTTTTTCATGGCATTATCTTTATAAAAAAAAACTAAAACACATTATAAGTATGTTTGTGTTTGTGAGGGTGTGCGTGTCATTGTTCTGTCTTCGCGAGATGATGACGTAGCTATTGACACTTCATCAAATGACATACGAGGCCTATACTGGAATGGAACTCTCAGATTCATTTCTTGAAATTGAACTTTTACTCATGTTTAAATTTGACGTTTATTAATTTTATTTTTGTTGCACGGACTTTTTTGCGCGTATCTAGTGCCTTTTTTATTCCCTCACTCACTCTGCTCACCAGCAGGAAAAGTGCTCAGCGATGATATCTTATACGTTAAAATCTTCTATAAGATTCGCAAAAGAGCAGACAAGATCGTTTGGTGCGTATTATTTTCTTTTGTTTTTCTGAAGTGTTTTATACCATTAATATGCGCTGTGGGTCTTTAGAATATTCATATAGCTCAGGGGCTTGGGAAGATATTCGTTTGTGAGGTGGATTGTTCTATTTGGGATTCTTATAAAGTGTGTTCCTTGTATGTGTGTTTGGTCACAGTTTCAGCCCCACCCTTAAATGTTCAAAATTACATTTCATAAAGGCGACTGGATTGTTGCTGATGTAAGTTGCATCCATTTCATCCATGTTGTTTGGAGTTTAATCAAAAGCAAGAAACTTAGACAAGCAGTAAAACATGACCAGGAACCTGGGGCGAATGGGACTCATTAACATTAGATAGTAACGCATCTAAGAAAAGGAACATTTTTCAATACAAATCTGGAGATGGAATCCTGTAGGCGGTACTATATTAGCTAAATAAAAATGCGGTAAATTTTGCGCCACTTCTTTAAACCTATTGCACCAATACTTGACATTTCCTCAGGTTCACGAAGAAAGGTCATAAACTGAAGAGGGAATTATTTTATCGTCCAAAAAACGAAAATATCCATAGCGTTGAGACCTCGAATTGTGGTGTACTCTGTTGTCACAATGAGACCGACGGATGCTAAAAATTCACTTAACAATATTCAATGTTTGAATGCGCTTCATATGTGAATATAAAAACAGAGTGTGTTCAAATGCATATTGAAACATGTAGAACAAGTCATCAAAACATGACACAGTTCAAATTGATTGGGTTTGTTGTTGTTGAGATCTCGTGACCGGTGTGTCAATAAGTCAGTGATACAGTAAGTCAGTGAGACAGTAAGTCAGTGACACAGTAAGTCAGTGAGACAGTAAGACAGTGAGTCAATAAGTCAGTGAGACAGTAAGACAGTGAGTCAATAAGTCAGTGAGACAGTAAGTCAGTGAGACAGTAAGTCAGTGAGACAGTAAGTCAGTGAGACAGTAAGTCAGTGAGTCAATAAGTCAGTGAGACAGTAAGTCAGTGAGATAGTAAGTCAGTGAGACAGTAAGAGAGTGAGTCAATAAGTCAGTGAGACAGTAAGCCAGTGAGGTAGTAAGCCAGTGAGACAGTAAGTCAGTGAGACAGTAAGTCAGTGAGACAGTAAGTCAGTGAGACAGTAAGCCAGTGAGATAGTAAGCCAGTGAGACAGTAAGCCATTGAGACAGTAAGTCAGTGAGAAAGTAAGTCAGTGAGACAATAAGCCAGTGAGACAGTAAGTCATTGAGACAGTAAGCCAGTGAGACAGTAAGTCAGTGAGACAGTAAGCCAGTGAGACAGTAAGCAAGTAAGTCAGTAAGTCAGGAAGACAGTAAGTCAGTGAGTCAGTAAGTCAGTCAGTAAGTCAGTCAGTGAATGGCGTTTGGTGTAATTAATTATAAATAAATTTTAACTATAAATGTGATAAGTTCGTTTTTTTTTTTTTTTTTACCGTCGGGTTAAAGTTTTCACCGCTTTTGCATGCTCTTAAATTTCCTCTGTTATTGTTGCATTTATAATACTTGCTACAGGTTGTAGGGTGGGCCACTACGCCATTTTTCACGCTTTTGCACGGATTAGTCTCTGAAAATAAGATAGAATTCCCCTTTGATATTTATAAGCGTTACATTGTTAGTCACTGGTAAGTGCTAATCCCATTCTCAGGGCAAAAGTTCTGATAAGCCATGGCAAAGAAGGAAATGACAGCTTCACGAAAGAGAATCTAATAAATCATATAATATATTTGTACATAAATATTTGCTTAATTCTGATAAATGACACAGAGACGCTTGCAGTTTTACCAGTAGCGCTCTTACCGAGACAGAACTCTTGATTAACAAGATTAAAATGTAGAAAAAATGAGAACAACTATGTTTTTACAAATATTCTAGAATATATTAAAGAGAGCCCATTCATTCAGATTTTTATTTTTAAAACATTATATTTTAGATGTTGAAGAACACAGATATCACAAATAGAAGTAAATAATATTGTTATGGCAGGTTAGAAGTATTTTTTTTCATCTTGCTTTACACATTTTAATTAAAAATTAAATTGTTGTCAACACTTCGATTAAGTTTGTCATAATAAAATAATAAGTGTATACTAATTGACAGCTAATTTTATCATAATGCACATCTAGTTTTATAAAAATGAAAAGCTAAGTTTATCGCTATCAACAACACGTTTATCAGAATGAACAACAACTTTATAATTATGAACACATAGGTTTATCTCTATGAACAACAAGTTATCATAATGAACAACTAAGTTTATAATATTGAGCAACTAAGTTTATAATACTGAACACATAAGTTTATAATTATGAACAAGTAAGTTTATAATAATGAACAACTGATTTGATACATTTATGTCAGTATTGACATCTCTCAATAAAAGCGACACTTACCTTGACCGCTTAAAGAGCCGATGTGGCCGTTGAAAAACAGCATCAATAATTTGGTCTGGTTTCAAAGAAACAAAAATACACGTACTAGCGGTACAAAGCAAAGCTTTTATCAATCTAGAATTGTTACTGGGTATTTTAAATATAAACTACTAAACAACAGTAAAGAATAACCTATTAACATTAAAGAAATAGAATATAAAAAATTGTGTTATTAAATTTACTAAAACCATTACAGTTTTTTAATCTAATTAAATAAAAGTTTGTATAATTATCATTTTATATTTGAAATGAATTAATATGACAATTAAATAATTATTTCATCTGAATAAGAATGTTAAACTATTTTTTTTACCAATAACTGATCATCTATTTAAAAAGGTTATTAATACATAATCACAATTATCGGGGTACCAAAACATCTGTTTTTGTTTTTATTTGCGTTTTTAATTTGTGCGAAATTAAATTTACATTTGTGTTTTTTTACAATATCAAATTAATAAATTCTGATTAAACTCAAACAAAGAAGTGTTATATTAATTTCATAAGAGCTAAATTTTAACTTGCAAATCAATTGCTTTAATGTTCCTTAGTTTAATAACTGCGTGTAACAAAACTAGTAAGGCTTTTATCCCTTCAAAAAATATATTATTGATTTATTTTAAATATTTTTTTGTTATAAAAATGCCGTTTAAGCCATTAAGTTCAACGAAAATTTATAGCCATGTACCACTTACTAATTCACTATCATTCATATAAATAGGCGTAAACAAACAAGTTTTTAATTTACTAAATATAGCCCACCAGACATTTGCGGCATCAATGCGTGGACTTCCCATCTACTAAAGTTATGCTTGACAAAATATGAACTCAAGTAACGCACATTTAAGAATCCTAATTTTTGCTACACCCCTTCCGTCCATTGTACGTCACTGCATACTTTTTATTTCACGCCCATGAGCTATATTGAATATCCTGATGTCCCAACCTCTCTTAAAACGATTTTTTTTTTACACCATACTTAAATCGAGACAATTTCATTTTCCGAAAAGAAAATATTATGCACCACACCAAGGTGCGTTATTAAAATAAAATATTTATATCATTTAGCGGAGTTATCGGAAATTATATTTTACGCGCTATTGAACACATTATTGAACCATACTGTCTTTCTAACATATAGAATTATTTGTAATATACTATCAATCACAAAATCGGTTATTAGGAAGCTGCTGCCGGAAATGGAAGCATTCAACGAGTCACAACAGAAGCCTAATATATATAAGAGATCTTCTTCTTCTATATATTAAGGGCCCACGATCAATTTATTGATCATTATTGCTCCTTTGAATGTTGATGGGATTTGCAATGTTTCTGTGCCTGGTGTTGATGAGGATATTTCACTGGTTACAAGAGTAATTGTTTGAGGGTATCATGTACTGGGGGTTGTACTGATATTATACATTTCACCAGTTGGAAGTTACTAAACGTCAAAATTACCGTCTGGTTTGAGAGTTCATAGTCAGACATCAAACACCCATTAAAAATAACTATTAAAGAAAGCCAGTTGTATAATACAACTAAACATATTTCACTTAAAGAAGTACTTTTTGGATGATTCATGCTACTTTTTCTTCTTCGTCACCCATTTCATAACAGATACCTAAGATCACATATCACACAATTCATCACATATACCTAAGATCACATCCCACCCAATTCATCACAGATACCTTAGATAAGCTCGATCAGGTAGGACCGAAAGATATACACATTCATTTCTTCCCCAGTCTGTACGATTTTACCAGAGTGCCTCCCCTTGCGGTTTCCAAATCTAAATGATCACTAATTATTTCTTTATTGTCAGTTAAGGAGTTCAATGATGTCTGATTTCTACTCTAGATAAATATTTTTTATGACTTGTGTTTAAATTGTTATAAATGTTCAATTTTGTCTCGGTTAAAAATGAATATTTTTGGTGAGCTGAAAATGAACCTCTAGAATCTAGAATATAATAAAAACATGTCCACTTATCTGGATCAATAAAGAATCGTATCTTATGTTATCTTAACTTATTTTACAAGACTAAGCTTGCACTCTTACATTTTCTCCATTATCTCACCGTACTCGAAAGTCTGGTAATGTTATGCTTTCATTTTATTTTATTTTTGTATCTATGACGTCAGTGTTCAGTCAATGACACTGCGCACGTCTAATAGACATAGCATTATTTGTTTCCTGCCATGAGCTGTGAATACCTAAGAACTGATTTTGGGAAGAACATATTTACAGAGATTAGGGACTGGTTCTTTTGGGTTTGGTTCAATTTTTAGAATCTGCACAGCGGTATGCAAATAAGTACCAGCTTGTGGTGGGTTGGCTGAGGACCTCTAATGTAACCATCCCTTTTGATATTTTTCTTTGGTTATGTCCTAGCCTTTAAAACCGGCGTTTCTTAGCAGAGCTAAAGTTTAGAGTAGGATCTTGTTTCCCGCAGCTGGATTTTCTTAAACTTCTCACTGAATCAAATATTTTGCTTTTTTTTTGTTAAAATGTCATAGTATAATTTGTACTCTTAAAATGTTTCAATTATTTCTTGAAACGAATGTTCTTCTACCAACAATGTTGCCCCATTGTTCTACCAGCCATATTAATAATAATAAAGTTCATTTCAAAAACACGCTTTATCCCTATTTAAGGCTCGAAGTGCTGTACATAGTCAACCATAGATAACAATTTATATGTTTCCACATTAAAATGCAAAACGCAACAAAATAAAATCTACATACAACCATAACCATTCGAAGTCTTTCACAACTTGCAGCAATGAACAATACAAGTCAATATTCATGTAGGATATATAAGCAAGCTGGAAACATCTAGGTAGACTACATCACTCCACCAAGTGATTGCGAAAAAGATTTGTTTTCAACTCAGTTTTGAAAGATTGCAGTGTCTTGCTGTTTCTGAGAGCGACAGGAAGGGCGTTCCAGTTTCTAGGGCCAGCAAAAGCGAAAGTACGCCTTCCGTAGGTCTCGAGGTGAACACGTCGTATCCATAGTGTTCCACTATCGGATGAACGGAGTGATCGTGTGAGTATGTAAGGCGTCAGGAGAGCTTTCAGATAGGACGGCGCCAGATCATGCAAGCAGCGGCAGCACAAAGTTGCAATTTTGTACTCTATATTGCCCCAATTCTCCTACCAACTATGTTGCCGCCACTCTTCTACCAACAATGTTGCCACCACTCTTCTACCAGCTTTGTTCCCCCACAGTTCTACCAGTTGTGTTTCCCTACTCTTCTACCAGCTTTGTTGCAATCCTAGGTGATACGAAACACCATAAACAAGTTTAATTTACAAACATCTTCTTGATGTTTTAGTGGTGACTTTGTCTATCGTCATATGGCCTGTTTACAATGAATCGATTCCTAGACACGTGTCTCTTCATTTGGCGTTGGAAATCTTAAAGAGACCAAACTCAAATTTTTCACATTCAAGGGCAATGCCCCACGCGTCCTTGATGCAAAGTGAATTTTATTAGATCATCGCCAATGCAACGTAATGTTAGTGGCAGCGTATTAAGCCCGAAGTCCTAAATACCTTTTTTTCGCTATTGTAGCTTTCAAGACACCCAGGTTTTTTTTCAGCCTGATTGGCGATCCTGCAGTTCAACTAAGATTGACCCGGATATGCCGCTTGCAAGGTATTTGAACGTAAGAAGTCCATGTCAACTACTTCATGATATGCTGGGAAAATCTATCTGAAGTAGTCTAGAGACACACGGGTTTCCAAAGACTCAAAGAATATTAGGTGAAGGATTTGAAACTGGTTCTTTGAAAAATATACAATTATGAATTATATCTTTTAAAGTCTTCACTGTTCAGGGTTAAAATGTCGGCGGGACGTTTGTCACGGAATACACTTCACGGTTCCGATAAAAGAAGCAATCGAGCCGCATAGCAGTTTTCTCACCAATGTAGACCTTAAAAGTGCCATGCCGTCTCTGGTGAACCAGTCGCCATGTTTTTCTGTGGAGTTCTGTTTGTTAGTTAACACAGAAGATATTATACAACGGTGATAAAAGTATCAAAACATATATGTATGCAGTATTTACTTACCGAAGCAGCCATTGTAAGTACTGTGGGTCAAAAATCACCTGCAGAAACAAAGAGATCTGTCTGAGTGGTCTTTATTCTAACATGTAATTGAATTGTCAAAGTATTCATAAACACATGTCATGGATAACTTACACAGATTAAATACGCCTATCAAGTCAATGGTTCTAAAAGAGGTATCTCGGCTAATATTGTGTGTAAATATGGGTAATGGATTTTTTTTAAGAACCGTATTTGTTTAACAGTCTCCTTTGTTGCCATGATATTATTAGGGGAAACGTTTATCTTGAATACAACGATTAATAAGACAAAACACATGAATACCTGTTTGAAGGCGACTGGGGCTTTAATCAATAATCTCCCACTTTGACCGGTGGCTACACTCCAATGTTTGTGATTTACATAGATTCTAATTCGTTAGCGACACGGACATATCAATATCAAATTGTTAGGATTGTAGTGACAACAACAACAGGCACAGAAACATTGCAAATCCCATTTACATTCATAGGAGCCATGATGATCAATAAATTGATCATGGGCCCCAAATATATAGAAGAAGAAGAAAAAGATAGGAAATTAAATGAAAAGAGAACCCCTGGACCAAGACAATCCATTAGACCAGCGGTTCTCAACCTGTGGGTCGCGACTCCTTTAGGGGTCGAAAGACCCTTTTAGAGGGGTCGCCTAAGACCATCGGAAAACACATATAGTCTACAGTTATGGAGCATAAATGATAATAATTGTATGGTTATGGGTCGCCGCAACATGAGGAACTGTGTTAAAGGGTCGCGGCATTAGGAAGGTTGAGAACCCCTGCGTTAGACAAACAAAGTTTTGTGAATGTTCTCATATCCCACCAAGCTGGGGTCGGAAACAACCGTAGGTTTCAAAACACAGGTGTTCCTAAGTTTATTACAACATACAACACAAAAATTATGTGTCTTATTTTTATATAAAAAGACAGGACCACGATACAAAATCTTTCTGGCTAGTTAGTTAATTTTTTCGAACCTCTAGGACAGTGGTCGGCAAACTCATTAGTCAAAAAGTTCAAAAATCTGCAGCAGGGCAATTAATTTTTTTTGAAAGCCAATTTTCTTCTAAAGAACCTGTCTAAACCGGTTTTTGGCCAACTGGCTGAGCCGCACTCATGTCGATACAGAGCCGCAAGCGGCTTGCTAGCCGTGCCGACCACTGCTCTAGAACAATTGTACCATCACCAACATCACTAAGTTGACAACTTTGACCTTGACCACTTTTTGAACTTGTATTTAACGTGTACTTAATTTTATTAATATATTTCAATGTATTGTAAAGCTTAAAATACACAATACTTAAATGAATGTTCGTAGCGGAACTGTTATACAATGTAAATAAAACTATTTAAACAATATGACACCTGCTGTGTTGTATATATTGTTGTATACTAACATTTTAGACCTAATTAAAAACGATAAATAGAAAACACACCCTTATGCTTAGTCATACCAAACCCCATGTTGAGAACCCCTAAGTCATACGCCTAATTCTAACAGATTGGTATTGCTCATATGCTAGACCCAAATTTAACCTATAAACAACCGTGACAAGACTTAGGAAAATCAATAAAATTGACCTCATAAGGTATAGTTTATAGGCAAAATAAGTTGATGTTTCTCCTATATGATAAACATCAGAGAAAAAAGGTCCCTACAAAATCAAAAGAAATCTTTAGAATTATCCACTAAGAACCCATGATGAAAACCTTCTCCACTCGTCCCCGATGACGGCTCTTTGAAGAACCAAATCCATTCCAATAAAACGATTCCAAAAAACTAATCCATTTAAACGACTATAACTAAATGATAACTCTTTGTTTTTTGTTGTTTTATATAATTTTTTTGGACATATAGTGTTGTCTGAGCCTACTAATATTTATAAAGCTTATATAAGGAAAAATGAAATGGGGCCCCAGTCCCCAGAGGAATGGATATTATGAGTTCGATATTCTTTAGTATTTGAGGATGAATAATCAAGTATTTGCGTACTAAGTTTGGTCAAGATCCCTCCATTTATTTAGGAGTATTAACCCTCTTGATATTTATATAGCTCATAAAAGGAAAAAACGAATTCGGGGCCCCCGGCTCCAAATAAAATGTTATTTAAAGTTCTCAACCCCTTAAGAGTTCCGTCTGGATAATGATGGATACATGTGCCAAGTTTGGTCAAGATCCATCAATCCGTGTAAAAGCCTTTGTGGAACAAAGCCACAAACAAACACACACATTTTTACTTTTATATATATACTAGCCGATATACCCGGCGTGGTCCGGGATTGCATTAGGACCCCGATACCGGTGGCCTACAGATCCCGTTAAGATAATGTTCTCTTTGGGATCCCGTTTCATCTAGGGACCATCCTTTCCAATATTATCCCATTTCCTGATTTGGTCGTGACATAGATTTAGCTTTTTAAAGATATCGAACTTTCTGGAAAATTTTAGATTGGATATTCTTAGTTTTAAATACACCGATATATAAAAACGGACAGTGCAGTGTATTGCTACCACGTTAGGCCTATATCCATCAATTCACAAAAAAAACCTAAAGTGTTATCTAAGCCTATTGACCTATAGAACTTTCTAGAACATTCTAGTTTAAATGTATTATCCTAAACGGAACTGTGTTAAAACAGTCTTTTATTAGTAATAATTATTCTTCGAATACGAAAACTTATACGACTAAATGAATTTCTATAACTATAGTACATTCATTTAAGTTAAAAGAGGGGCCCCGGGGCCCATTCCATAATTTTACCGAATTAGTTTTGCCTAAAATGGGGCCCTATAATAATCATTCAGGTAAGTTATGAAGTTACAATTTTAAATTTGTCCCATTAAAATCTATTGAATAATGCCATAGATATAGCGTTTTAAAGTTATCGAACTTTCTGGAAAATTCTAGATTGGATATTATTAGTTTTACATCCACCGTTATTTCCATATGGACTAAGAAGTGTATTGCAACAAAGCTAACCCTATATCCATCAATTCACATAGAACCTATAGTGTTGTCTAAGCCTATTAATATTTATATTGCTTATAGAAGGAAAAATGAAATGGGGCCCCCGGCCCCAGGGGAATGGATATTATGAGTTCAGTACCTTTTTGTATTTGAGTATGGATAATCAAGTGTATGTGTACTAAGTTTGGTCAAGATCCATCTATTCATATAGGAGTATTAAGCTTATCGCTATTTATATAGCTCAAACTAGAAAAAAATAAATTCGGTGTCCCCGGCCCCAGGAGAATGGATATTATGAGTTCAGTACCCTTCGGTATTTGAATATGGATAATCAAGTGTACGTGTACTAAGCTTTATCGATATCCATCCATTCAGGTAGGAGTATTTGTTTGTAATTTTTTTATATAGCTCATATAAAAAAAACGAATTTGGGGCCCCCGGTCCCACACGAAATGTTATTAAAAGTTCTCAATCCCTTAAGAGTTCCTTCTGGATAATGATGGATATATGTGCCAAGTTTGGTCAAGATCCATCAATCCGTGTAAAAGCCTTTGTGGAACAGACCCACAAACCCACAAACAAACAAACAGATTTTCACTTTTATATATATATATGATATATGATATGATATGACTAGCGGATTCGGAACGAAATAACTTCTACAGTATACAGCCTTATAATTATTCCGATCACAGTGGGCTCCCAATCCTGTCGGTATCCCGCTCCCGTTAGGATACCGTTTCCCGGTGGGATTCTGATCCCACTTGATCCCAATTCCGGTATGATCCCAATCCCGTCGGTATAAAGATCCCGGTGGTATCTCGATATTAGATGGATAACGATAGTTGTCGGATCCCGATACCGGTGGGTACCGGTCTAAGCCTATTGTTATTTATAGATAGGTTATATATGCAAAAATTAATTGGGGCCTCCGGCCCATTGAGAAATGGATATTATAAGTTCAGTAACCTTTGGTATTTAACTATGGACAATAAAGTGTATATGTACTAATTTTGGTCAAGATCCATCTATTCATGCAGAAGTATTTGTCAGTCATTATAATTATAAAGCTCATATAAAAAAACGAATACGGGGCCCCCGGCCCAAAACGGCATGTCATAAAAAGTCCATAACCCATTAAGAGTCCTTTCCGGATAATGATAGATATATGTGCCAAATTTGGTCTAGGAGTATTAAGCCTATTAACATGTAGAACTTTCTGGAACATTCTAGATTAAATGTATTAATCTCCTCGAACTGTGTAAAAATTGTCTTTTCTAAGAAATTATTCTTCGAATACGAAAAATTATACAACTAAATGCCTTTTTTATAACTAAAGTACATTTAAGTTAAAAGAGGGGCCCCGGGGGCCAATTCCATAATTGTACCTAATTAGTTTAGACTGCGATGGGGCCCTATAAAAATCATTCAGGTAAGTTATGAAGTTAAAATTTAAAAATTTTCCAATTTAAAATCTATTGAAAAATGCCATAAATATAGCGTTTTAAATTTATCGAATGGATATTATGAGTTCAGTACCCTGTAGTAATCGAGTATGTATAATCAAGTGTATGTGTACTAAGTTTGGTTAAGATCCATCCATTCATGTAGGAGTATTAGCCCTATCGACATTTATATAGCTCATATAAGGAAAAATGAAATGGGGCCCCCGGCCCCAGAAGAATAGATATTATGAGTTCAGTACCCCTCGGTATTTGAATATGGATAATCAAGTGTACGATATTTATATAGCTCATATAAAAAAAAGAATTTGGGGCCCCCTGCCCCACACGAAATATTATTAAAAGTTGTCAACCCCTCAAGAGTTCCTTCTGGATAATGATGGATATATGTGCCAAGTTTGGTCAAGATCCATCAATCCGCGTAAAAGCCTTTGTGGAACAAACCCACAAACCCACAAACAAACCCACCAATTTTCACACTATATATATATATGATATATATATGATATGATATTGCTGACGGTGTGAAAAAACTATTTGTTAACGGACAAGAATTTAACACCAGCTCATCGGAGATAGCTAGAAGAAACCGTTGACAGAGTTTCAAGAACCAGAAGTTTCCAAATATCTTTGTGCAGGACCTAATAACTACTGTTTGTAAGTATGTTAGCGACAAGGCTTGTCGTTCGCACAAGTAACGACAATGGATATTGAGATTCACGCTCAAAACTGATGAAATTCTTTTAAAACTTTCTACAGAATTGTGCAGACTGTGAACAGTTGTGAAAGTTTTCACACGGTTGATTCATTTAACATGGCCGGGTTCTTTTATGACTTCTGACCACTAACCCAAGCGTGAGAACCAGTCTTTATAGTGAAAAATGTATAATAGTATTGTACAAGATAAGTATTACCGAAGATGAAAAAAAAAGCCGTTTTATGCTCAGTGACCTCTATCAAACTTTTGAGAACCACTCAAAATAATTAAATGTTTTAAAAACCATCACATTTCAAGACCACTCATTAGAAATATATACTTTAAGTCCACATTTTATGGGTCATATTTAAAAAAATTGCACAGTACAAGACAATTACTTACATAATCATAGTACAAGTCAATAATTTCAAAAGAAGAAAAACACACCCCTTAAGTCTACTGACCGGTAACCCAAGAATGAGAACCATTTAATCAAATTAAATAAAATTATTAAAAACGATCACACTACAAGACTCCTCATTTAAAATACACACTACAAGACAAATAATTAGAAGCCGAACCTCAAAATAGATATGTAGACAAGTGAAAACATATCTCATGACCCCTAAACCAAAATTGAGAGACCCTCTTTATGGAGAAAAAAAAGTATAATGCCACAAGGCTAGCATTTTGGAAGAAGAAAAAATAGCACCCGCTTTACTTGCCCATAACTGAGGTTTGAGAACCATTAAAAACAAATATATTTATTATAAAACCATCACACTACAAGACCACTAATTTAAAAGTCATATTACAAAATTGCACCGTACAAGACAATTAATTACATTATCATGCTTACTACAAGACAAGAATTTCCAAAGAAGAAGAAATACACACTTTATGACAACAGACCTCTAACACAAGATTAAGAACCACTCAATGGACTTATATAAATTATTAAAACCATCATGCTATAAGACCAGTAATTTAAAATACTCACTACAAGACCACTGATAAGGAGCTAATGTGGCCTCAAAATAGATAAGAAGAAAATTAAAAACACATATCATGACCACTGACCACTAACCCAAAAGTGAGAACCACTCGACAAACTTAAATAAAAATCAAATATTCCTTCTAAGACATTTATTTCAAAATAGAAAAAAAAAAATATATATATAAAATACACACACTAATGACTAAAAACCCATAACCCAAGATTGAGAACCTCTCAATCAACTTAAATAAAATTTAAATTATCCTACTACAAAACAAGCATTTCCTCAATGCGCCTAGTGACAGTGCTAGCCAAGCAAGGCACAATTGCTATCTTTTTAACAGCATCATATCCTAGAAGTTTCCGGAAAATGTCTCTATTGGAGGGAAAGATCCATTCTTTAGCGATAGTGAATTGCTTTTTAGCCTTAGCGATACGGTTGGCCACCAAATATCATGCTCTCAGTGCATTCTCCTTTATTGATGTGGTGGCCCTCAAAAATTTCTTGTGTCCACCGTGTTCCCGATTTTTTCTTTCAAAATACTCCAGGGGCGAGTCTTTTAATTAAGGGGCTTGTATTTTAAGCCAGGGGCTTGTCTTTTAATCCAGGTGCTAGTCTTTTAACACAAGGGTTTGTCTTTTAACCCTGGGGCTTGTCTTTTAATCCAGGGTGATTGGCGCTAACTCGTGAGGAGATTCTGATCTCCCATCGAGCGCCTCCCCTGGTGGCGGATAGGGGAATGCCCACCAGATATGGTAGGTACTGGGGAAATCAATTACCCAGAATGGACCAAAATCAGGGCCTGCCGCCTTGCAGGGAGTGAACGAAACCACTAAGGCTAGGGTACCCTTCCCAAAATTAAGGACAGCTCTCCGGAGAGTTGTGAGGGGCATCTCCCAGAAGGTTGTGCGGAGGGCTAACAACTATGCTGCATAAAAACTCTTTGTTACAAAAACGCAGTCAAGCGCAACAAAAGACTTTCCGGTCCTGGGAGAAGATAGATTCCCAGCTGAGGAATGCATGACGCCAAGTAGTGAAAGCCAGAATCTGGAAACTGTTAGGAAAACGGAAAAGAGGCAGGCCGAGGAACACTTGGCGCTGTGAAGTGGAGGCGGATACAAAGAAACTTGGCCAAACATGGGCGAGGCTGGAGAGATTGGCTCAGGATCGTGATTCCTGGAGGGCTCTTGTAGGCGGCCTATGTCCTAGGAAGGACCACATACATCGATGAAGATCGGCTGCTGTTCCTCGAAAGTCTGCTTGGCGCTAAGGTGGCGAAGCAGTTTTGGAGGTTTCGTTAACTCATTAGAGAGCCGGTCCCCTCAAACTATGCAGAGCGGGGTAAGTGTGTGGAAATCACCTATCCCAATAAATCCATATTTCAAGTAGGACTCATGGTATTGTCTGCTAAAAGTTTGATGTTTCTTTGATTTTGAAGGCTCTTCTTCTGTCTCTTCACTGCGCCTTTTTTCCCCAATGAAACGTTCTAAAGACGTCTTTTTCGTACTCATTTTCGCTAATTTGTGGGTTAAATTTGAGCGGTCATTTACCGAGATGTAACTTGGAAAATAAAACATCGTTAAACTCGGATAGTACATGTGGACGAAAAAAGGGCAAAAAGAAAGCACAATATACACGTACACCAAGCAATCTTCTTCTATATCTATATATATATAAATGAATGTATGTATGTATGTATGTTTGTCTCGTATGCGCTCCCACACCATTCATGCGATTGCAACAAAACTTTGGAGAGTTGTTGGCCACCTACCTGGGCATTTAACTGCGACATTAAAAAACTTTTCAATTATTTCGTTTTCGGCCGTTGGCCCTTCATTCGTTTTTTTTCTTATACGAGCTTTGTAAAACAATATTTCCGTCTGCGCTCCTACGCCATTCGTCTGAATGCTCTAAATCTTGGGTAAAATGTTACACGCACGCCCACAAAGGTTTGGAAATAATTATAAACGTTTTAAAATATTCCGTTTTGAGCCAGGGGCCCCGTGTTCGTTTTTTCTTATATGAGCTATATAAATATAGTTTCAAACCGAATGCACTCCTACACCATTCATGCGATTGCGAAAAAACATTGGAGAGTTGTATTCCATAAGCTCGCGCATTTTACTGAGTCATTATAACACTTTTAAAATATTTCGTTTTGGCCGTTGGCCCAAAAATCGTTTTTTTTTCTTATATGAGCTTTGTAAACAATAGATTTCGTCTGCGTTCCTACACCATTTATTCGAATACGCTAAAACTTTGACGAGATGTTGCGAGCATGCCCACAAAGGTTAATAAATGATTACAACCGTTTTAAAATATTACGTTTTGAGCCAGGGGCCCCATGTTCGTTTTTTCTTATATGAGCTATATAAATATAGTTTCAAACCGAATGCGCTCCTACATTATTCATGCGATTGCGACAAAACATTGGAGAGTTGTATTCCATAAGCTCGCGCATTTTACAGAGTCATTATAAAACTTTTAAAATATTTTGTTTTGGCCGTTGGCCCCAAAATCTTTTTTTTTCTTATATGAGCTTTGTAAACTATAGGTTTCGTCTGCGCTCCTACACCATTTATTCGAATACGCTAAAAATTTGACGAGATGTTGCGATCATGCCCGCAAAGGATTTTAAATTATTAGAACCATTTTATAATATTCCGTTTTGAGCCAGGGGCCCCATGTTCCTTTTTTCTTATAGGAGCTATATAAATATAATTTCAAACCGTATGCGCTCCTACACCATTCATGTGATTGCAACAAAACTTTTTTGAAAGGTTGTTCATAAAGTCGCGCATGTTAATGAGTAATTACAATACTTTTAAAATATTCCATTTTCAGCTGTTGGCCCCAAATTCTTTTTTTTCTAATATGAGCTTTGTACAAAATAATTTCGGTATGCGCTCCTATACCATTCTTCTGAATGCGATAAAACTTTAGTTAGATGATTTTCCCACGCCCGAAAAGCTTTTCCAATTATTACAACCGTTTAAAATATTCTGTTTTGAGCCAGGGGCCCCATGTTCTATTTTTCCAATATGAGCTATATAAATATAATTTCAAACCGTATGCGCTCCTACACCATTAATGCGATTGCAACAAAACTTTGTTGAAAGGTTGTCCATAAGGTCGCCCATGTTAATGAGTAATTACAATACTTTTAAAATATTCCGTTTTCAGCCGTTGTTCCCAAATTCTTTTTTTTTCTTATATGAGTTTGTACAAAATAATTTCTTTATGCGCTCCTATATCATTTATCTGAATGCGATAAAACTTTAGTAAAATGTTTTACCCAAGTCCGCAAAGCTTTTCAAATTATTACAACCGTTTAAAATATTCTTTTTTGAGCCAGGGGCCCTATGTTCTATTTTTCCTATATGAGCTATACAAATACAATTTCAAACAGATCTAATGTGTGGATGGATAGATTTTTAATAAAATACAAATAGCAACATAAAATTGTGTGTGTCACATAGTAATTAGGTTTCTGAAATAGTTACAACACTTTTAAAATAAACCGTTTTTGGCCGTTGGCCCCAAAATCGTTATTTTTCTTATATGAGCTTTGTAAAAAATAATATCCGTATGCACTCCTATACCATTTATCTGAATGCGATACAACTTCAGTAATATGTTTCTCTTTTTTTAATTTTGTGATATAATAAGTAGGTTTCTGAAGTAATAAAACAATTCTACAATATTCCGTTTGTGGCCGGGGGCCTTAATTCGTTTTCCACCATTTATTATCTATATAATTATCGTATGCATTCCTATACCATTCATCCGATTGCGATAAAAACTTTGGTGAATTGATATGCGCGCTCCCGCAAATGTTTCTAAATTAGAACAACATTTTACAATATTTCGCATGGGCCGATGTCCTTAAATTCGTTTTTTTTTCTTTAACAAACTTTATCAAAATAATTTCAAACGGAGCTATCAACTCAACCGCCCTTGAACAAATGCCAACAGACATCAATTTGTAGCAAGAGCAGAGAAAACACATTTTTGCATGTTTAGTGTAGAGAGTATTTTTGTTGTTTTTATTAATAAGCTTGAATTTTGTGACGTATTTTAGAATCGGATATAGCTTTGTAAATGTGTTGTGATTTTGAATAGCAATGATGTAGTAATACATCTATTATATAAGAATGATCTATACTGACCGTAACTCACAAAGAACCGATACGATTTAAATACGTTCCCATTTTTTAAAACAATCATAGTTTTCTTCTATTATTTTAAGGAACTCGAATCAATGGTAATGCGAAAAATATATTGTATATTCGCTTTAATTTTAATACAATTTTAAGTATTAATAATATAAATTACAAATAAATCTGGAGTAACAACGAAGGAACTATTTTAAACATTTTATATGTGGTTGAAAGTTATGAAAATTAATAAAACAAATTATAATCAAAGAATTACACTGAAATCACATTTATCGGGGAAACCAAAACATCTGTTGATTGTAGTGCATTTTTTAAGTACGTTCCAAATATTGCGTAATAAAAGTAAAATTAATTTGTTCTAAATAATAACGCAAATGACCTCAGAACTCAAATTGTCTATTTATTCAATGCAAAAATTTATCTGATTTAATAACCGCGCCTAATAAAATTGATAATGTATTTTCCCTTCCTAAAAGTAAAATTAATAAATATAATAGATTGCTTTTTAAATTGCTACAATTTAAAAAATGAAATAAAATTTTTGCTTTTTATTTTTAACGTTTAATAAATTTTTACTTTTATTCTTTCCAAAAATATACATTTATGAAATTTATAAATTAATAAAATAAATAAAAAATAACCCTAACCTTTAAATATACTTTTAATACGAAAATGCCGTTTAATGCAATCAGTGCAGCGAAACTACATATCCAAATAGCATCCACTAATGCACTTATCACTCATTTAAATAAGAACAAAGCATTTGAAATGCAAAAAAATTGTTTTTGCGTAAGTAAGTGGATTACAATCCCGTGGATGATTTTATTAATTTCTTTAAAACTCTGTTTGGGGGAGGGGGAAGTTGACAAAATGAATTTGACAAATAATTTGCCTTCTTAGGTACATATATATGGGGGTTAGGAAATAGAGTGTGTACAATTTTATATCTTTAAATCCAATGATATTACTGTTGTGAAAAATAGATGCTATATTCTCCTATTACGAATTATAAAATAAATGACGTTAACACAACGTAAGTACATTTACAAAAGTATATCCATGAATATCAAAACCCATTCATTTTACAAAGAATTACCAGTTTTGTACCGGGGCCCTATAGTAGTTTTTCTTTCTAATATGAGCTATTTAAATATAATGTCCGTATGAGTTCCTATACTATTCATCTGAATGCGATAAACTTTCAGTGAGTTGTTGTGTGCAGGCCCGCATTAGGTTTCTAAAGAAGTGCAAATATTTTACAATATTCCGCTTTGGGCCGGGGGCCTTAAATTCTTTTTTTTCTTATATGAGCTATGTAAATATAACGTCAAGCAGAGCTATTGCATAAGTGGGTGGAATTACTGTGACATTTCATTTTGTATATGTGACTTAATAAATAGGTTTCTGATTTAGTACAAATATTTCACAATATTACTTTTGGGGCCGGGGGCCCTAAATTTGTTTATATGTAATAAATGAGCCATATAAATATAATTTCAAACATATCTATTGCATGGGGGGATCAATCGCAATATATGTTTTGGGACTACATTTGGAAAATCCATGCTTCCCACACGGACAGCTGCGTGTGGTCTGCTGACACTTCTTAAAACCTTCTATTTAATTCGAATACGCACCAGACGGTTAAAAAAAGGTGTTTATTGGAAGAACTTACAAAAAAATTATTAAAACACGGACACTTTATTTCGATGAGTGGCATTGCAACGCATGCCGGGTACTCGCTAGTGTTAAATATGAGAAAGTATCGGTGAACAGAGAGAAAAGCGTCACACACCTTCTCTCCACCTAAGCTACAACGCCACTGACACTGGCAGCCGCTCAGCTCCGGGTTAACATCTTGTCCACAAAAAGTCGCACAATCCCGAGATAAAAACACCACAGTAAATAAAATGGAAAAAATTTAATGTTTCTTGGACGGCCCGGCACCACATGATCCACGGACCGGTACCGGGTGTTAGGGACCAGTGGATTAGAAGATAAATTTAGACCTATAATTTTAAAAAACAATTAATTATGTAAATATTGAATTAATTTTCGCAAGCTCAATTCTGTATAAACAATATGTTTTTATGTGTGTTTTTTTATAAAATTTATTAATCTATTTGTAAATTATATAAAAAAATAAAAAAAATTATTTGAATGATTATAAACTCATAAACATTTGAAAAGACTTCCATTAAGGTTGAGAATAACCGAGCAACTTATTTTTAAAAAGGGCTATTTACGATAAAAAAGTTTAATACAAAAACACCTTGTACTCATTACTTGTCTTTTTGTGTTCATTTCTCATATGTGATGTATATGCAGAAAACAATTTGGATTTTGTAATAAAATTGTTTAGATGTCAGTTAGGCTTAATACTTTAGAAAGCGAAATAAATCATTTGTCAAAAAAGTAAGAATACGTTATGATAACTTTGGATAGGTTAAGTGGTAGGTTATCAGGTTTGAATTCAAAAGAATTGGAAAGGAAGTGAACATTGTGGGCAAGGGGGGGGGGCGCTGAAATCACGTCTGTTGAAGACTAGGAACAAAACTTTCTAAAGTGGTATAACCTAAACTCAAATAATAAATAACGTTATTTTATTGATTGTTTTGAATATTTCTCACTTGAATGTTGAACACAATCAGAAATATCTAGAGCTATTTACTCTATATGGATATAACGGGACTGATTACTACGTCTCTGGTGACTGTTACGTCACGGATGTTGCATAGACCGCGATGTTTGAGGCAATGTGCTTGCACCTCGTCGATGTGGATAATCGAGAGGAAGATGATGCCATGTATTCCATGATTAGAAAAAATGCTGTTAGAAGCATCATTATTTCATGCACACGTACCAAGAAGAGGGGTTGTGAGTTTGCTAGAAACAGAAAACACGTAACGTACTTCAACTGGTACACATAGTGGTACACCAACTGGTACACCAACAGGTACACGATCTGGTAATATCCAGTGACGAATGATTTTACCAATAAAGACTGCTTGAGTCTCATAGAACGTTATATAGACATGTTTGATAATCCATGTGAACGGGGATATTGGATGCTTCGTTATGTGTGCAAAGTAAATTGAAGTGATAAAAAATGCATAACCATTCATTTCAATATTTCCATTATTTAAATTGTGTGTAATCTTATTTTAATGGCATGTGTTCTGTTTTTTCTTTGAGTGTGTTGCGAGGAACTAAAAGAATTATTATCCTAAAACACCAAAATTGTTAAAATTATATTTTTTAAGAGCAAAACTGATAATGAAATGATTTCAACAATCGACAACGTCATTTCTTGTACTCAACTACGTCACAAGTATAAAGCACATAGCAACCGTTACACAATTAACCTCCACACCAAAACACGAACTCATGGAACAAATCATTAACTGCCCTGAGTGCATGCTCCTTTCCAATCTGGTGATGAGCTTGCGGCTGTCCGTCTTGCAAGTGGCCTAAAACACGGATGTGTTCGTGAAACGCAAGGAGTCAACACGTCATCATCTACAGGGTGGGCCAATAAAAATGAGAACATCTCGTAACATGTGATTTGATCACATAAAAGTAGTTTAACTATACCCATACTAGATTAAAGTCGTTGAGATTTGAAATGTGTTGTTCTCCGTTTTAATTAGTTTCCCGAAACACATACATACAGTGGCAAGACAAAGTTTATTAAGATTATATAAACACATAAATAATAATGAAAACTTATGAAGCGATACCTCATTTATTCTTCATTGTCAGTTCATTAAGTTTCACATACAAATCTTAATATCCAAAGATCCTTTTGGCATCCGACATCTAACATGCCTGGGAGACTTTTAGCGATGCACAAGCAGTCTTCATTCCCTTCATAATCGTTTGGCTCCTTACCGCTCCAGTTTACGTAGTTTAAGCGTTTTCTGCTTCTAGCAATCTCCCAAACTCCTTCTTCGAACTTATCCGTCCCTGCTATTAGGAAGCCGTGTGTGTTATAATTTGTCAATATGGTTCGCATGAGTTCTTCTTCCGCTTGATTGTCCACTTCGACGAGGTATCCACATATTGACTCACAGATTTCGGCTGCGGCGTCGTCAGTTGTGTAATCATCATTCGAGATGTAGTAAGAAGTCCCTTTAAATTCATGCCGAGTCAGTAGTTTGAGATTTTCCTCTTGGGGCGAACAGTCTATTCAGAAATATTTAAACGTGAATTACGCTTCAATTTTTGAAATCTTTTTTTCCCTCCAACTCTTTATTCAAACCCTGAATAGAAATTCTTATCAACTCTATCAGATAATCGTGTGTGTCATTCTTCCTTTTTATGCTCCTTAACTATACTTTCCCCACTTTTCAAATATTTCCTTTTCATGTGAAACCAACCCCACTAACACCACTAACTTACAATTGATCATCTTTCAAAACATCCCATTAAAATGTTCAATCCTTCGCGCTTACCCTGTAAGCAATAACATATTGTCATTTTACTAAATTCAGAGCCAATATCCTGGATAATTCATCTATACACATAAATGATATAATATTTAATAAATATTGAGTTTTCTAGATCTGTGTTCACTTCTGCGTTTGGTCGCTATTATTTGCATAAAAAGAAATTTCCTGAAAATACGCCTGCGTCATCTTCACTTTTGGATATTGTATCTTTTCATTCAAATTATTCAGAATTTAGAAGACATATCCTTTAACGGAAAAAAAATGCCGGTCAGAATATTCTTTAGAACATTTTTTTGCAATTGAATTAAAATGTTCATTAGAGTCAGCAATATATAACGTTTCATTTTTAATGTTTTTTTTATTTATTTTCTAGATATTTTTTAAAATTAAAACAATAAGAGGAATATATGTAAATATGAGGGTACTTGTGACTCTAAACAATGGTTTATGTAGAGAAAAAATGGTAAACAGTAAACAGAAAGTGATATGGAAGCTTTGTTACATAGTTAATATGATTTAATATAGCATAGAGGCACAATAGCACTTTTTTTTTTCTGGATCATTAACCAACAAACTTTTTACACAACTGAGTCCTAACTTTAAGTTGTTGCTGTTGTTGTTGTTGTATTTGTTGTGATTTTATATCAATTTAAATTATTATTTCTTATTGTATATAATTCACTGTATAATGTATTCATTTTTTGTAAGGTAGATCCTCGACACTTATAACTTTGGTTAGCACAGCACGGCAAAACTCATCAATCGGGCATTGCTATAAATTATACAAGTTAAACGTGTTTCCGGGTTTGACTGTCACAATCACAGTTGGTATTGAAACTGTGTGCACTTAGATTTCAGCGGCTGGGTTGCTGATTCGGCAGTTAGGATCCCTCTGTGATTCGAGTCTGCGTATGTAGTGTTCATGTCGGGAATCTACGGCCCCAATTGTCACGGCAATCTTAACGAAAGTGGTCTTTGAGCCAGGATTTGTGTTCAATCGACTCATCAGACGATTGGGTTGGGGCTGGGTCGAAGAAGTGAGTCTTTTACGTGCAAAGAAAGAGATACAATATTGACATTTGCATAATGCTGCACAAAAAGAGTTGTAGATGATGCAAACACGTTGGGAAGAGATTAACATTGAGGAGACTTTTATGAACCTGAACATATGCGAACCCTATCTGCTTTCAATTAAAGCTTTGGTTGTTGAAAAAGAAAATGTCCAACCGAAAATCAGAGCTATTGATTCCTACTGAAGGAAAGGAAATGACAAATTCCAAACATTCCAAAAATTCAATCAACCATCTCACGGTGAAAAACAAGGGAAAACACGGCAACGTTGTTATTTAGCTGACAATTGTAATGTCGGTTATAAATGCATCTGTACTATTATTGTAGTGAAGTAGAATAAATGTCTTTACATTTTTATATTTCATGTATTCTGATATATATATATATATATATATATATATATATATATATATATATATATATAGCTAGGGTGACCATATAACGCTAAAGAAACGAATACCTTTTAATACGTTCGGATTCTTTCCAATAATAATGGTGATTTTCTATTATTTTATTTAAGTCAAATAAATTTAAATGTGCTTGAAATAAATTATATCAAGTTTTATTTTTAATTAAACAAAACATTTTAAGTATTTTATCCAAAATTAAAAGCTATGAATATTTTATCAACAATTTATTATCTAAGAATTGTTTTCATTAAATAATAATCATATTTATTTAATCATTTTTGTTATTTTTTAATTTTACACAATCAAATAAATTTGTTTTAAATGTAATGTCTATAAAAAAACAAGTAAAATTTTTGATTGAACTCAAATAAAGAAACATTATATAATTTCAAGAGAGCAAAATGGAAAGTTCAAATTAAAAGCTATAAGTTTCTTTGATTCAATAACCGCCTTTGACAAACCTAATAATGTATTTTAAACTTTTTAAAAGTAAGATTAATAAATATATTGATTGCTCTTTAAATTGTTAATAAAATTCACGAACTATTAGCTTTGAATTTTTACATTTAATAAGTTTTACTTATTTTCATTCAAAAAAAATATTTTTATCAAATTTATAAATTAATTAAAAATGAAACCTTCAAATATACTTTTAATGTTAAAAATGCGGATTAATTCAGTTAATGCAGTGAAACTTCAACATAGCAAAATATCACTCACTAATGCATTTATCCCTCATTGAAATAAGAAAAAAAACCTATGAAGTTGCAATTGGTTCATTTTGATGTCTATCTCTAAAGACACAATTATGTGACAGATTTGAACTTTGTGCTAGTCTTTGTTGTTAATATAAATAAACATGATATTTCAATATAAGGAAATATATTTAGAATTGAATATTTTTGAAAAGCAAATTTAAAACAATGTTTTGTAAAAGGTATAAGGGATATAAGAATTTTAATTAAGTTCAGTGTCGTGCACAAAAAATGTATGGTTGTTTACATAAGGGCTACAATCCCGAGGGTTGTCTACGTAGGGGGCTACTATTCCGTGGGTTGTGTACATAGGGGATTACCACCCAGTGGATTGTGTACATAGGGGGCAACCATTCCGTGGGTTGTGTACAAAGGGGCAACAACCACATGGTTGTGTACATGAAGGGCTACAATCCCGTGGGTTGTGTACATAGGGGGTGACAATCCCGTGGGATTGTACATAGGGGGCAACCATCCCGTGGGTTGTGTGCATAGGGGGCTACATCCCTTGTTTGTGTACATAGGGGTTACCATCCCGTGGATTGTGTACATAGGGGGCTACCATGTAAGAGATTAAACAACGCATCTAAGGTTGAAAATTAGCATTAAATGTAGATAATTTTATATTTCAATAACGTTTTGATAGATTTTGTTGATTTTGACAAAATCTTATTTATGACTTAATCAAATTATTTCAAAATTATATTTTTTTTTATTGTAGCTATTTGACATATTTAAAGTTGTTGATGCCAAATTAAACATCAATATAGGTTTGCAATCGTTAATTAATTAACACTTAAGCAGGATAATTTTAATCAGGATTAAGGTACAACATTTTAGGTAAGTAAACATATATAAATATCAGTGAAATTGGTGAAACATTTTTGCTAAAAGCCTCATAATCCTAAGAAATATTAATGTTTCTTAAACAAAACCAAAGGGGAAAATCTTAGATTGGGGTGGAAACTTTGTATAAAGACATGAATTAGTTTATTTCTTTTATACATTCTAGAAAGTTAAAACGTTTTATCAGAGAAGATAAAAACATAAAATACCAAAATGTGTAAAATACAACAACCAAACATTTAAAACAAAATTAATTAAATGGCGATGGAGTTTCTATGAAGTGAGTTTTTGTGAAAAGACCAGTCTCGATGGTTATTTATTTTATTTAACTGTATACAGTGCCCAAAACGTTAATTCATAGCGAAAGCTGACTCTGACTACAAGCTCACTGGTAACTCAAATCACACTGTTCAGCATGTCAAAATAGTCTCATACAGCTCATGTACTTCGAAAGAACAAGATAATTGTTTGGGATGTGTGCACCATGGCTCCCAACATGGGAATAGAAACATTGGACAGAACATTCGCTGCAGTAAATGCCATTCGGTTGGATTATATGCTATCGTTGCTTCTCTTGAGGCAGACATTGCACGCCTTTCTGCAGGAACGTACTCTGATGAGATCAAAGCCTTTCTTTAGTCACCCAACCTATAGTCTTAATTTTGAACGACTCTCGAAAGAGTTCTAAAGGCAGGAAGGTATTAAGACTCCCATCTCCCAATAGGATATGTGAATTTGAAAGAAGAAAATAGTTAATCTATGTGAAGTGATCAAAGACAATGATTAAAAAGATATACTCAGATATTTCAAATGTTCAAATGGATTATTTGATATGGCTTAAAGAAAGAGCCAAAACAAACACCCAGCAAGTATCTTTATTGGATTAAATTCCTAATGGGATGATACGATTTATGTGAACTCCTAGGTTGAGTTAGAGAACTCAAGTCTTTAAAGATTCCACTACACGGTCTATGTCTTAAAGTTTGTACTTAAATCCTCCTGCTGCGCAATATGATAAGCCACAAAATTTGTTTCAGCACCAGACTGCAGCTTACAGCTTTACATTTAAATGACAAAGAATCCACCATTTTCCCAATCGATGGTGCAGGAGAAACAGTCTTAATACCCCGAATTCCTATGATTCCATCCGACTACAGATTTAAGATAAAATGATTGAAGTTTCCTGTCAAAGCCAACTTGAACATGGCAAAAAACTACGCTTAAGGATATAATTTTAAAGGTTATTGTATGTATTTAAATGTAATGAATGTCTTGAGTCTCAGCCTAACTTTTTGAGAATACTCATAAAATATAAAAGATTTTTCCAGCTTGACGTCCTCTAAAACTTAAGAGATGTAGGAAAGAAGCTGATTGCCCACCAGATGGCAAAAGGGCAAGGTGGGATGTGTGTTACCTTCAGCTCAACAAATTTATTTTGTTTTAATCAAAGAGGAAATAAATGTTGTATTTCGATCTAACCCTTCTCTTGTTGAAAAAAGCTACACAAAATTACAACAAAGCCAACTTTTTAAAATCAATACCATAACTTTAAAATATATTTAATAAAAACACACCAAACAAAAAATTAATTTTCATTTAAAAAAAACTTGTGTTGAAAAACATTACTTCAATATCTTCTTTATATCATAATAAAAAAACACAAAATTATATAATAATTAATGTTTTTTAAAAGATATCTAACTATTTAATCTAGATACTTACTAGATCCAGTTCTAATAGTAGTCGTTGTCACTGTATTGAAAAAATATAACAAAATAAAAATAGTATAATAGTAAAAAGTTCAACTGTTTTAAAAATGTTTCTGTTTAAAAAGACTATTTGTTTATAATATATTTATTGCATGGTGTACCCAGATTTAACAAAAGAATTAAGTTATTTTAAACTTCTCATTGTGTAAGTCATTATTCAACTAGGAAATTAAATATATATTTGTGTGTGTCTTTGCAATGAAACAAAATATGTTAATGGCATTTTCCTGATTAATTAAAACAGATACATATTTAATAAAAAAAATAACTAAATAAATGACCCAAAAAGAAAACTATTTTAAGTCAATACCTAATCTGAACAAATTATAATATTTTTTAATATTAATTTAATTATTATTTTGTAATGTATAGTACTATTAGAAAATTAAATATATATGTTGTGTGTGTAAATATGTGTGCATCTCTCTGTGTGTGTGTTTTTGCAATATAACGAAACCTAATATATTTTAAAATTTTTTTTTAAAAAGTCATATTTTTTTTAATTTAAAATTTAAATTCTAAGAATACAATAAATGATTAAATGTATTTTTAGAAAAAAATAAAAATATTAAATATTTTAATGAATAAATAATTTAAATAAACTGGTTTGAAAATTAAGCAAAAAGCCAACCCAGGTTAAATAAAGAGATAATCTAAATAAAAAAAATAATTAATTATTTTTTTTTTAAAAATGATCATGTTTTAATAAAACTTCGTTTGTTTTTTTGTTTGTTTTATTTTCATTTACCTCGCAAATTATAAATATCTCTTACACAGTTCAAACTTCTCATTGTGTAGTCATTATTCAACTAGGAAATTTAATATATATTTGTGTGTGTATTGTGTGTGTATTTTTTTTTATTTTTGTATGTGTCTTTGCAATATAACAAATTGTTTTAATCGTAATTTCCTAAATAATTAAGAACGATAATTAATTAATAAATTAAATAACTAAATAAATGACTAAAAAAGAAAATTCTTTAAGTCAATACCTTATCTGAACAAAATATATTATTTTTGTAATTTCAAAAAATAAAAGGAGATTAATTTTAACATAATTTGTTTCATTTATTTATTTTTTTTAACTTGCAAATTATATCTTTGACAATGTTGAATTTTATAGTCTTTTATCATTATACTGTATTTTAAGACAATGCCATAGCTAATTATTTCTTAAGTATGACAAATAAAATCTAAATACTTACATGCTGCGGTTCTCAGAGTAGTGCTTGTCGCTATAAATAAATTAGAAATTAAAAAAAAAAGAAAATACACAAATATATATAATTAAAAAATCTTTTTTTTCCAAGTACTTCATAGGATTTAGATATATTAAAAGTTATGTGGAAAAAATATTTTAATTACACCTGAACTCTAGAGATTTTTAATCACTTATTTTAAAATTAAATATTTTAAAAATGTATTTTTATAAAAATTACTTTATTTTAGTTGATTAATAAATGGTGTTCGCAGAATTTAAGAAAAGAATAATTTTAATTTTTAATTATTATTTTGTAAGGTATCGTACTACTAGAAAACTAAATATATTTATTGTGTGTGTTGTGTGTGCAAATATGTGTGCATCTCTATTTTTTTTTTTTTTTGCAATATAACAAACTCTAATATATACATCTTTAGAAAAGTATTTTTTTTTAATTTTCTAATTTAAATTCTAAAAATACCATACATTTTAAAATTTATTTTTCTAAATAATTAAAAAACATTAAGTATTTAATGAGTAAAATTAATCAAAAAAACTTGTTTGAAAATTAACTAAAAAGCCAAACCTTTTAAATAAAGAGATATTCTAAAACAAAAATATTTAAATTGATTTAAAAAAAAAAATGATCATGTTTTAATAAAACTTTGTTGTTTTTCTGTTTGTTTTTTATTTCTTTTTATTTTGATTTACCTTGCAAATTATACATAACTCTGACACAGTTCATTTTAATATCTTTATATTATGATACTGTATATTAATACAATGCCATATTTAAATTTTTCTTAATATTTTACAAATAAAATCTAAAAATTTGCATTCTTCAGTTCTCAGAGTAATGGTCATTGCTAAAAAAAAAAAAAAAAAATTTAAAAAGTTTAAAATGCACTTAATATCATTCTTATTTATTTACAAGAGAAATCAGTTTTTTAAGTGTCTCATAGGTTTTAGAATGTTTTAAATGTATCGGATAAAAAACATTTTAATTATATCATATCTTTAGAGGATTCTCAACTGTCTTTTTTAAAATTCAAATATGTTTAATATGTATTTGTATAAAAATTACTCTCTAATTATAATGTTTTTATAACATGGTTTACACAGAATATTTGACAAGCTTATATTTATATTGTAACTTATTATTTTTTTATCACACATCTAGAAAATTAAATATTCTGTTTTTGTGTGTCGTGTTTATATTTTGTTTTTATCTGTGTGTTTGTGTTTGTGTGTATATATTTGCAATAAAACAAACCTAATATATTAATCTTAAGAAATCTTTTACTTTTATAAAATTTTCTAATTTAAATTCTAAGCTCAACATTCATTTTTAAAACGTATTTTCCAAAATAATTCAAAACTATTTATATTTAATGAATCAAATAATTAAAATAATATGGTTTAAAAATTTAAAAAAGCCAATCTTTTTAAATCAATACCCTATCGGAAAATAAATTTTTAAACATAATGATTAAAAAAATCATAACTTATTAAACAATTATTATTAATTTTTTTTTAATATTTAAAAAATTAAACGTACAAATTATAGCGCTGATTCAGAATTATTGTAATAGCTTTTTATTCTAAGACTAAATATTAACAGAATGCTATAGTTAATGTATTCTTATTATCTTACAAGTAGTATTTAAATATGTTCGTGATGCAGTTCTAAGAGTAGTGGATCTCGCTAAAAATATTTTAAAAAATAAATATTCAATCGTGTACAAAATATTTCATTTTCTTTTGTTTACTTTAGAAATCTTTTTTTTCCTTGAGTGTCAGATGTTTTAAAAAAATTTTAATGTATGGGATATAAATACATTTTAATTATATCTGATCTTTAGAGGCTTCTAATCTGTCTTTTTTTAAATTTAAATGTTTTTCAAATTATTCAAAACTATAAATATTGAATTAATTAAAAAAAAAGTTTAAAAAAACTTTTTTAAAATTAAACAAAAATCCAAATCTTTTAAATCAATACCGAAATGGAAAGTAAATTTTTTTTTTAAAAAGCTGGAAATGATAATGATTAATCTAATTTATGTTTTTAAAATTTACTTTTCAAATTATAACCCTGACTAAGTTTAATTGTAATAGCTTTTTCTCATCATACTGTATTATACACAATGTCATAGTTAATTTAATCTTATTATATGACAAAATCTAAATTTTTATGTGCAGCAATTCTAATAGTAGTAGTAAGCGCTAAGAAAGAAAGAAAAATACAAAAGGCACAGAATGGATCATTTTTTTACTTCCTAAAAATAAGGTTTTTTCAAGGCTCTCGTAGGTTTTAGATCTCATGAGGTTTTTAATCGATATTTGTTTAAATTTAATTTTATTACAAGTATTTGAATACAAATTTATTTTTAATTATATTGGATTTATAGTATGGAGGACGCAGAATTTAAGTAAATAATTAATTTATTATTCACTAATAATTGCACAAATTATCATAAAACGATAAAATTAAATAAATTTGTTCGGTCTATTGTGTGTTTAAAATTGTGTGTATCTGTTTTTGCAATATAAGAAAATCTAATATATTCATTTTGAGAAAAATAGTTTTTGTTTTAATTTTCTAATTTTAAGACCCCCATACATTTTTAAAACGTATTTTCCTAAACGGTTAAAAACTATAAATATTTAATAAATAAAATAATTAAATACAACTTTTTTAAACATGAACCAAAAAGTCAACTCTTTAATCAAAACCATATATGAAAATTAATAATTTTGTATACCTTTATTTAAAAATAAAAATAAAAATTATAATGATTATACAGCTTTTAATTTTCCTTTTTTTACTTGCATTTAACTTGCAAATTATAACGCAGATTGAGAAGAATTTTAATTGCTTTTTTGTCATTTTAGTGTATATTAACACAATGACGTAGTTAATTTATTTATTCTTATTATATAACAAAAAAATCTAAATTCTTACGTGCTGCAGTTCTAAGAGTAGTGGTGGTCACTACAAAAAAAAATTAAAACACAAATGTGAATAAAATGTATCATTATTATTTATCTACCTAAGAAATCGTTTGTTTTAGATTGTTAAAACTTATGTGAATATACAACATTTTAATTACATATGTTCCTTAGATGTTTCTAATTGATCTTTTTAAAAATGAATTGTTTAAAAATGTACTTGTATAAAAATTAATTTCTAATTATAATGGTTTTATATTATGATGTACACAGAATTAAACAAAACAATTAATTTATTTTTAATTTTTTTTATTTATGTAAAACTAGAAAATTAAATATATTTTAAATATCCCAATTGAAATTCAAAGCTTATCTTAAATTTTGCAAACGTCGTTTTCTAAATAACTAAAAACTATAAATATTTAATACATATATTTTTTTAAAAACTTTTTTTAAATGATCCAAAAAGACTTATCTTTTAAATCAAAACATTATGCAAAAAACTATTTAAACATTTTTATTTAAAAAAAAAAATTATAATAATTTGGTACCATTTTTTTTGTTTGCTTTTTTGTGTTTTAAATATTTAACTTGCAATTTATAACTCTTACTTTGCAGAATTTTAAAGCATTTTATCATCATACTGTATATTAACAAAATGCCTTAGCTAAATTATTCACATTATATGAAAATAACATTTAAATACATACTTGCTACAGTTCTCAGAGTTGTTAATGTCGCTATAAATAATTTAGATATTTAAAAAAGCCATAAAAATCCACACAATATATTACATTACGATTTATCAACCTAAAAAATATTTCTTTTTTTTTTCAAGTGTCTCATGTGATTTAGATTTTTTAAAAGGAATGTGAAAAAAAAAGCATATTTTATTTATACCTGAACTCTAGAGGTTTTTAATAAATTATTTTAAATGTAAATGTTTTAAAAATGTATTTGTATAAACATTACTTCCTTATTTAAATGAATTTATAATATGGTGTACCAAGAATTTAAGAAATGAATTATTTCACCTTTTTCTTATTATTTTGTAAGGTATCGTACTAATAGAAAATTAAATATATTTGTTGTGTGTGTTGTGTGTGTAAATATGTGTGCATCTCTGTGTGCGTGTGTTTTTGCAATATCAAAAATCTAATATATACATCATTAGAAAAGTATAAGTTTTTTTAATTTTCTAATTTAAATTTTAAAAATAGCATAAATTATAAAATGTATTTTTCTAAATAATTAAAAACATTAAATATTTAATGAATAAAATAATGCAAATAAACTTGTTTGAAAATTAACCAAAAAGCCAATCCTTTTTAAATAAAGAGTTCATCTGAAAAAAAATTAATTTAAATTTATATTTGTTTGAAATGATCATGTTTTAATAAAACTTTGTTTGTTTTTGTTTTGTTTTTTTGTTGTTTCGTTTTATTTTCATTTACCGGGCAAAATATTAATAACTCTGACACATTTCAAACTTCTCATTGTGTAAGTCATTATTCAACTAGAAAATGAAATATGTATTTGTGTGTGTTATGTGTGTAATTGTTTTTATATTTGTATGTGTCTTTGCAATAAAACAAAACATGTCATTCGTATTTTCGTTAATAATTAAAAAGATAAATATTTATTAAAAAAAAAACTAAATAAATGACCCAAAAATAAAACTCTTTTAATTCATTACCTTATATGAAAAAAATATTATATTTATTTAATTTCAAAAGAAAAATGATTATTATTTGATAATATTTTTTTTTCATTGCTTTGTGTTTTGTTTAATTCAACTTGCAAAATATATCTCTGACCATGCTGAATAGTAATAGTCTTTTATCATTATACTGTATATTAAGACAATGCCATAGCTAATTAATTCTTGAGTATGAGAAAAAAATCTAAATACTTACATGCTGCGGTTCTCAGAGTAGTGCTTGTCGCTATAAATAATTTAGAAATTAAAAAAAAAAAGAAAAATGCACGTAATGTATCATTAAAAAAAAAATATTTTTTTCCAAGTGCCTAATAGGATTTAGATTTTTTAAAAGGAATGTGGAAAAAAATATTTTAATTACACCTGAACTCTAGAGATTTTTAATCTCTTATTTTAAAATTAAATGTTTAAAAAATGTATTTTTATAAAAAATAATTTTGTTATTTTAATTGATTTATAAAATGGTGTATGCAGAATTTAAGAAAATAATTATTTTATTTTTTAATTATTATTTTGTAAAGTATCGTACTACTAGAAAATTAAATACATTGTTGTGTGTGTAAATATATGTGCATATCTTTGTGTGTGTGCTTTTGCAATATAACAAAACCTGATATATACTTCTTTAGAAAATTTTTTTTTTTTTAATTTCCTAATTTAAATTCTAAATTTAAATTATAAAAATACTATACATTTTAAAATATATTTTTCTAAATAATTAAAAACATTAAATATTTAATGGATAAAATAATTCAAATAAACTTTTTTGAAAATTAACCAAAAAGCCAAACCTTTTAAATAAAGAAAAATTATTTAAATTAACATTTTAAAAAAAAATGATCATGTTTTAATAAAAGTTTGTTTGTTTGTTGTTTTTTTTTTTTTGTTTCGTTTTTTTTTCATTTACCTCGCAAATTATAAATATCTCTGACACATTTCATGTGTATATCCTTTTATTATGATACTATATATTAACACAATGCCATAGCTAATTTACTTTCATTATATGAAAATAACAATTAAATACTTACGTGCTTCAGTTCTCAGAGTAGTGGTTGTCGCTATAAATAATTTAGAAGTTAAGTTAAGTTAGAAAAATCAAGAAAATATAATATTACGATTTATCAACCTAAAAAATATTTCTTTTTTTTTTCCAAGTGTCTCATGGGATTTTGATTTGTTAAAAGGAATGTGGAAAAAAATATATTTAATTACACATGAACTCTAGAGTTATTAATAACTTATTTTAAATGTAAATGTTTTAAACATGTATTTGTATAAACATTACTTTCTTATATGTGGTTTTATTGTGACAAATTATTTTTACACTTTTTAATAGAGCGACATTGTTGTTTTTATTTGTTTTTTGGTGTTTTTTTTGTATATTTCTTCTTTAATGCCTCTTAAAATCAATCCATGGAAACACAGGGCAGATTAAATAGGAGGTCAAATAAAATTTTAATACGTACGTGCTTCAGTTCTAAGTGTAGTTGTCGTCACTAAATAAAAATAAAAAAATAAAATGAAAAATACAAAAGTGCTAAAAATATATTACCATCAAATATTAAAAATCTACATGAGAAATTTTGTTTCCTTTTTAAAAGTAGTCTCATCTGTTTTAGATTGTTCTAAATGAATGTTTATAAAAATTACATACTAAATATATTTTATTTGATGGTATTAATGTGCAAAACATTAATAGCATATTGACCCTTAACCTACACAATAAGAATCACTCTAAATAGATACAAATTATCAAACGACACTTCCATTAATTATAAAATATTTAAAAAAAAACAATCAACAAGAATATGAGAACAAGACATTGTAGCTAAATGTAAAGGAATATGAAAATCACCTGTGGTAGTTGGTGCAGTAGTTGTTGTAGTAGTAGTCGTAGTGGTTGTAGTTATTGGACACTGATATTGATTTGCCTTGACGCATGTTTTGGTCTGTGGGGTGGAAAATAACATTTTAATAATTGTAAACAAAAAAAAGATTACATTCTTTAAAGGAATCGATTCTAAACAAAATAAACGTAGCATCGAATTAATAAAATTATTTTTTTCTCAGACTCTAAACTATAGTATGTTAAACAACAAATAAGTTTATGTGTCTCCACACCTAATTGAATATTTTTTTAAAAGCATTGAGGATTGATTATTAAATTCATGTGAAGGATTTTTGCAAAATCAGTAATCAAAATGTATTTCTACCGAAACGCAGCTCTGCAGGCCACTCATAGCATTTGTGTTTATTGATTCAGCTTTTATTACAGATGATAAGATAAAAAAATGTTGACTTTGTAATCTAGGAATAGTAAATGTTGTAAAATCTGCTTTTGGGCTGATAATATTGTGATTTATCTTGATTAACCGCTGTTAAATTTTAATTTTAGGACTGCGCAGACTTCAACCAAGTTCACATCAGCTATCTTGGAATCAAAGAGTCCACCATCTTATCCGCAATATTGTATAATGGCGGGATCACAGGCATTCACAGCATAATCCTTTTTAATGACATTATCTTTATAAAAAACTAAAACACATTATAAGTATGTTTGTGTGGGTGTGCGTGTAATAGTTCTGTCTTCGCAAGACGATGACGTAGCTATTGACACTTCATCAAAAGACATACGAGGCCTATCCTGGAATGGCAGTCTCTGATGCACTTCTTGAACTAGAACTTTTACTCCTGTTTAAATTGAATATTTATTAATGTTATTTTTGTTGCAAGGGATTTTTTGCGCGTATCTAGTGCCTTTTTTATTCCCTCACTCACTCTGCTCACCAGCAGGAAAGTGCTCAGCGATGATATCTCATTCGTTAAAATCTTCTATAAGATTTGCAAAGATCAGAAAAGATCTTTTGGTGCGTAATATTTTCTTTTGTTTTTCTGAACTAGTTTAAGCCATTAATATGCCTTGTGGGTCATTAGAATATTAATATAGCTCATTGGCTTGGGAAAATATTCGTTTGTGATGGGGGATTGTTCTATTTGGGATTTTTATAAAGTGTGCTACTTGTATGTATGTTTGGTCACTTTTTCAGCCCCCACACTCAAAATGTCAATGTTACATTTCATAAAGGCGACTGGATTGTTGCTGATGTAAGTTGCATCCATTCCATACACGTTGTTTGGAGTTTACTCACAAGCAAGAAACTTAGACAAGCAGTAAAACATGACCAGGAACCTGGGACGGATGGGACTCGTTAACCTTAGATAGTAACGCATCTAAGAAAAGGAATTTTTTGAATACAAATCTGGATATGGAATCCTGTAGGTGGTGCTATATTAACTCAATAAAAATGCGGTAAATTCTGTGCCACTTCTTTAAATCTATGTCATCAATACTTGATGTTTCCTCGGGTTCAAGAGATGCGTGAACAAAGGTCATTAACTGAAGAGAGGATTATTTTATCGTCCTATAAAAGACAATATCCCAAGTGTTGAGACCTCGAACTGTGGTATACTCTTTGTTGTGAACATGATTTGTTAGTGTGATATCTTGGTATGAAAGGTTGTCCATACATGGTGAGAGTTTGAATGTGAGAATCATTGTTATTAGTGTGAACACTTTTTGGGTGCATGAGTTGTGTTATGAATTGTATTATTGTGGCTGAATGGTCATTGGTTGAGAGGGAAATATTAATAAACGAGTGGGTGGGTATAAAAGGACAGTGTGTTGATTAGTCGAGAGAGAGACCGAGAGATTTTGTATAGAGAGACCGAGAGAGTTTGTATAGAGAGACCAAGAGACCGGGAGATGGGTATAGAGAGATGACAGAGGAATGATAGAGAATTGCTGTTGAAGACTTGATGTGTGTGTAGTGACCCTGGATGGGACGACGTTTTGTACAAAGTGAATAAAGAACTGTTTTATGAAACTATGAGGAATTATTGTGGATTTAATTGTGTTATTGAATGGACCTAGAGAAGAGACCCTAGACAACGAGAGTAGGCCGTGACGTATGAAGGCTGTAACTTTGGAAGCCGTAACACGTTGGAAAGGTCGTAACACTCTGTTGTCACAATGAGACCGACAAATGCTAAAAATTTACATTACAATATTCAATGTTTGAATGCGCATCATAAGTGATTATAAAAACAGAGAGTGTTCAAATGCAGATTGACAGATGTAGAACAAATCATCAAAACATGACACAGTTAAAATTGATTGTGTTTGTTGTTGTTGAGATCTCATGACCGGTGAGTCAATAAGTCAGTGAGACAGTAAGTCAGTGAGTCAATAAGTCAGTGAGTCAATAAGTCAGTGAGAAAGTAAGCCAGTGACACAGTAAGCCAGTGAGACAGTAAGTCAGTGAGACAGTAAGTCAATGAGACAGTAAGTTAGTGAGATAATAAGTCAGTGAGACAGTAAGCCAGTGAGACAGTAAGTCAGTGAGACAGTAAGTCAGTGAGACAATAAGTCAGTGAGTCAATAAGTCAGTGAGAAAGTAAGCCAGTTACACAGTAAGCCAGTGAGACAGTAAGTCAGTGAGACAGTAAGTCAATGAGACAGTAAGTTAGTGAGACAGTAAGTCAGTGAGACAGTAAACCAGTGAGATAGTAAGACAGTGAAACAGTAAGCCAGTGAGACAGTAAGTCAGTGTGACAGTATGTCCGTGAGACAGTAGGTCAGTGAGACAGTAAGCCAGTGAGATAGTAAGCCATTGAGACAGTAAGCCAGTGAGACAGTAAGTCAGTGAGACAGTAAGTCAGTGAGATAGTAAGTCAGTGAGTCAATAACTCAGTGAGTCATAAGTCAGTGTGTCAAAAGTCAGTGAGTCAATAAGTCAGTGATTAAATAAGTCAGTGAGACAGTAAGCCAGTGATACAATAAGCCAGTGAGACAGTAAGTCAGTGAGACTGTAAGTCAGTGAGACAGTAAGTCAGTGAAACAGTAAATCAGTTAGTCAGTCAGAAAATGGCCTTTGGTTTATTTAATTATAAATACATTTTAACTATAAATGTGTTAAGTTCGTTTTTTGTTGTTCATTTACCGTCGGGTTAAAGTTTTCACCGCTTTTGCATGTTCTTAAATTTCCTCTGTTATTGTTGCATTGATAATACTTGCTACAGGTTGTAGGGTGAGCCACTACGCCATTTTTCACGCTTTTGCACGGATTAGTCTCTGAAAATAAGATAGAATTCTCCTTTGATCTTTATAAGCGTTTCATTGTTAGTCACTGGTAAGTGCTAATCCCATTCTCAGGGCAAAAGTTCTGATAAGCCATGACAAAGAAGGAAATGACAGCTTCACGAAAGAGACTCTAATAAATCATATAATATATTTTTACATAAATATTTGCTGAATTCTGATAAATGGCACAGACGTTTGCAGTTTTACCAGTAGCGATCTTACCGATACAGAACTCTTGATTAACAAGATTAAAATGTAGACAAAATGAGAACAACTATGTTTTTACAAAGACAAGAATAAGAATTTCATTTTAGATAAAGTCATGTAAATATTTTTATATTGGTTCTTAGGAGGATTAGAAGAAAAGCACAAATTTTTTCTAGAATAGATTAAAGAGAGCCCAGTCATTGAGATTTATTTTTTTAAAAGTATATTTTTGATGGTGAAGAACAAAGATATCACAAATAGAAGTGAATAATAGTGTCATGGCAGGTTAGAAGTCTTTTTTTTTCATCTTGCTTTACACATTTTAATTAAAAATTAAATTGTTGTCAACACTTCGATTAAGTTTGTCATAATAAAATAATAAGTGTATACTAATTGACAGCTAATTTTATCATAATGCACATCTAGTTTTATAAAAATGAAAAGCTAAGTTTATCGCTATCAACAACACGTTTATCAGAATGAACAACAACTTTATAATTATGAACACATAGGTTTATCTCTATGAACAACAAGTTATCATAATGAACAACTAAGTTTACAATATTGAGCAACTAAGTTTATAATAATGAACACATACGTTTATAATTATGAACAAGTAAGTTTATAATAATGAACAACTGATTTGATACATTTATTTCAGTATTGACATCTCTCAATAAAAGTGACACTTACCTTGACCGCTTAAAGAGCCGATGTGGCCGATGAAAAACAGCATCAATAGTTTGGTCTGGTTTCAAAGAAACAAAAATACACGAACTAGCGGTACAAAGCAAATCTTTTATCAATCTAGAATTGTTACTGGGTATTTTAAATATAAACTACTAAACAACAGTAAACAATAACCTATTAACATTAAAGAAATAAAATATTTAAAAAATTGTGTTATTAAATTTACTAAAACCATTTCAGTTTTTTCATCTAATTAAATAAAAGTTTGTATAATTATCATTTTATATTTGAAATGAATTAATATGACAAATAAATAATTCTTTCCTCTGAATAAGAAAGTTAAAATATTTTTTTTCACCAATAACTGATCATCTATTTAAAAAGGTTATTAATACATAATCACAATTATCGGGGTACCAAAACATCTGTTTTTGTTTTTATTTGCGTTTTTAATTTGTGCGAAATTAAATTTACATTTGTGTTTTTTTACAATATCAAATTAATAAATTCTGATTAAACTCAAACAAAGAAGTGTTATATTAATTTCATAAGAGCTAAATTTTAACTTGCAAATCAATTGCTTTAATGTTCCTTAGTTCAATAACTGCGTGTAACAAAACTAGTAAGGCTTTTATCCCTTCAAAAAATATATTATTGATTTATTTTAAATATTTTTTGTTATAAAATGCCGTTTAAGCCATTAAGTTCAACGAAAATTTATAGCCATTTACCACTTACTAATTCACTATCATTCATATAAATAGGCGTAAACAAACAAGTTTTTAATTTACTAAATATAGCCCACCAGACATTTGCGGCATCAATGCGTGGACTTCCCATCTACTAAAGTTATGCTTGACAAAATATGAACTCAAGTAACGCACATTTAAGAATCCTAATTTTTGCTACACCCCTTCCGTCCATTGTACGTCACTGCATACTTTTTATTTCACGCCCATGAGCTATATTGAATATCCTGATGTCCCAACCTCTCTTAAAACGAATTTTTTTTTACACCATACTTAAATCGAGACAATTTCATTTTCCGAAAAGAAAATATTATGCACCACACAAAGGTGCGTTATTAAAATAAAAATATTTATATCATTTAGCGGAGTTATCGGAAATTATATTTTACGCGCTATTGAACACATTATTGAACGATACTGTCTTTCTAACATATAGAATTATTTGTAATATACTATCAATCACAAAATCGGTTATTAGGAAGCTGCTGCCGGAAATGGAAGCATTCCACGAGTCACAACAGAAGCCTAATATATATAAGAGATCTTCTTCTTCTATATATTAAGGGCCCACGATCAATTTATTGATCATTATGGCTCCTATGAATGTTGATGGGATTTGCAATGTTTCTGTGCCTGGTGTTGATGAGGATATTTCACTGGTTACAAGAGTAATTGTTTGAGGGTATCATGTACTGGGGGTTGTACTGATATTATACATTTCACCAGTTGGAAGTTACTAAACGTCAAAATTACCGTCTGTTTTGAGAGTTCATAGTCAGACATCAAACACCCATTAAAAATAACTATTAAAGAAAGCCAGTTGTATAATACAACTAAACATATTTCACTTAAAGAAGTACTTTTTGGATGATTCATGCTACTTTTTCTTCTTCGTCACCCATTTCATAACAGATACCTAAGATCACATATCACACAATTCATCACATATACCTAAGATCACATCCCACCCAATTCATCACAGATACCTTAGATAAGCTCGATCAGGTAGGACCGAAAGATATACACATTCATTTCTTCCCCAGTCTGTACGATTTTACCAGAGTGCCTCCCCTTGCGGTTTCCAAATCTAAATGATCACTAATTATGTCTTTATTGTCAGTTAAGGAGTTCAATGATGTCTGATTTCTACTCTAGATAAATATTTTTTATGACTTGTGTTTAAATTGTTATAAATGTTCAATTTTGTCTCGGTTAAAAATGAATATTTTTGGTGAGCTGAAAATGAACCTCTAGAATCTAGAATATAATAAAAACATGTCCACTTATCTGGATCAATAAAGAATCGTATCTTATGTTATCTTAACTTATTTTACAAGACTAAGCTTGCACTCTTACATTTTCTCCATTATCTCACCGTACTCGAAAGTCTGGTAATGTTATGCTTTCATTTTATTTTATTTTTGTATCTATGACGTCAGTGTTCAGTCAATGACACTGCGCACGTCTAATAGACATAGCATTATTTGTTTCCTGCCATGAGCTGTGAATACCTAAGAACTGATTTTGGGAAGAACATATTTACAGAGATTAGGGACTGGTTCTTTTGGGTTTGGTTCAATTTTTAGAATCTGCACAGCGGCATGCAAATAAGTACCAGCTTGTGGTGGGTTGGCTGAGGACCTCTAATGTAACCATCCCTTTTGATATTTTTCTTTGGTTATGTCCTAGCCTTTAAAACCGGCGTTTCTTAGCAGAGCTAAAGTTTAGAGTAGGATCTTGTTTCCCGCAGCTGGATTTTCTTAAACTTCTCACTGAATCAAATATTTTGCTTTTTTTTTGTTAAAATGTCATAGTATAATTTGTACTCTTAAAATGTTTCAATTATTTCTTGAAACGAATGTTCTTCTACCAACAATGTTGCCCAATTGTTCTACCAGCCATATTAATAATAATAAAGTTCATTTCAAAAACACGCTTTATCCCTATTTAAGGCTCGAAGTGCTGTACATAGTCAACCATAGATAACAATTTATATGTTTCCACATTAAAATGCAAAACGCAACAAAATAAAATCTACATACAACCATAACCATTCGAAGTCTTTCACAACTTGCAGCAATGAACAATACAAGTCAATATTCATGTAGGATATATAAGCAAGCTGGAAACATCGAGGTAGACTACATCACTCCACCACGTGATTGCGAAAAAGATTTGTTTTCAACTCAGTTTTGAAAGATTGCAGAGTCTTGCTGTTTCTGAGAGCGACAGGAAGGGCGTTCCAGTTTCTAGGGCCAGCAAAAGCGAAAGTACGCCTTCCGTAGGTCTCGAGGTGAACACGTCGTATCCATAGTGTTCCACTATCGGATGAACGGAGTGATCGTGTGAGTATGTAAGGCGTCAGGAGAGCTTTCAGATAGGACGGCGCCAGATCATGCAAGCAGCGGCAGCACAAAGTTGCAATTTTGTACTCTATATTGCCCCAATTCTCCTACCAACTATGTTGCCGCCACTCTTCTACCAACAATGTTGCCACCACTCTTCTACCAGCTTTGTTCCCCCACAGTTCTACCAGTTGTGTTTCCCTACTCTTCTACCAGCTTTTGTGCAATCCTAGGTGATACGAAACACCATAAACAAGTTTAATTTACAAACATCTTCTTGATGTTTTAGTGGTGACTTTGTCTATCGTCATATGGCCTGTTTACAATGAATCGATTCCTAGACACGTGTCTCTTCATTTGGCGTTGGAAATCTTAAAGAGACCAAACTCAAATTTTTCACATTCAAGGGCAATGCCCCACGCGTCCTTGATGCAAAGTGAATTTTGTTAGATCATCGCCAATGCAACGTAATGTTAGTGGCAGCGTATTAAGCCCGAAGTCCTAAATACCTTTTTTTCGCTATTGTAGCTTTCAAGACACCCAGGTTTTATTTCAGCCTGATTGGCGATCCTGCAGTTGATACCCATATCAACTAAGATTGACCCGGATATGCCGCTTGCAAGGTATTTGAACGTAAGAAGTCCATGTCAACTACTTCATGATATGCTGGGAAAATCTATCTGAAGTAGTCTAGAGACACACGGGTTTCCAAAGACTCAAAGAATATTAGGTGAAGGATTTGAAACTGGTTCTTTGAAAAATATACAATTATGAATTATATCTTTTAAAGTCTTCACTGTTCAGGGTTAAAATGTCGGCGGGACGTTTGTCACGGAATACACTTCACGGTTCCGATAAAAGAAGCAATCGAGCCGCATAGCAGTTTTCTCACCAATGTAGACCTTAAAAGTGCCATGCCGTCTCTGGTGAACCAGTCGCCATGTTTTTCTGTGGAGTTCTGTTTGTTAGTTAACACAGAAGATATTATACAACGGTGATAAAAGTATTAAAACATATATGTATGCAGTATTTACTTACCGAAGCAGCCATTGTAAGTACTGTGGGTCAAAAATCACCTGCAGAAACAAAGAGATCTGTCTGAGTGGTCTTTATTCTAACATGTAATTGAATTGTCAAAGTATTCATAAACACATGTCATGGATAACTTACACAGATTAAATACGCCTATCAAGTCAATGGTTCTAAAAGAGGTATCTCGGCTAATATTGTGTGTAAATATGGGTAATGGATTTTTTTTAAGAACCGTATTTGTTTAACAGTCTCCTTTGTTGCCATGATATTATTAGGGGAAACGTTTATCTTGAATACAACGATTAATAAGACAAAACACATGAATACCTGTTTGAAGGCGACTGGGGCTTTAATCAATAATCTCCCACTTTGACCGGTGGCTACACTCCAATGTTTGTGATTTACATAGATTCTAATTCGTTAGCGACACGGACATATCAATATCAAATTGTTAGGATTGTAGTGACAACAACAACAGGCACAGAAACATTGCAAATCCCATTTACATTCATAGGAGCCATGATGATCAATAAATTGATCATGGGCCCCAAATATATAGAAGAAGAAGAAAAAGATAGGAAATTAAATGAAAAGAGAACCCCTGGACCAAGACAATCCATTAGACCAGCGGTTCTCAACCTGTGGGTCGCGACTCCTTTAGGGGTCGAAAGAACCTTTTAGAGGGGTCGCCTAAGACCATCGGAAAACACATATAGTCTACAGTTATGGAGCATAAATGATAATAATTGTATGGTTATGGGTCGCCGCAACATGAGGAACTGTGTTAAAGGGTCGCGGCATTAGGAAGGTTGAGAACCCCTGCGTTAGACAAACAAAGTTTTGTGAATGTTCTCATATCCCACCAAGCTGGGGTCGGAAACAACGTAGGTTTCAAAACACAGGTGTTCCTAAGTTTATTACAACATACAACACAAAAATTATGTGTCTTATTTTTATATAAAAAAACAGGGCCACGCCGGCCACGTTAAAACATCTTTCTGGCTAGTTTGTTACTTTTTTGGAACCTCTAGGACAGTGGTCGGCAACCTCATTAGTCAAAAAGGTCAAAAATCTGCAGCAGGACCAAAATTTTTGTTTTTGAGAGAAAATGTTCTTCTAAAGAACCTGTCAAAACCGATTTTTGGCCGACTGGCAGAGCCGCACTCAGGTCGTTAAAGAGCAGTGCCGACCACTACTCTAGAACAATTATACCAATACCAACATCACTAAGTTGACAACTTTGACTTTGCCCCCTTTTTGAACTTGTATTTAACGTGTACTTAATTTTATTAATATATTTCTATTTATTGTAAAGCTTAAAATACAAAATACTTAAATGAATAGGTTTGTAGCGGATCTGTTATACAATGTAAATAAAACTATTTAAACTATATGACACCTGCTGTGTTGTATATATTGTTATGTACTAAAATTTTAGAAGTAATTAAAAACGAAAAATAGAAAAGCCCCCTTATGCTTAGTCATCCCAAACCCCATTTTGAGAACCACTAAGTCATACGCCTAATTCTAACAGATGGGTATTACTGATATGCTAGACCCAAATTCAACCCATAAACAACCGTGACATGACTTAGGAAAATCAATAAAATTGACCTCATAAGGTATAGTTCATAGGAAAAAAATACAGATGCTGTTTCTCCTTTAAGATAAACATGAGAAAAAGAAGGTCCCTACAAAATCAAAAGCAATCTTTAGAATTATCCACTAGGAACCCATGATGAAAACCTTCTCCACACGTCCCCGATGACGGGTTTGATAACGGACTGCTCTTTGAAGAACCAAATCCATTCCAATAAAACGAGTCCAATAAAACTATTCCAATAAAACGATTCCAATAAAACTATTCCAATAAAACTATTCCAATAAAACTATTCCAATAAAACGATTCCAATAAAACTATTCCAATAAAAAGATTCCAATAAAACGATTCCAATAAAACGATTCCAATAAAACTATTCCAATAAAACTATTCCAATAAAACTATTCCCATAAATCTATTGCAATAAAACTATTCCATTAAAACTATTATAACTAAATGATACCTCCTTGTTCTTTGTTGTTGTATATAATTTTTTGGGACTTAATTAAAAATAATTTAATATTTAAAAAAAAACACCACCTCATGAAATCACTACTGACACGCAAAGATACTTTCAAACATGTTGTCTAATAGTTCAATAATGTTATGCCATTTGAAAACGTAAATAATGCAGGATTAAGAAACACAAGACCTTTGAAACTAAACATAATAAATACTTATATATAGACCATTGTTTTATAACCTATATTCCTGAAGGTGTGAAAAACAATTTGTTAACCAACAAGAATTTGACACCAGCTTATTGGAGATAGCTAGAAGAAACCGTTGACAGAGTTTCAAGAACGAGACGTTTCCAAATGTCTTTATGTGAGACCTAATAACTACAATATGTAAGTATGTTAGCGACAAGGCTTGCCATGCGCACAAGTAACGACAATGGATATTCAGATTCACTCACAAAACTGATGAAATTCCTTTAAAACTTTCTACAGAATTGTGCAGACTGTGAACAGTTGTGAAAGTTTTCACACGGTTGATTCATTTAACATGACCGGGTTCTTTTAAGACTTCTGACCATTAACCCAAGCGTGAGAACCAGTCTTTATAGGGAAAAATGTATAATAGAATTGTACAAGATAGTATTACCGAAGAAGAAAAAAAAAGCCGCCCTTATGCTCAGTGACCCCTAGCAAACGTTTGAGAACAACTCAAAATAATTAAATGTATTAAAAATCATCACATTTCAAGACCACTCATTAGAAATATATACTTTAAGACCATATTTTATGGGTCATATTTAAACAATTGCACAGTACAAGACAATTAATTACATTATTATAGTACAAGACAAGAATTTCAAAAGAAGAAAAACACAATCCTTAAGTCTACTGACCGCTAACCCAAGATTGAGAACCATTGAATCAACTTAAATAAAATTATTAGAAACGATCACGCTACAAGACTCCTCATTTAAAATACACACTACAAGATAACTAATTAGAAGCCGAACCTGTCCTCAAAATAGATATGTAGACTAGTGAAAACATATCTCATGACTAATGACCCCTAACCCAAGCTTGAGAGACACTCTTTATAGAGAAAAAAATGTATCATGTTACAAGACTAGAATTTTGGAAGAAGAAAAAATAACACCCGCTGAGTGGCCCAAAACTGAGGTTTGAGAACCACTCAAAACAAATACATATATTAAAAACCATCACATTACAATTGCACCGTACAAGACAATTAATCACATTATCATACTTACTACAAGACATGAATTTCCAAAGAAGAAAAAAAACACACACTTTATGACAACAGACCTCTAACACAAGATTGAGAACCACTCAGTGGACTTAAATAAATTATTAAAACCATCATTCTATAAGATCACTATTTAAATTTCTCACTACAAGACCACTGCTTAGGAGCCAATGTGGCCTCAAAATAGATAAGAAGAAGATTAAAAACACATATCATGACCACTGACCACTAACTCAAAAGTGAGAACCACTCGATAAACTTAAATAAAAATAAAATATTCCTACTAAGACATGTATCACAAAAAAGAAAATATATATATATATAAATACACCCCTTAATGACTAGTAAATCATAACCCAAGATTGAGAACCACTCAATCCACTTAAATAAAATTCAAATTATCCTACTACAAGGCACATTTGCTATCTTTTTAACAGCATCCTATCCTAGAAGTTTCTGGAAAATGTCTCTATTGGAGGGAGAGATCCATTCTTTAGCGATAGTGAATGGCTTTTTAGCAGTAGCAATACGGTTGGCCACCAAATATGCTCTCAGTGCATTCTCCTTTATTGATGTGGTGGCCCTCAGAAATTTCTTGTGTTCTCTGTTTTCCCGTCTTTTTCTTTCAAAATACTCCATGGGCTTGGCTTTTAATCCAGTGGCTTGTCTTTTAATGAAGGGGCTTGTCTTTTAATCCAGAGTGCTTGTCCTTTAATCCAGGGTGCATGTCTTTTAATCCAGGGTGCTTGTCTTTTAATCCAGGGTGCTTTTCTTTTAATACAGGTATTTGTCTTTTAATCCAGGGTGCTTGTCTTTTATCCTGGGGCCTGTCTTTTAATCCACGGAAAGTCGATGAATCCCGAGACAAATACTCCACAGTAAATAAAATGGAAAAAAATTAATGTTTCTTGGACGGTCCGGTACCACATGATCCACGGACCGGTACCGGTCCGTGGCCCGGGGGTTGGGGACCACTGGATTGGAAGATAAATTTAGACCTATAATTTAAAAAGTAAAATTAATTATGTAAATAGTGAATAATTTTCGCAAGCTCAATTCTATATAAACAATATGTTTCTATGTATGTTTTTAAAAAATATATATTAATCTATTTATATATTATATAAAAAACACCAAACATTCTTTGAATGATTATAAACTCCTAAACTATCAAAGCATGGAATGAGTATATATAAGTACTACAATCAATCAATCAATAAACATTTGAAAAGACTACGATTAATGTTGAGAATAACCGAGCAACTTATTTTAAAAAAAGGCAATTTACGATAAAAAAGTTTAATACAAAAACACCTTCTACTCATTACTTGTCTTTTCTGTGTTCATTTCTCATATGTGATGTATAAATAGTTTTGCAAAAAACAAAAAATTGTAATAAAATTGTTTAGAAGCCAGTTAGGTTTAATACTTTAGGAAGCGAAATAAATCATTTGTCAAAAAAGTAAGAATACTTTATGATAACTTTGGATAGGTTAAGTTGTAGGTTATCAGGTTTGTATTCACAAGAATTGGAAAGGAAGTGAAAATTGTGGGCGCGGGGGGGGGGGGGGGAGGGCGCCGAAATCACGTCTGTTGAAGACTAGGAACAAAACTTTCTAAAGTGGTATAACCTAAACTCAACTTTTAAACAACGTGATTTTTTTTATTGTTTCGAATGTCTCTCACTAGGATGTTGAACCCAATCAGAAACATCTAGAGCTATTTACTCTATACGGATATAACGGGAATGGTTACTACGTCTCCGGTGATTATTACGTCACGATGCTGCAGCGGCCGCCATGTTTGAGGCGTTGTGCTTGCACCTCATCGATGTGGATAATCGACAGTAAGAAAATCCCATGTTTTCAATAATTAGAAAAAAAACACCATCTGGTGATATCCAGTGACGAATGATTTTACCATTGAAGACTGCTTGGGTCTCATAAAACATTATAAAGACATATTTGATAATCCATGTGAACGGGGATATTGGTTGCTTCGTGATTTGTGTGAAGTAAATTGAAGTGATAACAAATGCATAACAAACATTTCAATGTTTCCATTATTTAAATTGTGTGTAATCTTATTTTTAATGGAATGTGTTCTGTTTTTTCTTTGAGTGTGTTGCGAGGAACTAAAATAATTATTGTCCTAGAACACCGAAAATGTTTAAATTGTAATCTTTAAGAGCGAAACAGATAATGAAATGATTTCAACAATCGACAACGTCATTTCTTGTACTCATCTACGTCACAAGTATAAAATAACCGTTACACAATTAACCTCCACACCAAAACACGAACTCATTGAACAAATCATCAACATTTATGATTGCAAGCTCTGTGCCATTCTGGGGATGAGCTTGGGGCTTTCCGACTTGCTAGTGGCGTAAAACACGGCAGCATCCATGAAACGCAAAGAGTTAAGAACACGTTATCATCTATATAATGTTTATAACTTAGTATTTGACATATGTTTTCCCCGTTGTAATTAAATTATTTTCAGGAAACACATACAAACAGTGTCAAGACAAATTGTATAAAGAGTATATAAACACATAAATAATAATGAAAAAACGATATTTCATTTATTCTTCATCGTCATTTCATTAAGTCTCACATACAAATCTTAATTGCCAAAAATACGTTCTGCATGAGATATCTTTCATGCCTGAGTATTTTTTAGGGATGAACAAACAGTCTTCAAAATCGGCATAATTGTCTGGCTCCTCACCGCGCCAGTTTACGTAGTTTAAGCGTTTTCTGCCTCTAGCAATCTCCCAAACTCCTTCTTCGAACTTGTCCGTCCCTGCTATTAGGACGCCTTCTGTGTTATAATCTGTCATTATGGTTCGCATGAGTTCTTCTTCCGCTTGATTGTCCACCTCGACAAGGTATCCACAAATTGACTCACAGATTTCGGCCGCGGCGTTGTCCGTTGTGTAATCATCATTTGAGATGTAGTAAGAATTCCCTTTAAATTCATGCAGAGTCAATCGTTTGAGATTTTCCTCTTGGGGCGAACACTCTATTCAGAAATATTTAAACGTGAATTACGTTTCAATGTTTAGAATCGTTTTTTCCCTCCAACTCTTTATTCAAACCCTGAATAGAAATTCTGATCAACTCTATCAGATACTCGTGTGTGCCATTCTTCCTTTTTGTGCTCCTTAACTATACTTTCCCCACTATTCAAATCTTTTCCATTTCATATGAAACCAACCCACTAACTTACAATTTATCATCTTTCAAAACATCCCCTTAAAATGTTCTATCCTTCGCGCTTACCGTTAAGCAGTAACATATTGCCATTTTACTAAATTCAGACCCACTATCCTGAAAAATTGATCGATTTATATAAATGATATAATTATAAATAAATATTGAGTTTTCTAGATCTGTGTTCCTTTCTGCATTTGGTCGCTATTATTCGCATAAAAATAAATTTCCTGAAAATATGCCTGCGTCATCTTCACTTGTGTACATTTTATATTTTCATTCAAATTATTCAGAATTTAGAAGACATATCATTTAACGACACACAAATGCCTGTCACAATATTCTTTAGAAAAATTTTTTTGTAATTGAAGTCAGCTATAAATTACGTTTCATTTTTAATTATTTTTTTATAACTTATTTCCTCGATATTTTTTTAAAGTAAAACAATCAGAGGAAGTAAAGGTAAATATGTGGGTTATTGTGACTCTAAACAATGGTAAAAGGAGAGAAAGACAATTAGGTGGGTACTAATGACAGTAAAAAATGGTTCGAATCGAGAAAAAATAGGGGTGACTACAGTAAACAGGAAATGATATTTAAGCTATAGTGATTATGATTTAATAAAGCATAGAGACACAATATCACATTTTTAAAATATTTTTTTTCTGCATCATTAACCAACAAACTGTTTTCCACAACTGAGTCCTTACTTTAAGTTGTTGCTGTAGTCGATGTGTTTGTTAAGATTTTATAACCATTTTAAATTATTATTTCTTATTGTATATAATTCACTGTATAATTTTTTCCCTTTTTTTTAAGGTAGGTCCTAACACATAGAACCTTGGTTAGCACAAAGACCCTGGCTGACAACATCGCCCCAACCATCACCCGCATTTTCCAAAAGTTGCTTGACTCCGGCAAACTCCCACTAGACTGGCTTGATACAAATATCACTAGTGCCTACAAGAAAGGTGACCGTCATAACCCAGCAAACTACCGCCCAATATCCCTGACCTCCGTTCCATGCAAAATTCTGGAACACATCATCTGTCGTCACATCATGAACCACCTTGAACACTACAACATTTTGACCACTCTAAACCACGGTTTCCGCTCTGGATACTCCACAGAAACTCAATTAATCATCACCACCAATGACCTCCTTGCCTCCTATGACAAAGGTAACCAGGTCGACATGGCAATTCTCGACTTCTCCAAGGCCTTCGACACTGTTCCACACAGCCTTCTTCTACACAAACTCCACCACTACAGCATTACCGGCAACCTTCACTCCTGGCTCTCAACATTTCTAACAAAACGGACCATGCAAGTAGTGGTAGATGGCGTCCGATCAGGCAAAGCCACCGTAGACACAGGAGTTCCTCAAGGCACAGTACTGGGCCCCCTTCTCTTTCTCTGTCACATAAACGACCTCCCTGATACTGTAAAATCTCAAGTGAGGCTGTTTGTAGATGACTGTCTTGTCTACAGAGAGATAATCGACTACGATGACAACAACCAACTTCAAGCAGATTTGGAGTGCCTTATGAATTGGGCAGACAAATGGGGCATGAAATTTAATTAAACCAAATGCTACATAATGAGCATCTCAAAAAAAAACCATCAAGCTATATGTACACCCTAAATAGGACAATCCTTCAACAAGTAACAAACAATCCATACCTTGGAATTCTCTTCTCAAATAACCTAAAATGGTCACCCCATATAAACAAAATTTAAAAAAAAGCCAACTCCACACTAGGTTTTATTAGAAGAAATCTGCGCCACTGCCCAACATCCTGCAAACGAAATGCCTATCTTGCAATCGTTCGTCCGATACTAGAATATGGTGCAATCATCTGGGACCCATACCTCAAGCAAGACGTGGACAAATTGGAGCGAATCCAACGTAACGCAATGCGCTTCATAGCACGTGACTATAAAACCACCACGCCTGGCTACGTCACTGGCCTTTTAAACAGATTTGACATCCCCACTCTCAAGGACAGACGAGAAAAGATCCGCCTTACATTCTTATATAAAATGGCCATGGGGCTAATTCCGGCCATCCCAGCAAACAATTATCTTACCCCACAGAAGCCAGGCCGATTAATTAGAGCCAAACAGTCACTTAACACTGACTTAACATCTGACAACCCCATGAGAAATTACACCCGAAACAATAACAAATGCTTCACTGTGCCTCGGAGTAACACAATTCAACATAAGCAGTCATTCTTTCCACGCACCATAATTGCTTGGAACAACCTGGACAATACCGCTGTGAACTCGACAACGATCGAAAGCTTCAAGGCCGCCCTGGCATCTGCTAGGGGCCGTTAAATTGGCAACATCGCTTCCCCAACCGTTGCACATATGCCAGTATATGGATGCAGCAACGTACCGAACCAGAACCAGAAGCACGGGCAAAACTCATCAACCGGGCGTCACTATAAATTATACAAGTTAAACGCGTTTTCGTGTTTGACTGTCACAATCACAGTTGGTATCGGATCTGTGTGCACTTAGGTTTCAGCGGTTAGGTCGTAGAGTTGGCATTTAGGATCCATCTGTGAGTCGAGCCCGAGTATGTAGCTTTCATGTCGGGAACCTACGGCCCAATCGTCACGTCAATCTTAATGACAGTGGTCTTATAACCAGGATTTGTGTTCCATTGAATCATGGGCCGGTCCGGTTGAACAAGTGATTGTTTTACGTCCAAAAAAAGGCATAAAATAATGACATGTGTGTAATACTGCACAAAATTAGTTGTAGATGATTCAGACAAGTTTGTAAGAGATTAACATTGAGGAGATTTTTATGAATCTGAACATATGCGAGCCCTACATGCTTTCATTGAAGCTTTGAATTTTTAAAAAGAAAATGTCCAAACGAAAATCGGAGCTATTGATTCCTACTGAAGGAAAGGGAATGACAAATGCCAAACAGTCCAAGAATTCAAGCAACGAGCTCACGGTACATCATTATCAGGGCATCACCTGGGCATCACCACAATATTACTAGGGCATCATAAGAGCCATAAAAAGGGGAAGATACTCACAGTATCCCAGAAATAACGACCAAAATTAGAATCGAATAATTTGTGAAGAACACGGGAAAACTTGGCAACGGTGTCATTTAGCTGAAAATTGTAATGTCGGCTACAGATACATCTGTACTGTTATTGTAGTGAAGTAATAAAACTGTCTTTATATTGTTATATTTCATGTATTCTGATGTAAAATATGCATATAATAACTATATAAATAAGAATGAGCTAAAGTGACCATATAACGCTAAAAAACTAATACGTCTTAATAAGTTCGCATTCATTCAAAGAATACTGGTGATTTTCTATTCTTTTAAGTACATCAAATAATTTTAAATGTGATTGAAATAAATTATATCAGCTTTTATTTTAGTTTATGTTTAAGTATGATGAGAAATTGCACATACATTTAAGTAATAATTAAATATTTAAAAAATGTTATCCAAAATTGAAAGCAATGAATCTTCAATTTATCATCTAAGAATTATTTTCAATAAATCATAATCACATTTATATAGTGCATTTTGTGCGTTGTTAATGTTGCGAAATCAAAATAAAATTGATTTAAATTTAATGTTTTCAAAAAAAAAAATCAAAATTAAAAATGTTGATTGAACTAAAATAAAATAAAGGAAACTGATTGCCCACCCGATGGCACAAGGGCAATGTTATCCTAGAATGTGATGTTTGTTACCTAAAGTACAACAAAATCCCTCATTGTAACAAATATATTTTTTTAGTATGAAAGTAAAACGTTTTATTTTGGTCTAAAACATTTCTTGTCGTAAAAACCTACACAAAATAACCATACAACCAACATTTTAAAATTAATACCATATCTTTAAAACAAATTTAATTTAAAAAACCTACAAAATGATTAATTTGTTACAAATTCACTTGCGCTGAATAACTTAATATGAGTCCAATTTCAATTATGTTTCTTGATAGTATACTTTAAAAATAACAAAATTGTATTTTACAATCTATACTTACTAGATTCAGTTCTAATAGTAGTACTTGTCGCTGTAAAAAAAATTAAAATAAGTTCAGTTTAATTAACCCAACAAAACGTATTTTAATTTCATTTTTTTTAAATTTCAAACGTTTTAAAAATGTATTTGTATAAACATTACAATCACCGTCAGATCAATTCATGTTGTTCTGGGTCATTTAAAATTTTCTCTGATACCCAACGATTTTTTTCTCAGCCACGTACCACCGTGTCTTTCTTTCGTAACAAAAAACGGGAGGAAATACTGTGTGTGAAATGAGTGTTTTGTTAAAAGAGACATGGCTTTGGATGTATGAAGAAATTAGTACATTTTTGCTAGAAGTTGTGTAGCTAAAACTTTTGTTATAATATGCGTAAGATTTCTGGACACGTCTATTTTATTCTGCACAGCAGTGATTTTTTTCTTATGCATTTTCCACTGTCATGAATATGAAGCTAATAAATGATAAGAAACCAAAATCTTTTCTTCGCTTGTTTTGTTGACAGAAAGATACAACACGTCAGCTCTGTAAGGGCTAAGAGAAAAGGAGTTCTTGACTCTGAAACTGTACTGAGGCCTAATGGGACCTAACCTCTACACAACGTTATTTCCGTCACAATTACTTTTCATTATAAGGGATTTATAGTACAGTGTATGCAAAATTTTACAAAATAATTAATTTTTATTTATTTTTTAACTTTTTTTTTTATGAGTCAGTTATCGTACAACTCTAAAATTAAATATCTATGTGGGATGTATTGTGTTTGTTATTGTGTATCTATGTGTGGGTTTTTTGCAATATAACAAAACCTAGTAGATTCATCTTAAGAAAACTATTAACTTTTACATTTTCTAATATAACTTCTAAACTCACCATAATATTTCAAAGGTATTTTCCTAAATACTGAAAAGCTATAAATATTTAATGAAAAAAAAACACTTAAAATAAAACGTCTTTAAATATTAACCAAAAAGGTATCCCTTTAAATCAATACCTTATCTGAAAATAAATTGTTTTAAACAATCCATTAAAAAGAAGAAAAAAATTATTACATTAATAAAATTGTGTTTTTTAAAATTTACATTATTATTTTTTTGGTTTCTTTTTTAAATTCAATTTGCAAATGATAACTCTGACTAAGTTAAAGTTTAATAACTTTTTATCACCCTACTGCATATTTACTGAATGTCATAGTTATTTTGTCTTATCATATGACAAATAAAGTCTAAATACTTACAAGCTGCAGTTCTCAGAGTAGTGGTCGTCGCTAAAAAATAATGATACAAAAAAATTAAAAACACAAAAAAGCACAAAACATATCATTATTATTTATCTACCTAAGATTTTAGATTAATTTAAATGTAATGGAAAAAGAAAACCTTTCAAATACCGGTATAGTTTATCTTTAGTTGTTTTTACTCTCTCTTTGTTATATTCAAATGTAGTAAAAATGTATTTGTATAAACATTACTTTCGAATTATAATTGATTAATAGTATGGTGCATACAGAATTTAACCAAATAATTAATTTATTTATAATTTATTATTTTGTCAGATATTATGCAACTAGAAAATCAAAATACTTACGTGCTGCAGTTCTGAGAGTAGTGGTCGTCGCTAAAATAAAATAATAAAAAATATAAAAGTGAAACAAATGCATTATTGTTTGTTTACGCATTTTTTTTTCAAGAACCTCATATGTTTTATATTGATTTAAATGTATGTGAATGTTTAAAAAAAATAAAATTATATCGGACATTTAGTTCTTTTAATTGGTCTTTTTAAGAATTCAAATGTTTTATAATTGTATTTCTATAAACAAAACGTTTTTTAAATTGTAATGGAATTATAGTATGGTGTATGTAGAATTTGACAAAAATGATTAATTTATTACTAATAATTTTGCAAGTTCTCGTACAACTAGGATTCAAATATATTATTTTGATTTGCTGCGTGGGTCTAAATTTGTGTGTGTTTTTGCATAATAACAAAACCTAATCTATTCATCTTTAGAAAACTATTAATTTTTTATTTTCTAATTTTAAGTTCTAGGCTCACCATAATTTTGAAAAAGGTATTTTCCTAAATTATTTTTAAAATATAAATATTTATTGAATAAAATAAGTAAATAAAAATTCTTCAAAATTAACCAAAAAGCCTACTCTTTTAAATCAATATATCATCGAAAAATATTATTATTTTTTTAATTTGAAAGAGGGAAATGATCCTGATTTAATATAATTTTGATTTTTTTTATATTATTTTTTATTTCAATTTAACTTGCAAATTTTAACTCTGACAAAGTTGAATTTGAATAACTTTTTATCATCATACTATATATTAAATCAATGTCATAGTTATTTTGTCTAATTATATGACAAATACAATATAAGTACTAACGTGCTGAAGTTCTAAAAGTAGTGGTCTTAGCTAAAAATAAATAATAGAAAAATAGATATATATGTTAAAGTGCACAAAATATATCATTATTATTTATCTACCTAAGAAATCTTTCTTTTCAAGATTGTCATATGTTTTAGATTGTTTTAAATGTATTAGTTTAAAAATACATTTTTATGATATATAACTCTGACTAAGTTGAAGTTTAATATTTTTTTATCACCCTACTGTATATTAACTCAATGTCATAGTTATTTTGTCTTATCATATGAAAAATAAAATCTAAATGTTTACAAGCTGCAGTTCTCAGAGTAGTGGTCGTCGCTAAAAAATAATGATAAAAAAATAAAAACAATGAAAAGCACAACATATATCATTATTATTTATCTACCTAAGAAATCAGTTGTACTTTTTTTCCTTATCAAGAATCTCATATATTTTTGATTATTTTAACTGTAAGGGAAAAAGAAATCCTTCCATTTACCGGTTTAGTTTATCTTTAGATGTTTTTAATCTGTCTTTGTTATTATTTAAATATTGTAAAAATTGATTTGTATAAACATTACTTTCGAATTATAATTGATTAATAGTATGGTGTATGCAGAATGTAACCAAATAATTAATTTATTTATAATTTATTATTTTGTAAGATATTATGCAACTAGAAAATATAAATACTTACGTGCTGCAGTTCTGAGAGTAGTAGTCGTCGCTAAAAAATATAATAAATATATATATATAAAAGTGAAACAAATTCATTATTATTTGCTTACGTCAATTTTTTTTCGAGAACCTCATATGTTTTAGATTGTTTTAAATGTATGTGAATGTGTAAAAAATAAAATTAGATCGGACCTATAGTGCTTTTAATCGATCTTTTTAAGAATTCAAATGTTTTATAATTGTATTTCTATAAACAAAACTTTTTTTTTAAAAAATTAATGGAATTATAGTATGGTGTACGCAGAATTTGACAAAAATGATTAATTTATTACTAATAATTTTGTAAGTTATCGTACAACTAGAATTCAAATATATTATTTTGATTTGTTGTGTGGGTCTAAAGTTGTGTGTGTTTTTGCATAATAAAAAAACCTAATCTATTCATCTTTAGAAAACTATTACTTTTTTTATGTTCTAATTTTACGTTCTAGGCTCATCATAATTTTTATTCTATATTGTTTTTTTTTTAAATGTAAGTCTTCAATAGCATGTTCCCCCAAGTGACAATGCTTCTCGGTCAAAAAAATATAAAAGACTTCAGGAAATGAGTAAAAGAATGTATGGTTAAACTTGAAAAAAGGAACATAACAAAACAAAGGACGTGTCGACAGGAAGCCGTCTGAAAAAGTTGAATTTGAATAATGTGTTATCATCATACTGTATATTAAATCAATGTCATAGTTATTTTTGTCTTATTATATGACAAATACAATATAAGTACGTACGTGCTGCAGTTCTAAGAGTAGTGGTCGTGGCTAAAATTAAATAATACAAAAATAGATAAAAATTTTAAAGTGCACAAAATATATCATTATTATTTTTATACCTAAGAAATCTTTCTTTTCAAGATTCTCATAGGTTCCAGATTGTTTTAAATGTATTGTTTAAAAATACATTTTAATGATATATAATCTTTAAAGGTTTTTAATCGGATTAAATCGGTCTTTTTAAAAATTCAAATGTCTTAAAAATGTAATTGTATAAAAATTACTTTCTAATTATATTATTGATTTATATACGGAGTACTAATAATTCAGCAAAAGGATACATTTAAAACCTTATGTAATCATCTTTAGAAAACGATCAATATTTTAATTATCTTTTAAAATTCTAAGCTCACCCATAGATTTTTAAAAGTATTTTCCTAAATAATTAACAACTATACACATTTAATGAATATACTACTAAAATAAATCATATTCAAACTTTTTAAATCAATAACATATTTGAAATTACGTTTAAAAATAATTCTTAAAACGCAGAGAAATTCCAATGATTTAAAAATTAAAAAAAAACAACATATAAATTGCAAATAATATCTCTATGTTAAATTTCAAGAGTTATTTTTATCACCATACAGTAGATTAATATAACAAACTACAATAGTTCATTTCTTCTTGTTATCATATATATACAGTGCGTAGATAGGGCTGGTGTCTTCCTATGCGGTAAACTCATGTACCAGCATCCCCACACCCCGACTTCCACGATGGATTTCTTCTTGTTAAAATAAGTTGACAATATAAACATTACAAGAACAAATAAAATTAATGGATGATAACGAAGTGAATGTATTTTAGAGCTGAAACAACTTTGAGTTATAGTTATTTTTACAGTGAATTTACTTTATTAAATTTTATTCCATTCCTGGTCTTCAAAGATGTAAACCTGTCAATCACTTTATCAAAATCAATATCCATCACCGTTTCACTCTCAATTAATAGTAGAGCCAGTTCAGAAAGCCTTGACTGTCCCATGATGTATCGGAAGTAGTTCTTGATAAGACTTAGTATTGAAAAGCTACGCTCACATGAAGCCCCAGACACACCGGCCGTAAGAACAAATTGAAGGGCTTAGTGAGAGTATTAAAAGATATTTTATGACGTCCCATTCAGCTATGAATTTCAAAGCATTAAAACACTGACCATACCATGACTCTGTGAAATTCATCAGCTGTCCGGAGTCTCCTTCTAAGCCTTGCTATTTAAAAATAAAATCATCTTCTAATAACTCAGCGTATAAATTGGTTAATTTTGTAAAGGACGACAAGAAATCTTCTCCACTTTAGTAGATTCTACATGAATTAAATAGTCCGTAACATATCTGCTACTTCCTTGATTGCCGATGATCATATCTTTAGTTCACAATAAAATCTATAAATACACTCAGTATCTCCCCACTGTTTCTTCTTGCAGAGAGAGCCCAGCATCTATTCATTGCTCTTCTGCCATTCTTTTCTTAAACCTTAATCTTTTCTCATCAAAAACTCTATATTGGTCTTATTTTAAAAGTAAGTTTTCAATAGCATGTTCCACCAAGTGACAATGCCTATCGGGCAAAAAATATAAAAGACTTCAGGAAATAAGTCAAAGAAAGTATGGTTAAACTTGAAAAAAGGAACACAACAAAACAACTGACGTGTCGACGGGAAGCATTCGTCAGCAAACAAGCAACGGAAAAAAAAAACAGAATTAAAATTTAAAAAATAGAAAATTCTAGAAAGAGCGATTATTTAAAATGTTCTGATTTATGTCATTAAAAAAATATTTAAATGTTGCACGTTTAAATTTTAACTCTATCCAGGATCATTTTCCCATTTGGATTTTTTCCACGTAGGATAATGAAGGTTAACCAGACGGTATCGGGAACCCACAAGGATCGTTATCCCCGAGGGATCGTGATACAACCGGTACCGGGTCCAACTAAGATCGGGATGAAACCAAGATCGGGGTTCCATTGAGGAATTTAAGGTTTTCAAAAATTATGGTTTATGTTTTTCTTATGGGAGACAAATTATTATTATTTTCTTTTGATACAGCGTTTTTTGTTTTGTTTTTGTTAAATGGTGCATAATTTCAACCTTAACGAAAAGGCTGTAGAATTTTTTTTTTCCGAATACAATCCCGGGAATAACCGGGTATATTAGCTAGTATGGGATAAAAAATCTAAATACGTACGTGCTTCTGTTCTAAGAGTAGTGGTCGTCGCTAAATAAAAATCAAATAAGTCAATAATTTGTAAGATTGTGTTTTTTTTATTATTTCATGTTATTCGTTATTATTTGTATACGTTTTATATGTCATTTCTTATATGAGACGTTTGTAGATGTTGGATCATTGATAGGTCGGTAGGTGCAATTTGCAAGTATTTTCTGTCTTTTGGTAGGTGGTATTTCACTATGATTTCACAGGTCACGTCTAATATTGATTTATATTTCATTCAATTGTTTGCTCTCCTTTTTTTAATCAGTTGCCTAGTTAGACGTTGATTGTTTATTTGGATGTTGATTGTCTATTTGCATGTTGATTGTCTATTTGGATGTTGATTATCTATTGGATGTTGATTGTCTATTTGGATGTTGATTGACTATTTAGATGTTGATTGTCTATTTGGATGTTGCTTGTCTATTTGAATGTTGCTTGTCTATTAGAATGTTGATTGTCTATTTGGATGTTGCTTGTCTATTTGAATGTTGATTATTTATTTGGATGTTGATTGTTTAGTCTTCTGTACATTTTAACCATCTCGATAACTGCTGCTTCTCTTTTTGGAATTGGAAATTTTATTTCACATGCTTCTGTTGGGGTAAATCATAAACGTCCCTAGATCAAATGTGCCGCATAGTTTTATACTTTTCCAAAAGAGTCCTGTTCTGTTTTGCTGCAAATTGACTGTAGCGCAGACATATATTTCATCAATGATCGCACATAAGCTATGTACAAATTGGTGCAATGTGGTCTTGTCACTACCCCATGAGATACTATCCAGGCATTGTGGTATTGTCACAGCCATGTGAAGTACTGACTAGGCAGTGTGGTATTGTGCCTGCCATATGAGGTACTGGTCAGGCAGCGTGGTGTTGTCACTGCCATATAAGGTACTAGGCAGGCAGTGTGGTTTTGTCACAGCCATAGGAGGTACTGGCCAGGCAGTGTAGTCTAACTGGACACTTAGATATGTCGGATTTTCTTCTTTCTGAAGTATTGTGGTTCCTTGTGGGGATAGTGTAGTGTTCTATTTGGCTACCTTGTGGCATTTAGTGAAGACTAAGTTTACTGATTTTGTGATGTTTAATTACAATTCCACTTTTTACAATAAATACTGATCCCGATAAAGTCTCCAGTAGGACGCCTTGCAAGTATGCCTTTGTGTCTGCATCTATACCATATCACAAGATCATCTACATAGAGTGCCTTCTCCACCAATAGCTCGTAAGGTAGATCTTTAATAAAGTTAAGAAAATATACAAATCATGGACTAACATTTTGAGAGCCCTTCCTCCGGGACTGCCTTTGATGAGATAGTATTGTTTCACTTTAAATAGGATAGTGTACGCAGTGAAAAAGAATTTGATATGCAGCCTTGCATTGTATGTCATCTAGACCAATCCTTCTCCCAAAACTCTATTCGCATCAGACTCTATTCACACCAGACTCATTCACCTGCTTGAGATCAACAAAGTGGCTGTGGTATGTTGTTGTAATCTTGGACGCCATTTAAGATTTTTTCGCTCAGTAAGAAGAGTTTTTCGTCCTTACACTGACCAGCCCTGGGGGCCAGCTTGGAATTTATTTAGGGAGCTAATTGTTTTTAGCAACCAAAGAATACGATTGTTAATCCTTCATTCTTTACGTTTTCTAGTGCAGGGGTTCTGAGATATCGGTCAATACCTTTATCAATATCAGCATCATTTATTTTTTCAACATTGTCTCTACAATATATGTTTTCAACTGTTTAGGGATTTTTATTTTCGCCTTGTACAGTTTATAAAATCAAGTATGGCTGATTTCTCTGATAAGGCCTAAATTTACCATCATGTCTTTATAGATAAGGTAGAAAGCCGCTTTTTTTTTGCCCATTCATTTCTTTTTAATATTTTGTGACAGTTATGTTTGCTTTTACTATGGTCTCAATTAGAGGTTTTTATTTTCGAACAGTTTTATTTTCTAAATATTTTCTCGCAGAGTCTGTTTTATAACTTGTTCTAGATTTTGTTCTCTATATTTTTGTAAAACAATTCCCCCTGCAATCTAGAGAGGCAGCTTCTAGTATAACTTTGAGGATTTATTCGCATACATTGTGGTTTTGTTTTGGGTAATGGTACTAAGAAAGCTCATGGCTACCTGATGTGTTGTGATCTCATTTTATTTTGTATTTCAACGCATTAATGCTTTAAAATTATTTTATTTGGTGCTGATAGCGTCACGAGAATGGGTCAGGGATATCAACCTATGCCATCCAATACAAAAATGTTACTATATATATAGTAATTCTGAAAATAATACTGCTAGATCAGGTCTGCTGAGAGTGTCAAGAGCTATGAGCATAAGCGTGTGTGTCGACCTTTCTGCAGAGTGAATATATTTATTCTATTGCCTTGTCAAAAAGAATACGAGAACAAGACATTGTATCTAAATGTAAAGGAATATGAAAATCACCTGTGGTAGTTGGTTCAGTGGTTGTTGTAGTAGTAGTCGTAGTGGTTGTAGTTGTCGGGCACTGGTATTGGCTTGCCTTAACGCAGGTTTTGGACTGATGGATGGATGATAAACATTTATTTTAATAATGAATTAAAGATACCTCATCCGAAAAACGTTTCCGAGGACGGAAGTGTAGTAGCTGTCTGAAGTCACCAGACAGTAGCCTATTAATTACACCCATGATGCATCTCCTGGAAAGTTTTGTCCAATGTTTATATTGCTCCGTCGACAGATTTAGTTGCTGCAATTAATTAGAGAGTTAAGGAATCGCGATTGTGTGTGTGTGTACGCTATCAAGTAACTGATGAATCAACAGCCTTTTTTTCTTTTGGATCTGGATAACCAAGATTGAAAAGCTATCAAAATTCTAAAACAAAGCTTCTAAACATTTTTCTAAACACTTCGTCATCGGATTGACTCTGTTGTGCTTTAGTTTAATTTGTAAATTGTCTTTTTCAAGTTTTTAAGAACTGATCAAGAACAACAACTAGAAAAAGAAACCTCAGGTATTGCTTATTAAAAATGTTAGATCATGACACGGACGGAATGCAAAACTGCTTAAGTTTTTAAGTTGACATTTAAGATACAATGTTTTCTAGACGCGCGAAGCTTTCAAAACTTAAAAAAAAATAGCAACTAATTTCTAAATCTCGTCACCAAAAACAGTTCACTAAATAACAAAAGCTCCATCACGAAACACATAATTAATATTAAACCTGTTTCGGTCTATGGTCATTTTAATCTCCGTATATGCTGAATTAACTGAATACATGTTGGCGTATTTCTAGGGTATAAGAGGAACTAGCATCTACAATTTCAAATTTGATAGGTTTTGTTGTTCTAGAGATATCATCATCATCAGTGTGAGTTGGGGTGTGTGAGTGTTTGTTCTTTAGAATTTACATACAAAGATAAGGTGAAATCGCTAATTTTTAAAATATACTTTACATAAACTTCGCCTTTTTTCGTGCGGTTCTTTCTTTCTGCCTGGGTGTGTGGCAAAATTTTCGGACGGCGATTCGATCAACTTCCCGTCAACCTATCGAGCTTAAACTATGCAAATAGACTCGATTCCGATGAAAACTCATGTTGTCAAATTTCAGGCCAACCAACCCTAAAATCCAAAACCAGATTTTTTCCTTCTTTTTTTTTCATGCTCGAAATGAAGGAGACATGATGCCAATGATTTCACGAAATAAAATTCCCGATTACTTCGCTAAAAAAGATTCGTAAAACACGGACGAATGCGTTTTTCAGCCCCCCCCCCCGCCCCCGGACAATTCCCATTTCTCATTATTAAATTTTACAACGTATTGAAACAAAAACATTTGTTGTTAGTGATTGTTTAATTTCTAAGTAATCCAACGGTCGGCGACTGGATTGGTGGTGATATAACTTGCATCCATTCCATCCATGGGGTTTGGGGTGCATTTACAAGGAAGAAACTTTAGACAAGAAGTAAAACATAGCCATGAACCTGGGGTGGATTGTACTCGTTAACGTTAGATAGTACCTCATCTAAGAAAAATCTGGAGATGGAATCCCGTAGGTAGTATTACATTGACTCAATGACAATGCGGGAATATTCTGCTCCACTCCTGTTAAAAGCTATGCCATCAAAACATGATAATTCATTTGGCTCACTAAATGCATGGGGAGAGGTCATTTGCTGACCAGGGAACCATTTAATTTTGCTGAAAATGAAAATATCCCAAGTATTGTGACCTCATTCTGTGGTCTATTTTATTGTCACAGGGAGAGTGACGAACACCAAAAGTCAAACAATATTTAAATTTTGAATGCGCATCATATGATAATATAAGAACAGAGTGTGTTTAAATGCAACCTGAAACATGTAGAACAAGAAGTAAAAACATGAAACAATTCAACTTGATTAGGTTTGCAGTTCTTGAGATCTCGTGACCGGTGAGTCACTGAGTCAGTGAGTCAGTAAGTCAGCGAGTCAGTAAGTCAGCGAGTCAGTAAGTAAGCGAGTCAATAAGTCAGCGAGTCAGTAAGTAAGCGAGTCAGTAAGTAAGCGAGTCAGTAAGTCAGCGAGTCAGTAAGTCAGGGTGTCAGTAAGTCAGAGAGTCAGTAAGTCAGTGAGTCAGTAAGTCAGCGAGTCAGTGAGTCAGTAAGTCAATCAGAGAATGGAACTTGAATTTTATATTTATAAATATCTTTGGAATATAAATATTTTGTTTTTTTACCCGTGGGTTAAAATTTTCACCGAGTTTGCATGATCTTATGTTCCCTCTGTTGTTGTTGCATTTATAATACTTGCTACAGATTGTAGGGTGAGCCGCTACGCCATTTTTCACGCTTTTACACGGATTAATCACTGAAAATACAAAAATAATTGTTATTTTTATAAGGCTTACAATGTTAGCCACTGATAAGAGCTAAACTTTTTCTCAGGGCCAAGTTTCGGATTAGGCACGAAAAAGGGAAAATGAATGCTACCCAAATGAGACCGTTATACAATGGTTCTCAACCTTCTTAATGCCGCGACCCTTTAATACAGTTCCTCATGTTGTGGCGACCCCAGCCACACAATTATTTTCGTTGCTATTTCATAACTCTAGAGTATATGTGTTTTCAGATGGTTTTAGGCGACCTCTGAGAAAGGGTCCCTAAATCCCCAAAGGGGTCGCGACCCACAGGTTGAGAACCGCTGCTTTAATACAACATATAATACATTTTTCCTTCATTCTTATAAAAGATTTGAGATTTTTTATTTACAGATAAAAATGCAGATGAAAATGGGAACAACTGTTTTTTTTACAAAAAACAAGAATAAGAATTTAATTTTAGATAAAATCATTGAAATATTTTTTATATTGGTTCTTAGCAGGATTAGAAAAAAAAAGTTTTTTCCTACAACAGATAATTGAGCCCAGTCATTCATATTTTTATTCAAAAAGTTATATTTTCGATGGTGAATAGACGGACGGCACAAAAATACAATTTATTAATAGTGTCATAACATGTTCAAGTTCTCTACCATTAAGTTTGTCATAATATACAAATACGTTATATTAGTGAACAACTAAGTTTATAATAATGAACAGCTAAATTCCTAATATTAAACAACTAAGTTTACACTAATGAACAACTAATTTTATCACTATAATAAACATGTTTATCATAATGAAGCACTAAGTTAATAGTAGTGTTTCTAAAAATGAAAAACTAATTTTATAATACTGAACACAAACTTTATCATAATAAACAACTAATTTCATCATAATAAACAACAAAGTTTATCATAATATACAACTAAGTTTATGATTACGAACAACTACGTTTATCATAATGAACTAATAAGTTTAAAATAATGAACAATTATTGATATCACAATGAACAGCTAAGTTAAAAAAATGTAATGTTATCGTTTATCATAATAAACACTTATGTCAGTACTGATATTTCTCAATAAAAGTGACACTTACCTTGACCGCTCAAAGAGCCGATGTGGCCGATTAAAAAGAGGATCAATAATTTGGTCTGGTATCGAAAAGAAAAAAATGAACGTACTAACAGTATGCACAGTATGAAAGTGTTCCTATTAAATTTACTAATTTCGTAGAGGATTTAAGCTGGTTCCCTTCACAGTGAATCCCCCCTCTCCACGCCATTATATAACCCAAAATAGATTGGATGTTATTGCACCAGTGACGTAGTTTGGGTTGTCGGAGTGTTTCATTGTACCAATGTTATCCGCATACGGGACTCCAATTCAGGCGTTACTTCTCTTAAATAAGTTGCCATCCTGGGTTAAAGAGTCATATTCCCCCGGGCTTCTGCTGTTTGTTGTTCTTTTTTTGCCTGACCGGGCTTTGATGGGGATAAAACTCAAAATCATATTAAGATTAGCTGAGTTCACGTTAAGATTAGCTGAGTTTACATTAAGATTAGCTGAGTTCACGTTAAGATGAGCTGAGTTTAGACCATTCGGCCACCCAGAAAATATGACACAGCGATGATACGTATCAATACATATTTGTATACAAAATGTACTTACCACAGCAGCCATTGTAAGAACTTTGGTTCGAAACACAGATGTAGATGTGAAGTGATCAGGGGAAGAGGTTTTTATCCTAACGTGTAATTTAAATGTCAAACTATTCATAAACATATTACGTGGACGATTTAAGCATATTAAAAACGCTTATCAAACAAATGGTTCTAAAACAGGAATCTCGGAAAAAAATCAGCGTAAAATAAGCGTAAAAGTAAAAAGTTGTATGAAACAATACTGTTTAACAAAATGAATTATGTGAAACTATTCGCAAAATCTGTCGCCAAGGAGAAAGACTGTAATTAAAATGGTCTCATCTGAAATCATCCCACAGAGTGTTGTAGGTTTGAAGTGAAGGAATTATCTTATAGGACGAACGTTTAAGGAATTTAATGAATGATATTTCGATAACTTTTCCTTTTTTTCTTTCGCCGTATGTGCTAATGGAATTACTTAGTCACAAACCATTAAGACTTAATAAACAATATTTGAAACTATTAAATTAATACAATTTAAATAACCTTATAATTTAGTTTTCAGATTTTTGTGAGTATGGAGATGGTAGAGCTAATATTTCCTTTCCCATATGATTCAATATTAAAACGGAGAACGTTTTTGGACCAGTGTTGTAGAGTTTTAGAATTATTTTTTCTTTGTCTGAAGTAAGGGTTGCTGTTTGAATTACTGATGACATCTTGCCACCTAACGCATAATTTATGTTTCTATTTGCCTTACAATGATTTACTAGCTTATCGAGGTTAACACCATAGAGTAAAACGTACTGGGCTAAGTATGCCCCCAAACAGCTGTCCCAAATTATGGTCGTGTGGCGACCTACAGGTCCGCATATCTGGGAACGAATATTCCTATTGGATGAATCTGTCAAACAAGCTATTTTTTCTATCTTTTGAGGGCCCACGATCAATTTATTGATGCTTCAGGCTCTTGGATTAATTTAAGAGTATGCCTTCTCTTAGATGAGTTACCATCCAAGGCTAACTAGTCCCATTCATTCGGGATACTTCGGATGATGGATTGAACTCCAGAGCATCAGCTGCTATTTGGATCGAGTCAGTATAGACCACTTGGCCACCCAACACACAGCTATGTTTAAATGATCAATACGGTTATGAACATTGTGGAAGTTTGGTTATTTCTACCCATGAAAGAAATTCGAATTGTAAAAAACAACATTTAATTTATAATCGTTAAACTGATTTAGGTTTATTAAGGATAAAACTAATGTATTTTAATAATATTTAATATGAATAATTTACTGCTGAATTTAAACAACCTTTTCAAGTTAAGTGGATAACGGATAACGTGGTCTGAGATGATTATTATTTTAGGATATTTTTTTTAGAGATTGTAAAGATATGTAATCTTGGTTTGGAAAATCCAACTTCCTATACCAACAATTGCGATTACTTAAGATTTTAACAAGTAAATACTTTTTGTCGTATTTCCATGTTTCACATCTGCTGAGGAAGACATTTAGCCGAAACGTTTGTATCTTATTACCCTGGGGTGTGGGGTGGAATCAGTCGGGTGAGTAGAGTTTAAAGAGATGTGTTTTGAGTGCAGTTTTGAAGGCTCGGGTGGTCGATATATTGCTGATGTGTATTGGCAGAGAATCCTATTATTTGGGGGCGCAGAAAGAGAACGATCGTTCACCATATGTTTTAGTACGTGTCTTAGCAACGGACAGAATACGCGTTTCTGCAGAGGAGCGAAGCTGTCGAAGGGGTGAATAGAAATAAAGGAGTTGGGTTATATAGGAAGGGCAGGAATCTGAGAAAAATTTGTGACAGAGAACAGACAGCTTGTAATAAATGCGTGTCTGTATAGGGAGCCAATGAATGTATAAGTAGAGTAGTGGTGTGACATGATCCGGTTTTTTTTTTTGACTTTAGAACTAGCCTAGCAGCTGAATTTTGAACCTTTGTAGTTTTTCTATGAAGTGTTTTGGTGAACCTGACAGAAGAGAGTTGCAATAGTCAAGACGAGAGAAAACCAGAGCATAGACTCGGATTTTTGTTGCGCTAACTGTGAGGTAGAGCCAGATGGAGCTGATCTGACGGATAGCGTTGTATGCAGAACGACAAATGTGAGAGATATATTTATCGAGAAACCTTTTGTAAGAAAGAATAAAAAGAAGATTCCTAGCAGAGGATGTAAACTGTATGTCGGAGTTACCTACTTGAAATGAGGTGGGGAGAGTTGAGGTAGAGGATGATTTGTGATTGTGAATAAGGAGTGCTTCCGTTTTGTCATCATTAAGCTTCAACTTGCTGAGTGTCATCCAAGACTTGACATCACCAATGATTGTAGTGAGAAAATAAAAATAAACAAAAGTAACAAGGTTATAACATCCTTTTTACCCCCCTCACCCCACACACAAACAAACTCTTTTTATATCCTTAATATTAACTTAATTTTTGTCAATGGTTGGCTCGCTGGCTGGGTGCCATGTTGGAGTCTGCATGGCTGGCAAAATTTCGTGGCGGCTAATTGTCCCTCTTCATATCACCCTATCGAGCTGAAACTTGGCACACGGACTCCTTGTCGATGACAAAACATTTATTCAAACTTTTAGCTCGACCCCCCCTACCCCCCAACCCCTCAAAAAAGATATCCCCCATTTAAAAAAAAAATATGTGATTACATGTTAAACTATGATGAATGAGTTTCTTTTATTTAAATATCGCAATTGCATTTGGTGAGTAATATTTTCTTTTGTGTTTGTGTTGATGAAATAATTGTGCAGTTTAAAAGCAGGTGGGTTATTATAATATTAATGGGCAGTTGCGAGCCTTAAGGTAAGGAAGGGGGCACTTATTGAGATTCTTATCAAGTGCTTTACTTGTTTTCATTTTGTCCTAATTTTTGACCCCACCCCTATTGTGGTGTGGGCCAGGTATCCCTTTTGTCGTTACTGGATCTATCGGCAGCGTTCGATACGCTTGACCACGGCATACTTCTCCAACGTCTGCGATATATACGTTCGGTTTCACCGATACCGCCCTGAGATGGTTGCGCTTATATCTGACAAATCGGGTCCAATCAGTTATCGCAAACGGCTTGACCTCCAAGAAATCCATTATTGAATTCGGAGTACCCCAAGGCTCGGTCTTAGGCCCGGTGCTTTTCACTATGTACGTTCAGCCCCTGGGTGCAGTGATCAAGCAGCTTGACATGGTATATCACATGTTCGCGGATTATACCCAACTTCAAAAATCCGTGATCCCCTCTCAGTTCCCTCAGCTTCCAAATATGACACAGAAGACAGTGGAGTCAGTTAAGCACTGGATGACAATAAACAAGCTCAAATTGAATGATGAAAAGACTGAGGTGATCCCCATTGCTACCGCTCAAAAATTAAAATCTTTAAAAGATCCTCCATCGTTTACTCTCTCAGGCGTGCAGATTGAGTTTGCTCAAACAGTGCGAAACCTGGTTGTCTACTTAGATAGAACACTAACTATGGAAAATCACATTAACATGATTTGCAAGGCGATTTTTCTAGAGCTGCGCAGACTTAGTCATATCAGCCCCTTCTTAACGTTGGATGCATCAAAGAGGCTGATGTGTGCATTCGTGCTATCACGCATGGACTACTGCAATGCTCTCATGGTGGGTCTTCCAGCTACGCTCCTTGATAAAATTCAAAATGCGGCTCGAATTGTTCTTCGTAAACGCAAATTCGACCATGCTAAAACTATTCTGATAGATTTGCATTGGCTGCCTGTCCGCACTCGCATAGAGTACAAAATCGCAACTCTGTGCTACCTCTGCTTGCATGACCTGGCGCCGTCCTATCTCCAAGCGCTCATGACGCCTTATGTACCCACTAGACAACTCCGCTCATCCGATAGTGGCAAACTCTCGCTACCGCGTGTTCGCCTTGAAACTTACGGAAAGCGCACGTTCACATTTGCTGGCCCAACCATTTGGAACACCCTATTTGACGCTCTCAAAAACAGCCAGACGCTGGAGTCCTTCAAAACAAATTTAAAAACTCATCTATTTCGCAAACACCTGCTGGAATGATGTTGTCTACCATCTTTCCCAGCTTGTTCTTATCTCCCAGCTGAATTTTTGTACCGCACTTCGATCCTTTGGGGATGAAGCGTGATTTTTCAAATGAACATTATTATTATTATTATTATTAGTATTGGTCAATATAACATTTCATAAAGGTTTTAGTCGAAAACTAAGTTTTCAAGCGTTGTTTATTTTTATGCCGAATTTGTACACAATGTGTAGATCAAAAATAAATATATTGATTTAAATTCAAAACTAAACCTAAAGACAATTGAAATAACGATGCTTTCCAATCACAATCACATAGTGATTTATTTCAATGAATTTAATTCAAAATTGGCATTACTGGCCTGGGGAAGATATGTTTCACGTCAGCTGTCAGGCCACAGACTCTATATTTTGCTTTAGTAATTCAACACGCATGGACTTGTTTCTGTCGTTTTTAATCTGCTACGCAATCTCGGCAAATTGTCACGGTTGCCTAACCTAAACTCAAATAATAAACAACGTGATTTTATTTATTGTTTTGGAATATGTGTCACTAGGATGTTGAACCCAATAAGAAACATCTAAAACTATTTACTCTATATGGATACAACGGGACCGATTACTAAGTCTCTGATGATTATTACGTCACGGATGTTGCATCGACCGCGATGTGTGAGGCAATGTATGGGTACCTCGTCAAAATCTTTCCAGCAAGCTCTCCAGCGCTCTAGCTTTCCAAAAGGTATCAATGACTGTCTCATGTCGATGAGACTGTCCCTCTGTCATGGAAAGAAGGCTGTCACCTTAGTTAGTGCTCATGCACCCACAGTGTCAAACTCAGAAGAGACCATAGATACGTTTTATGAAGACCTGAAAACTATCATCTCCTTCACACCGACTGCTGATAAACTCTTCCTTCATGAAGATTTCAATGCACGTGTCGGCAGTGACTACACCTCCTTGGGGGAATGATTGGGAAGTGCAACAGCAACGACCTACTTCTACTTCAGACTTTTGCTGAACACCGCCTTTTAATAACGAACATCAACTTCAGCCCCCCACCCCCTTTTATGCGGGACAGGACCTTCTGGATGCAACCCTTTTCAAAACACTGACACCTGATAGATTATGTCATCGTCATAAACAAGGATCGACAGGACGTGAGGGTGACTAAGGCCACGTGCGGCGCAGAATGGTGGACGGACAATTAAAATCCAACCTAAGAGACGACCTCAAGCCACCAAAGCTCCGAAACGCCTCAACATCAGTAAGCTGAAGATCCCTGATGTGAGACAAACGTTTTTTTTGACAACATGGATGAAGACCTTTATACTATTTCACTGGACAATCAGGATATGGACACAGCGTGGACCGCTCGTGAGACTGTGTATCCCACAGCCACTGAGCGCCTCTGACCCTCTACCAGGAATCACAGGGATTGGTTTGATAAAATAACTCAGCGATCCAAATGCTACTTGAGCAAAATCGTCGGGCGTACAAGTCCCTCCATGATGACAAATTGTCAACAGCAACGACAACTGCACTGAAAAGCATCCGAAGGAACATCAATTTGCAATTGCGCAAGATGCAAGACTCCTGGCTGAGTATGAAAGCTGATGAGATTCAGGGATTTGCATACAAAAAAGACATGAAAAACTTCTACAGTGGCCTGAGAGAAATCTATTTCATTCATCTTCGTGCAGACGGTTCTACACTCATCACAGACAAGGAGAAAAGATGGGCTAAACACATTGATAGTGTGCTGAATACGCCTTCCATTTTAAATGATGAGGCCATTGAAACACCTACTAGTGTCCCAACGACTAAGTTACTGGACGCAGTCCCAACTTTGGTCAAGATACAGACAGCCATCCGAATAAATTCCAGTGGCAAATCATCTGGCCCCGACATGATTCCTGCCAAAAATCTACAAAGAGGGTGGACAAGCGCTGACGGGTAAGCTATTGCATCTATTCCAGATCATCTGGAAACTGTACCACAGGACCTCAAAGATGCCTCAATTATTCACCTGTACAAACACAAGGAAACGGCCAGGCCTGCGACAATAACGGCGGAAAATCACTGCTTTCCATCGAATGCAAGATCTTGGACCGAGCCCTTCTAAACCGCCTGAATGCACATCTGGAGCTAGTTCTCCTACCCGAAAGTCATTGCGGTTTTCTTAAAGAAAGCAGAACTATGGATATGGATTTGCTGTCAGGCATCTCGAAGAGAAATGTCAGGCGCAAAATACGGACCTATATTCCACATTTATCGATCTAAATAAGGCTTTTGACAGGGTAAAAGAGTTGGTTTGTGGAAAATAATGACAAAGTAAGGATGCCCAGACTAATTCAGTAACATCATCCATCATATGCATGATGTCATGATGGCCCGAGTGCAGGACAAAGGTCAGTCATCTCAAGCATTCCCTGTTTAAAACGGTGTAAAGCAGGGCTGTGTCCTGGCTTCCATACTATTCTGTATTATTTATTCTGCAAGCTCTATGATGCGTTCAAGGATTCCACCACGGGCTTGCCAATCCGTTTCCCCACCCAAGGATCTGTCTTCAACCTAAGGAGATTTCAAACTAAAGTCAAGGTAAAACATAACGCCATCAAGGAGCTTCTGTTTGCTGACGAGTGTGCCTTAAACGCTGCCTCAGAAGAAGCCACCATGCAACACAGCGTTGATATCTTCTCTGAGGCCTGCAACAACTTTGGCATCAAAATAAACACAAAGAAGACCGAAGTGATGTATCAGCCTGCTCCAGGTAAATCCTATGTTTAAAACCAGCACCATCATCAGCGGGCAGCGTCTAAAAGCGATAGATAAATGTACTTACATGAGAATCACCTTTTCCAGATATGTTGATATGGATGTAGAAATGAATGCCAGACTCGCAAAATCTACACCAATATTTGGCAGACTCCAAAGCAGTGTTTGGGAAGGAGAAGTATCAGACAAGAAACAAGATTAATTTTTTTAGCGCATTAGTCCTCTCGACTTTGCTCTACGAATATTTAACGTGGACAGTCTACCAGTGTCAAGCCAAGAAACTAAACCACTTTCACACAACCTGCCTGAGGAAACTCTTCTGCATCAGGTGGAAAGACAAAGTGCTTAACAATGAAGTCCTCGCTAGAGCGAAACTACCTATTATCTTGACCACCCTGATGCAGTCTCAACCCCGTTTGATGGGACACCTAGCCCGTATTGAAGACAACCAGCTTCTTAAAAAGCTATTTATCGGCGAATTCACGCTAGGCAAGCTCTCCTAAGGAGCTCCAAACAAACCACTACAAAGACTCTCTGAAAGCTGCATTAAAGGCCTCAACCCTATTGAGTCGGTGCAGACAGCCCACGACAGAACCAGGTAGAGATCAGCTGCCAAGAAGGGGCTCAATCTCATGAAACCAAAAGGATAGCCACAGCTGAGACATGCAGGCTAGTCTGAAAAATCAATCTTAGATTAGTGAGTACAGCAACTATCCTCTACCCCCGTGCCAGAGACTATTCAAAGCACGGATCGGACTTGCAAGCCACATACGAACTCACAAAAAAAAACCAGCCCAACTAACCGGTTAACTGAATGGTCCTAGTCGATTTCACGGACGAACAACAACAATCTCTTCGATGTGGATAATCGAGTGGAAGAAGATCATATTATTATGTATTCCATAATGAGAATAAATGACGTTAGAGGCATCCTAATATCAGGGATGGACAAGTACCAAGAAAGGTTTGGGAGATTGCTAGAAACAGAAGACATGTAAAGTACTTCGACTGCTACACCAACTGGTACTATCGGGAGCCGAATGATTTTACCATAGAAGACTGCCTGAGTCTCAACTAAATTGAAATATTAACAAATGCATAGCCATTCATTTCAATGTTTTCATTATTTACCTTGTGTATAATCTTTTTTTAATGTAATGTTTTCTCTTCTTTCTTTGAGTGTGTAGCGAGGATCTATATCAATTATTGTCCTGGAACACCGATTGCGTTATAATTATTATTTTAAAAAAGTGAAGCAGATGATAAAATGCTTTCAACAGCCAACAACGCCATCTCTCGTACTCAAATGTGTCACGAATACAAAGCACATAGCAACTAGAGGCGGAAAGCCGGTCCTTTTTGCCAAAACAGGTATTTTCGATATTGAACTTTACGAATACCGGAATCCCGGAATTTTCGATATTTCCGATATTTAGAGAATATTTAGTTGAGATTCGACATTAGAGTTGAATTAAATGAAATAAAAACTATCAGAACAAATATCACATTTTAATTTTTAATAAGCTTTTAACAATAACACAAATCTTTAACTTCAGAATTTAATCAAACGAACAAAATTAATATTCTTAACTTTTTAATTTAAATAGTTTTATTAATCACATTTTAAAATAATTGGTGTTGTTTTAATCTTTGGTCAAATTTAAAAAATGAACTCGTAAAAATGACAAAGTATATAATGTTTGGTCACTTAACTTTGACAACAATGGTTACAAACGTAACCTATTGAAGAGAACACCCGCTCTGGATCGACACTTGTCGGATGACTAGACCTTAGGCTATCATACGATATTTCTGGATATTTTCCTCTTGAATCGCCATTTTCAAATAAAGCCATTTCTAATTTTACCAATGTATCAATGTCTCCATCGGTTCGTCTGGGAGTATTATCCTAAGCCTGAAGTTTCTTTTCCATTTCAATTTCTAATTGTCTGTTAAGCGGCAGTGTATCATCAAGTTCATCATGCGCAGATCCAAGATGTACAATTTCATTGTTCATAGATATTTCCAAAAAGGAATCCTCTGTCTGACCAAGCCTTTTAAAATACACTATGTGTTTTCGCATCTTGTCGCAATCTGGCATTAGAAATACGTCCAAGTAATCACTGGAATGTGCAGACTTTAAATGAGAGTGAAGGCCTGAAGTTGTTCCTCCTAATGTTTTAAGTATCTTGTTACATCTAATACATTTAGCTGAGAGATTGTCGGTAGCTTTCAAGAAATGATGCCAAACTGATGTCTTTGTTTCCGATAGTTTCATATGCTTTTCAAATTTAGGTTTATTTTTTCAGGGTCACCCATTTCTTTCTATCAACCTGTAAGGAAAATAAATCATTAACAAAAAATTATTAATTCAATCGAATTGGTTTGTCTTGCAAAACGTTTTTTAATGTTTAAATGTTCATGTAAATGTTTGGCTAGGTACGGTAAAGAAAAACTAGGACATTCAGCCTGAGACAAAATAGATCGAAAATCAATTATGGGGTTAATGTACATGATTAATATTGTTATCACAAAATAGAAGTAACATACTTTGTTTGTGTCTTTAACTTAAGGTATTTGATTATCAAAATACGCATTTACTCATTGTTTTAAATAAGTTGGTTTTTGGCTTAATTAAAAGAAATCAAGCAAATCAAAAATGTTTGGTATTAAGAGTTTACTCGGTGATTTGAGTGCAACGTGTAATTTTTTCCATACAAACTCTTAATGGTAGTCAAAATTCGATCTTCATTCGACTATACCAATTACTTATTTGTCAATAATATGAAAACGTTTACTTACCAATCCTGTACCTTCTCGTCGCGACTCGTCTCCACTTACATACTATACACGCAGTATATAAAAACACAACTAATCACAACATCATGATTCTTGACAAATAAGAGTACACAGATCTAGCACGTCGATCGGCTCTCTTTAAACTTGAGACACGTGGTGTGATGGATTTGCACATCTCATAAATTATTGATATGCCTTGCTTTAGAAACTAAGAAAAATGATTTTTTTTTTAATTTTAAAATGAAATCCCGGGATTATCAAAAATCCCGGTTTTCATAAAACCCATCCCGGTTTTTTTCGAGCATCAATTATGGTCCGATATTCCGGTATTTTCGAAAGTAGGGATCCTGGATTGCGACCCTTAATAGCAACAGCTACATAACTAATCATCTATTACAATGTCTTATAACTTTGTAATTGCAATATGTATTTCCCAGTTGTACTTAAATTATTTTCCCGAAACACATATAAACAGAAGCAATACATAGTACATCATGTTTCTTCACAAACAAAACTAGTGATAAAGCTTAAAAAGAATCTTATTTATTTTTTCATTCTCAATTCCATTTAACTTCACACACAAATCTTTCTTTATATGTAGCACCTGTACATGAGCAATCGTATATGCCCACTTTATCATTATAGATGCACATGCAGTCTTCTTTCTGGCCATAATCGTTTGGCTCACCACCGTGCCAATTTAGGTAGTTTACGGGTCTTCTGTTTCTAGCAATCTCCCAAACTCCTTCCTCGTACTGATCGGTCCCTGTTATTAGGACGCCTCCAGTATTTTGACTTCTCATTATGGAATGCATGTAATCTTCTTCCTCTTGATTATCCACCTCGACGAGATAACCACATATTGTCTCGCACAATTTGGCCGCAGCATCGTCACTTTTGTGAATATCATTTGAGATGTAGTAAGAAGTCCCTTTAAATTCATGCCGAGTGAATTGTTTGAGATTTTCCTCTTGGGGCGAACATTCTATTCAGAAATATTTAAAAGTGAAATACATTTCAATTTTTAGAATATGTTTTCCACCAGCTCTTTATTCAAACACTGAATGGAAATTATCATCAAAGCTATCAGATATTCTTATGATACTTCTTAAGTTTTACTCTCCTTAACTATACCTTCCCTACTTTTCAAACCCTTCCTTTTTTATGTAAAACCAACCCCACTTACCTACTATTTATCATCTTTCAAATTTTATGATAACATTTCTATCTTTCACTTTAACATCGTCAGCAGTTAACATTATGCATCTTTACTAAATTAATATTGAAGCTTTCTAAATGTAACATTGGGAATCTGATTTAATAGCTTGTAGAGACACTACAAAATGATATTGTTTTTTTCTCGGCATTATTAACCAATGAGCCCTTTTGTAAACTGCGTCCTTACTTTAAGTTGGTGTATATTATATTTTGTTTTCTTTTTCACAATTTGTTTGTTTTTTTGATTTTTAAAAAAAAATATTTTTTATATAAATCACTTTATAATTGAATAATGTTCTTGTAAGACAGATGATCTACAATTATAACCTTGGTTAGCACATCACGGGCAATACTCATCAATAGGGCGTCGCCATACATTATACAATTAAAAAGTGTTTCCGTGTTTTAGTGTCACATTCCACAGTTGGTATCGGTAGCGATAATGATGATCTGGATTTTGCGGATGATCTGGCCCTAATATCACACACAGCAACATATGCAAGAGGAAACCAATTATGTAGCATAGTACTCTGCTTGCATCGGCATGAACATCCATTGAGTAAAAAGCAAAGTCTTTAAAATATATACATCAAGGAATACACCTATAGCACTGGAAGGAACAAACCTTGAGGAGGTGGATAGCTTTACATACCTAGACAGCATCATTGACATACAAGGAGGGACAGATGCAGACTTAAGAGTGAGAATTGGCAAGGCAAGAACTGCATTTAACCAGCTAAAAAAAGTCTGGAGCTGCAGCAACTTGACCCTCCAGATTAAAATCAGGATATTAAACAACACAGTGAAACCTGTCTTGCTATATGAAGCAGAAACATGGCGAACAATAGCAGCTAGTTAAAAGAAGCTACAGACGTTTCTCAACTCATGCCTCCGAAAGATTCTACGAATCCGCTGGTCTAACGTCATCACCAACGAGAACCTCTGGCTGAGTACACAACAAGAATGAGTGGAAGTGTTAGTCTGCCAGCGCAGATGGAGATGGATTGATCACACCCTCAGAAAGTCCACATCAAGTATCACGAGACAAGCCCTCAGTTGGAACCCCCCCTCCCCCCAAGGCAAGTGACAAAGAGGTCGCCCAGAATGACTTGGAGAAGGGAACTAGAGGCAGACACGAAAATGAGTAGGCTTAACTTGGGACAGCTTGAGAGACTTGCCCAAGACCGGGATGCCTGGAAAGCACTTGTTCCTGGCCTGTGCCCCAGACGGGACGACAGGCGATGATGATAATGACCAACAATCGGAGATTTTGATTCCCATTGAAGGAAAGGAACTGACAAATCCCAATCATTCTGAAAAAGCAAGCAACCAGCTTATGATACATCATCACCAGTGTACCACCTGGACATCAGTAGGGCATCAGTAGGGCTTCAGTGGGGCATCAGTAGGAGACCAGTAGGGCATAAGTAGGGCATCTGAAGAGCCATGAAAAAGGAAAATACAGATTCCAAGAAAAAGTGACAACAAAAAAAATCGATTTATTTGTGAAAAACACAGGAAACCTTGGTAACTTTCACAATTGGCTGACGATTGGAATCTCGGCTACACATAAAATATGTACAATAATTGTAGAGAAATGATGGAAATTTTAAAAAAAAATTTAAAGTCATCTAATAAATTTAAATGTGCTTAAAATAAAATATGTCAGCTTTTATTTTATTATATGTTTAAGTATTATTATAAATTAAAAATAGTTTAAATAGGGAAAATAGAGTTTGTTTTGTCCATTGTTAATATTACAAAATAAAAATTAAATTGATCTAAATATCAAATTTATATTTTCTAACCAACTCAAATAAAGAAAAAACATTTAAATGTATAAGAGGAAAATTTAAACTTGCAAAAAAAAGCTTTAAGTTTCTTTGATTTAATGAATGCATGTGACAAAACATGATAATATATTACCTCTTTTTAAAGGTAAAATTGATATATTTGATTGCTTTTTTAATTGTTAAGAAACACCACATTTTAAAGTTGTATTTTTATTATTTCATAAGCTTTTACTTATTTTTCATTCCAAAAATAGACTTATATCAAATTTAATAGCTAATAAAAACTTTACTTTTTAAATATACTTTTAATTTTTAAAATGCTTTTAATTTAATTAGTGCAGCGAAACTTCATAGCCAAATAGCTTTCACCGATGCACTTATCACTCATCTAAATAAGAACAACCATATGAAGATGCAATTGGTTCATTTTGATATCTAAATCTAATTATGTGAAGGATTTGAACTTTGGTCCAGTTTTTAATTTTAAAATAAATAACCACATTACTTTGATATACAGAATTATGCGTGAAAATTTTATATTTAAAAAATAATGTAGTAAACAATGTGTGGTAAAAGGAATTTGGGACTTACTATATCAAAATAATTTCAGGGATGGGCAAAAAATGCGTGGTTGCAAAGGTAGGGGGCTACCATCCTATGGATGATTTTACTAATTTTGTTTTTGTTAAAAACTGTGGGTGATGGGGGACTGGATACTTTCATTTTGCCCCAGGCAGCTCGAGATACGCCTGAGAAGAACGTAATGAATTTGATAAATAATTAACCTTCTTAGATACATTTATATCGCAGGTAGGAACTATATTATGTTTATCAATTAAGAAAATCAATGGCGTTAACATAACGTTGGTATAGTTACATAAGTTTACCCATGAATATCACAACCCAATCATTTTACACACTTCAAAATTTATTTTGAAAAATGGAGATGGGTTAAGATTTTCTTTGACAAAATTACAATAATTTTTTTTTTTACTTTGCGAAAAGTAAATTCTGTGTATATTAATATTAGATTAATAACCTTTCTGTAAAAAACGAAACCACTCAAGGGGGTTACAGATGTGAAAACGGTTAAGATATTCTTGTTTATTTAAAATAATTTTTTTGTTTTTTTGCTTTTCCGATAATATGGTAGAAAAAGAATTAAAAATGTTGCTTAAAATTTAATGAAGATATCAGTATATCAAATTCCGTTATTTTAAAGTACCCGGTATATGCAAAACGTTATATAAATTTGACTGAAATAATATGTATCACTTAATTAAATTATTTTATTTTATAATTGTGCACTTTATTTCTAGTTTAAATCCGCATGATCTTTAGAAATATCAAGATGTCTAAAAAAAAAAAAAAAATTAAAAGGGAGAACTTGGGATATGGCTGGAAACTATTAAGTAGACAAGAATTAGTTTAGTACTTTGAAACATTTCAGAAAGTTTTAACTATGTTGTTTAATTGCGAAAGATATGGACATAATCTCTATTTCTGTAGAGTGGTAAGTCAGCTGACTCTGACATCAAGCTGACTCGTAACTTAAATCACCCTGTTCAGCATTTCGAAACAGTGTGATACAGCCCAGGTACTTCGAGAGTACGATATAATTGTTTGGGATGTGTGCACCATGGCTCACAAAATGGGAATAGAGGCATTGGACAGAACCTTCGGAAGTTCCACAGCAATAAATGCCTTCTGGGTGGAATCATTAAGCTACTATTTGTTCACTTGAGGCCGACATTTCACGCCCTTCTGCAGGAATGCTTACTGATGAGGACAAAGCCTGTCTTAAGTCATTCCACCTATGACCCATGGCCTTAATATTGACCGATTCTTAATTGTCAATATGCGAGTTTAACTCAAAAGTGATCTAAAGGCAGATGAGTTCCCTAACGCCCTTCTCCATATGGGAACGAAGAGAATGATTAGATTAAAGGCTGTGATGTTATCACAAATCTCAACAAACTGATTTACACTGCAATGAAAAACAATGAACCATCTTCCCAATCTGTGGTGCAGGAGAAACAGTCTTAATACCCCGAATTCCTATGATTCCATCCGAATACAGATTTAAGATAAAATGATTGAAGTTTCCTGTCAAAGTCAACTTGAACATGACGCTTAATGATCGAATTTTAAAGGTTATTGTGTGTATTTAAATGTAATGAATGTCTTGAGTCTCAGCCTAACTTTTTGAGAATACTCATAAAATATAAAGTATTTTTTCCAGCTTGACGTCCTCTAAAACTCAAGAGATGTAGGAAAGAAGCTGATTGCCCACCCGATGGCACAAGGGCAAGGTGGGGTGTCTGTTACCTTCAGCTCAACATATTTATTTTGTTTTAATCAAAGAGGAAAAAAAGTTGTATTTCGGTATAACCCTTCTCTTGTTGAAAAAAGCAACAAAAAATTACAACAAAGCCAACTTTTTAAAATCAATACCATAACTTTAAAATAGATTTAATAAAAACGCACCACCAAAAAAATTAATTTCACAAAAAAATAACTTGTGTTGAATAACTTAATTTCAACATCTTCTTCATGTCATACTAAAAAATCACAAAATTATATAATAATTAATGTTTTTTAAAAGGTATCTAACTATTCAATCTAGATACTTACTATATCCAGTTGTAATAGTAGTCCTTGTCACTGTATTGAAGATATATAACAAAATAGAAATAGTAAAAAATGTCAACTGTTTTAAAAATATTTCTGTTAAAACAGGCTATTTCTTTATAATGTATTTATAGCATGGTGTAAACAGATTTAACAAAATGATTAATTAATTTTAAACTTCTCATTGTGTAAGTCAATATTCAACTAGAAAATTAAATATATATTTGTGTGTGTGTGTTGTGTGTGTACATTTTTATATTTGTGTGTGTCTTTGCAATGAAACAAAATATATTAATGGTATTTTCCTAAATATTTAAAAACGATCAATATTTAATACAAAAAATAACTAAAACAATGACCCAACAAAAAATTTCTTTTATTTCAATAACTAATCTGAACAAATTATAATAATTTTTAATTTTAATTTAATTATTATTTTGTAAGGTATCGTACTATTAGAAAATTAAATATATTTGTTGTGTGTGTTGTGTGCGTAAATATGTGTGCATCTCTGTGTGTGTGTGTTTTTGCAATATAACAAAACCTAATATATACATCTTTAAAAAAAAGTATTATTTTTTTAATTTAAAAATTTAAATTCTAAGAATACAATAAATGTTTAAATGTATTTTTAGAAATAATGAATAAAATAATTCAAATAAGCTTGTTTGAAAATAAAACAAAAAGCCAACCCCTTTTAAATAAAGAGATAATCTGAATGAAAACAAAAATAATATTTTTTTTTTTTAAAATGATCATGTTTTAATAAAACTTCGTTTGTTTTATTGTTTTTTTCGTTTTATTTTCATTTACCTCGCAAATAATAAATAGCTCTTACACAGTTCAAACGTCTCATTGTGTAGTCATTATTCAACTAGAAAATTAAATATATATTTGTGTGTGTGTTGTGTGTGTAAATTTTTTTTATTTTTGTATGTGTCTTTGAATTAAAACAAATTGTTTTAATTGTAATTTGCTCAATAATTAAGAACGATAACTATTTAATAAATAAAAAAACTAAATAAATGACCCAAAAAGAAAACTCTTTCAGTCAATACCTTATCTGAACAAAGTATATTATTTTTTTAATTTCAAAAAGTAAAAGGACAATAATTTGATGGCATTTTGTTTCATTTTTTTTTAACTTTGCAAATTATATCTCTGACAATGTTGAATTTTAATAGTCTTTTATCATTATACTGTATATTAAGACAATGCCATAACTAACAAATTCTTAAGTATGACAAATAAAATATAAATACTTACATGCTGCGGTTTTCAGTGTAGTGCTTGTCGCTATAAATAAATTAGAAATTTAAAAAAAAAAGAAAATGCACAAATATATATGATTAAAAAATCTTTTTTTTTCCAAGTGCTTCATAGGATTTAGATTTTTTAAAAGGTATGTGGGAAAAATATTTTAATTACACCTGAACTCTAGAGATTTTTAATCACTTATTTTAAAATTAAATGTTTTAAAAATGTATTTGTATAAAAATTACTTTCTTATTTTAATGAATTTATAAAATGGTGTTCGCAGAATTTAAGAAAAGAATTATTTTATTTTTACTTATTATTTTGTAAGGTATCGTACTACTAGAAAATTAAATATATTTATTGTTTGTGTTGTGTGTGTAAATATGTGTGCATTTCTGTGTGTGTGTTTTTGCAATATAACAAAGACTAATATATCTATCTTTAGAAAAGTATAATTTTTTTAATTTTCTATTTTTAAATTCTAAAAATACCATACATTTGAAAATGTATTTTTCTAAATAATTAAAACTATTAAATATTTAATGAATAAAATAAATCAAATAAACTTGTTTGTAAATTAACTAAATTGCCAAAACTTTTAAATAAAGAGATTATCTAAAACAAAAATATTTAAATTGATTTCTTTTTTTAAATGATCATGTTTTAATAAACGTTGTTTTTTTTGTTTTTTTGTTTTTTTCTTTTTCTTTTTATTTTCATTTACCTCGCAAATTATAAATAACTCTGACACAGTTCATTTTAATATTTTTTTATTGTGATACTGTATATTAACACAATGCCATAGTTAATTTGTTCTTAATATTTTACAAATAAAATCTAAAAATTTACATTCTTTAGATTTCTCAGAGTAGTTGTCATTGCTAAAAAAAAATATTAAAAGTTTAAAATGCACTTAATATATCATTCTTATTTATTTACCAGAGAAATCAGTTTTTTCAAGTGTCTCATAGGTTTTAGATTGTTTTAAATGTATGGGATAAAATCATTTTTATTATATCAGATCTTTAGAGGATTCTCAACTGTCTTTTTTAAAACTTATTATTTTGTTATCACACAACTAGAAAATTAAATATTCTGTTGGTGTGTGTCGTGTTTAAATTCGTTTGTATCTGTGCGTTTGTGTTTGTGTGTATATATTTGCAATAAAACAAACCTAATATATTCATCTTTAGAAATCTTTTAATTTTGTAAAATTTTCTAATTTAAATTCTAAGCTTACAATTCATTTTAAAACGTATTTTCCAAATTAATTCAAAACTATTTATATTTAATGAATCAAATAATTAAAATAATATCGTTTAAAAATTTAAAAAAGCCAATTTTTTAAAATCAATAACCTATCGGAAAATAAATTTTTAAACATAATGTTTAAAAAAAAATCATGACTTAGTAAAAAAATTATTATTATATTTTTTTTAATATTTAAAAAATAAAACTTACAAATTATAACGCTGATTCAGAATACTTTTAATATCTTTTTATCATAAGACTTAATATTAACACAATTCTATAGTTAATTTATTCTTATTATCTGACAAATACTATTTAAATATGTTCGTGATGCAGTTCTCAGAGTAGTGGATGTCACTAAAAAAATTATTTAAAAAATAAATATTTAATGGTGTACAAAATATATCATTTTCATTTGTTTAATTTAGAAATCTTTTTTTTCCCTGAGTGTCAGATGTTTTAGATTATTTTAAATGTATGGGATATAAATACATTTTAATTATATCTGATCTTTAGAGGCTTCTAATCTGTCTTTTTTAAAATTCAAATGTTTTCAAAATTATTCAAAACTATAAATATTAAATTAATAAAATAATTAAAATAACTTTTTTAAAATTACCAAAAATTATAATCTTTTAAATCAATACCGAAACGGATATTAAATAAATTTTTTAAAAAGCGGGAAATGATAATTTATTTTTTTTAAATTTAACTTTCAAATTATAACCCTGACTTAGTTTAATTGTAATAGCTTTTTCTCATCATACTGTATTGTACACAATGTCATAGTTAATTTGATCTTATTATATGACAAAATCTAAATTTTTATGTGAAGCACTTCTAAGAGTAGTGGTAAGCGCTAAAAAAATTTAAAGAAAGAAAGAAAAATACAAAGGGCACAAAATGGGTCATTTTTTTTTTATTTCCTAAAAATAATGTTTTTTTCAAGGCTTTCGTAGATTTTAGATATCATGAGGTTTTTAATCGATATTTGTTTAAATTTAATTTTCTTACAAGTATTTAAATACAAATTAATTTCTAATTATATTGGATTTATAGTATGGAGGACGCAGAATTTAAGTAAATAATAAATTTTTTATTCACTAATAATTGCACAAATTATCATAAAACGATAAAATTAAATTAATTTGTTCGGTCTATTGTTCGTTTAAAATTGTGTGTATCTGTTTTTGCAATATAGGAAAATCTAATATATTCATCTTGAGAAAAATAGTATTTGTTTTAATTTTCTAATTTTAAACCCCCCATACATCTTTAAAACGTATTTTCCTAAAAGATTAAAAACTATAAACATTTAATAACTAAAATAATTAAATTAAACTTTTTTTAAACATGAACCAAAAGTCAACTCTTTAATCAAAACCATATATGATAATTAATAATTTTTTATACATTTATTTTATAAAAAAAAAAGAAATTATAATGATTTGATACAATTTTTAATTTTCTTTTTTTTACTTGCATTTAACTTGCAAATTATAACGCAAATTGAGTAGAATTTTAATTGCTTTTTTATCATTTTACTGTATATTAAAACAATGCCTTAGTTAATTTATTCTTATTATATTACAATAAAATATAAATTCTTAAGTGCTGCAGTTCTAAGAGTAGTGGTGGTCACTACGAAAAAAAAATTAAAAAACAAATGTGAATAAAATGTATCATTATTATTTATCCACCTAAGAATTCGTTTGTTTTAGCCTGTTAAAACTTATGTGAAAATACAACATTTTAATTACATATGATCCTTAGAGGTTTCTAATTTATCTTTTTAAAATTGAATTGTTTAAAAATGTACTTGTATAAAAATTAATTTCTAATTATAATGGTTTTATATTATGATGTACACAGAATTAAACAAAACAATTAATTTATTTTCACTTTTTTTATTTATTTAAAACTAGAAAATTAAATATATTTTTGTGTGTGTTGTGTGTATAAATTTGTGTATATTTGTATGTGTCTTTGAAATATAACAAACCCCAATATATTAATCAAATGAAAAAAAATATCCTAATTGAAATTCAAAGCTTATCTTAAATTTTGCAAACGTATTTTTCTAAATAAATAAAAAACTATAAATATTTTTAAAAATGATACAAAAAGACTACTCTTTAAAATCAAAACCTTATGCAAAAGAAAAATATTTAAAATTATTTATTTAAGAGAAGAAAAATTATAATAATTTGGTACAATTTTGTTTGTTTGCTTTTTTTTTTTTTTTTTTTAAATTTAACTTGCAAATTATAACTCTTTGCTGAATTTTAAAAGCCTTTTATAATCATACTGTATATTAACAAAATGCCTTAGCTAATTTACTTACATTATATGAAAATAACATTTAAATACTTACGTGCTTCAGTTCTCAGAGTAGTGGTTGTCGCTATAAATAATTTAGAAATTTAAAAAAGCTAGAATAATCCACAAAATATAATATTACGACTTATCAACCTAAACAATTATTTCTTTTATTTTTTCAAGTGTCTCATGGGATTTAGATTTTTTTAAATGAATATTGAAAAAAACATATTTTATTTATACCTGAACTCTAGTGGTTTATAATAACATATTTTAAATGTAAATATTTTAAAAATGTATTTGTATTAACATTACTTGCTTATTTAAATGAATTTATAATATGGTGTACGAAGAATTTAAGAAATGAAATATTTTACTTTTTTTTATTATTTTGTAAGGTATCCTACTATTAGAAAATTAAATATATTTGTTGTGTGTGTAAATATGTGTGCATCTGTGTGTGTGTGTGTTTTTTTGCAATATAAAAAACCTAATATATACATCATTAAAAATTATACTTTTTTTAATTTTCTAATTTAAATCTAAAAATAGCATAAATTATAAAATGTATTGTTTAAAACAATTATAAACTATAAATATTTAATGAATAAAATAATTCAAATAAACTTGTTTGAAAATTAACCAAAAAGCCAACCCCTTTTAATTAAAGAGATAATCTGAATGAAAAAGAAAATAATTATTTATTTTTTTAAAATGATCAGTGAGGCCTCTCGAACATCTAACATCGGATTTATTTTACGCGCTTCGAGCCTTTGGGGATGAAGCGTGATTTTTAAATAAACTTTATTATTATTATTATTATGTTTTAATAAAACGTCTTTTTTGTTTTGTTTTTTTTTTTCGTTTTTTTTATTTACCTCGCAAATTATTAATAACTCTGACACATTTCAAACTTATCACTGTGTAAGTCATTATTCAACTAGAAAATGAAATATGTATTTGTGTGTGTGTGTTATGTGTGTAATTGTTTTTATTTTTGTATGTGTCTTTGCAATGAAATAAAATATATGTATGTTATTCGTATTTTCGTTAATAATTAAAAACGATAAATATATATTAAATAAAATAACTAAATAAATGACCCAAAAAGAAAACTCTTTTAAGTCAATAAATTATCTGAAAATTTTTTTTTTTTTTTTATTTCAAAAGAAAAATGATAATTATTTGATAATATTTTGTTTCATTGCTTTTTTGTTTTGTTTAATTCAACTTGCAAATTATATCTCTGACAATGTTATATTTTAATAGTCTTTTATCATTATACTGTATATTAAGACAATGCCATAGCTAATTAATTCTTAAGTATGACAAAAAAATATAAATGCTTACATGCTGCGGTTTTCAGAGTAGTGCTTGTCGCTATAAATAATTTAGAAATTAAAAAAAAAAAAAGAAAAATGCACATAGTGTATCATTAAAAAAAAAATTTTTCCAAGTGCCTAATAGGATTTAGATTTTTTAAAAGGAATGTGGAAAAAAATTATTTTAATTACACCTGAACTCTAGAGGTTTTTAATCTCTTATTTTAAAATTAAATGTTTAAAAAATGTATTTTTATAAAAAATTACTTTCTTATTTTAATGGATTTATAAAATGGTGTACGCAGAATTTAAGAAAATAATTATTTTATTTTTTACTTATTATTTTGTTAAGTATCGTACTACTAGAAAATTAAATATATTTCTTGTGTGTGTTGTGTGTGTAAATATATGCGCATCTCTTTGTGTGTTTGTTATTTAAATATAAAAAACCTGATATATACATCTTTAGAAAAGTATTATTTTTTAAATTTTCTAATTAAAATTCTAAAAATACCATACATTTGAAAATGTATTTTTCTAAATAATTAAAAACATTAAATATTTAATGAATAAAATAATTCAAATAAACTTGTTTGAAAATTAACCAAAAAGCCAACCCTTTTATTTAAAGAGTAAATGTGAAAAAAACATAATTAAATTAACATTTTAAAAAAAATGATCATGTTTTAATACAAGTTAGTTTGTTTTTTTTGTTTCGTTTTATTTTCATTTACATCGCAAATTATAAATATCTCTAACATATTTTATTTTAATATCCTTTTATTATGGTACTATATATTAACACAATGCCATAGCTAACTTACTCTCATTATATGAAAATAACAGTTAAATACTTACGTGCTTCAGTTCTCAGAGTAATGGATGTCGCTATAAATAATTTAAAATTTAAAAAAGCCAGAAAAATCCACAAAATATAATATTACGATTTATCAACCTAAAAAAATATATCTTTTTTCTTCCAAGTGTCTCATAAGATTTAGATTTTTTAGAAGGAGATGGATAAAACATATTTAATTACACCTGAACTATAGAGGTTTTTAATAACTTATTTTAAATGTTAATGTTTTAAAAATGAATTGTATAAACATTACTTTCTTATATGGGTTTTTATTGTGACAATTTATTATTAAAATTTTTAGTAGAGCGGCGTTGTTGTTTTTATTTGTTTGTTTTGTTTTTTTTTTAGATTTCTTTTTCAATGCCTCTTAAATTCAATCTTAATTAGAAGGCTGTAGAAGTTGACTTTTCCGCATACAATCCATGGAAACACCGGGTATATAAGATAGCATGTCAAAAAAAACTTTAATACGTACGTGCTTCAGTTCTAAATGTAGTGGTCGTCGCTAAATAAAAATTAAACAATTTAATGAAAAATACAAAAGTGCTAAAAATATATTACCATCAAATATAAAAAATCTACATAAGAAATGTTGTTGCCTTTATAAAATCATTGTCATCTGTTTTAGATTGTTCTAAATGTATGTTTTTAAATTACATAATAAATATATTTTATTTTACGGGATTTATGTGCAAAGCATTAATAGGATATCTCTACCTAAATGTTCTACAAAACAACAGCTTTTCACTTTACCGTCTACCTTAGTGTTTTTTTTTTAAATGGAACACTTTTCCTTTTAAATTAACCTATCTTTTTGCTTATCTATCTATCTATCTATATATCTATCTATCTATCTATCTATCTATCTATATATCTATCTATCTATCTATCTATCTATCTATCTATATATCTATCTATCTATCTATCTATATATCCATTCATCTATCTATAATATCTGTACATATATATATATATATATTTATATATATATATATTATATATATATATATATATGTTTGTGCGTGTGTTCCAGTGTATCAGGGGTCATTAAAGGTAAGAAAATAGTAGTCTTTTAACCTGATATTGCGAATTCTCAAAATTCATTTTTTCACTAGTATAAGTAAATCGGTTTTTAAATGAAAAAGAATAATAAAACTTCAATGAAATTTCTTTTAAGGGAATTCTAGAAAATAATTTTGTTATTGATAAAGTACAATCTATGTACACATGTTAAAGTCATCGGATATTGGCATACATTTTTTAATTAAATTTTAAAACAACTTCTTAAAAAAAAACAAAAAACATGGTACATTTTTAAATAACTGCAACATCAAAGATTTTCATAAATCGGTGTATCATTATTTTTAAACTTGTTCCAAACCTCGGATTTGCTCCTAAACTATGGGATTGTTAAATCGTTATAACAGATTTCTTAAACTTGGAAAAAAATTTCTCGACCAATTTTTACGTCAGTAACAACAGTCTGGTATTTTTTAATCATCATCACTGAGATCAAGTTAACTGGACCCATAGCTATTTTGAGTTGTGTATCTAACTGGACACCCAGATAGATTGGGTTGTAGGAATATTGTGGGGTGTTAAGACCTTAAAAGTCGACCTGTGCGGTACAGGGGTGGTTGGAATCCCACATCATGGTAACTGACCAACGGTTAAATTCCATTTAAACAGCAGGTGGGCTTTACAAATTTTAGTATAAGTCCGGACCTGGCGGAAACCGACCAACTGACCAAAGGTTCAAGCAGATCAGATTGCCCCGGTACGACCGTTGCGGGGCTGGTTTATTACTAATTACACAGTGGGAAAATTTAAGTGCCTGAGACATAGGAATAAGATTTAATGCAGGGGAAGGAATCTCTAGAGACGCTGGACTTATAAAAGGGACAGTTAGACGGGACTAGAGCAGAACTCAGCCGTGCAGGAAAGTTGACAGACGGGAGGGAAAATGAGTGACAGTTGAAGCAGTTAAACCATCCAACAACGAAATTAAATAGAGATCGAAGGTAGAACATAGACGGAACCATCCAACAACGAAATTAAATAGGGATCGAAGGTAGAACAAAGACGGTACCATCCAACAATGAAATTAAAAAGAGATCGAAAGTAATACAGAGAAGGTACCACCCAAAAACGAAAATAAATAGAGATCGAAGGTAGAACAGACACGGCCTAGGTTCTCTGCAATAGTGTAATGTTCTGTCGGCCTACCTTGTTGCTTTTAATACAGACTGAGAATATACTGATTTTGTAATGTTAAATTTAATTCAACTTTTCAAAGTATATACGGATCTTGCCTCCAGTAAGCCGTCTTGCAATTATGCCTTTTTGTTGACAAGTATTCCACATTGAAGGATCATCTAAATTGAGTGCTTTCTCCACCTGTAGCTTATACAGTCGGTTTTTTTAATAAGGTTAATAATTTGTTACAAATCAATCAACGAAAATTAAAAGAATCCATCCTCCAGGATGGTAATTGATTAGATAGCATTGTTTATGTTGGATAGGATAGTACGAGCAGTGATAAAGAATTTCAATAATGAGTACATCTTGATTAACAGCCTAGCATTGTTTGTCGTGCAGAGCAATACTTCTTCCCATAATCTATTCGCACCAGACTCTATTCACCCCACACTCTATACTTCATAGCCTCTATTCATCCCAGACTTTATTCACCAAGACTCTATTCACCCCATACTATATTCAACCCCAGACTCTATTCAGCCCAGACTCTATTCACCCCAGACTCTATTCACCCCAGACTCTATCATACACGAGCTTTGAGATCAACTAACAACTAAAGCTGCTGCGGTATATTGTTGTTTTATTTATGTTGTTTTTATATTGGAGGTCTTTTAAGTTCCTTTGTTCGGGTGGAAGAGGTTTTCATCATTACACTGTCCAACCCTGGAGCTAACTTGGCATTTATTGAGGGAGCTAATTTTTGTAGCTACCATTAGATACGAGTTTTGATCAATATTTCCTTAAGTTTTCTAGTGTAAAGGTTTAGGTATATCGGTCAATAGCTCTAATCAATATCCGCATCATTTCATTTTTACCATTGTCGCATTGAATGAGTTTTTCTAATTTTTTTTTTTTTTTTGCTATTTGTCTAATACTGTTTATAGAATCTAGTATGACTCATTTCACTGAAAGTGCCTAAATTCAAGAGTATATTTTTTTGGATTTGGTATAATTCTGCAGTTATCTGTGTACATCTATTTTTCGCTTTTGCTCTATTCTGATAGAGGATTTTCCCCAAAACATTTGATTTTTTTCTAAATATTTTCTCGCAGTCTCTGTGTTTTATACTTTGTTCTATATTGTTGGCCTTAAAGGATTATATTTCATCCTTTATCCCGTTTTCGCTACCTAGAGGGGCAGCTTCTAATATGACTTTGGGGATCTTTTCACATATATCTGTGGTGTTGTTTTGGGTGATGTTACTGAGTTTTTAATCGCGTCTTACTTTGCACAAATTACTTTTTCATAATTATTATTATATTATTTTATTCCAGAACTCTATTGTTTTTAATTTGTTTAAAATCTTTTTGGTGGTTTTAGCGTCATGAGAATGGGTCAGGGATATCTACCTATGACATTCAACACGAAAAATGAGTATATATACATATACTAATTCTGAAGAGAGTACGGTTAGGTCAGGTCTGCTGAGAGTGTCCTGAGCTCTGAGCATACGAGGTGTGTGTCGACTTTTCTGCACAATGAATAGATTTATATTATACCCTTGTCAGCGTTACTGAATTTTTTTTTGTTATCTCAATTGAAGGGATTGGCAGTAAAATAACCGGCAATACCTGTCTTTGGGTATTGTAATGCTCTATGCTTGGGCAAAGCGGTAGTTATTTGTTTGGGATCTGCGTGTGTTCCTATGACGTTGTTTTCCGTGGGTTTTTTGTAGCAAATATTAAATTGATGTCGTGATTTTACTTCATTTCTTTCTAAATATCTGGCGCATATACTTTTAAATTATATGCCATGATAACTTGTTGAGATCAATGACGTTTTCGTTGTTATTCTGTTTTATCAAAAACCCAGTGAAAGATAGCAACCGATGAATCAAAAAGAATATGAGTACAAGACATTGTAGCTAAATGTAAAGGAATGTAAAAATCACCTGTGGTAGTTGGTGCAGTGGTTGTTGTAGTAGTAGTAGTCGTAGCGGTTGTAGTTATCGGACACTGATATTGATTTGCCTTGACGCATGTTTTGGTCTGGGGGGTGGAAAATAACATTTTAATAATTGTAAAAAAAAAAAAGATTAAATTCTTTGAAGGAATCGATTCTAAACAAAATAAACGTAGCATCAAATTTAAAAAAATATGTTTTTCTCAGACTCTAAACTATAGTATGTTAAACAACAAATAAGTTTATTTGTCTCCACACCTAATTGAATATTTTGTTAAAAGCATTGAGGATTGATTATTAAATTCATGTAAAGGATTTTTGCAAAATGCAGTAATCAAAATTTATCTCTACCGAATCGCAGGCCACTCATAGCATTTGTGTTTATTGATTCAGCAGTTATTACAGATGATAAGATAAAAAAATATTGACTTTGTAATCTAGGAATAGTAAATGTTGTAAAATCTGCTTTTGGGCTGATAATATTGTGATTTATCTTGATTAACAGCTGTTAAATTTTAATTTAAGGACTGCACAGACTTTAACCAAGTTCACATCAGCTATCTTGGAATCAAAGAGTCCACCATCGTATCCGCAATCTTGTATAATGGCGGGATCACAGGCATTCACAGCATAATCCTTTTTAATGGCATTATCTTTATAAAAAACTAAAACACATTAAAAGTATGTTTGTGTGGGTGTGCGTGTAATTGTTCCGTCTTCGCGAGACGATGACGTAGCTATTGCCACTTCATCAAAAGACATACGAGGCCTATCCTGGAATGGCAGTCTCTGATGCACTTCTTGAAATATAACTTTTACTCCTGTTTAAATTGAATATTTATTAATGTTATTTTTGTTGCAAGGGCTTTTTGCGCGTACCTAGTGCCTTTTTTATTCCCTCACTCACTCTGCTCACCAGCAGGAAAGTTCTCAGCGATGATATCTCATTCGTTAAAATCTTCTATAAGATTTGCAAAAGATCAGAAAATATCTTTTATTGCGTAATATTTTCTTTCGTTTTTCTGAAATAGTTTATGCCATTAATATGCGCTGTGGGTCTTTAGAATATTCATATAGTTCAGGGGCTTGGGAAGATATTCGTTTGTGAGGGGGATTGTTCTATTTGGGATTCTTATAAAGTGTGTTTGGTCACATTTTCAGCCCCACTCTAAAATTTTCAAAATTATATTTTATAAAGACGACTGGATTGTTGCTGATGTAAGTTGCACCCATTCCATCCACGTTGTTTGGAGTTTAATCACAAGCAAGAAACTTAGACAAGCAGTAAAACATGACCAGGAACCTGGGGCGGATGGGACTCATTAACCTTAGATAGTAACGCATCTAAGAAAAGGAACATTTTTTAATACAAATCTGGAGATGGAATCCTGTAGGCGGTACTATATTAGCTCAATAAAAATGCGGTAAACCACTTCTTTAAACATATGGCACCAATACTTGACATTTCCTCGGGTTCACGAAGAAAGGTCATTAACTGAAGAGGGAATTATTTTATCGTCCTAAAAAAGAAAATATCCCAAGGGTTGAGACCTCGAATTGTGGTGTACTCTGTTGTCACAATGAGACCGACGGATGCTAAAAATTTACATAACAATATTCAATGTTTGAATGCGCTTCATATGTGAATATAAAAACAGAGTGTGTTCAAATGCAGATTGAAACATGTAGAACAAGTCATCAAAACATGACACAGTTCAAATTGATTGGGTTTGTTGCTGTTGAGACTTCGTGACCGGTGAGTCAATAAGTCAGTGAGACAGTAAGTTAGTGAGACAGTAAGTCAGTGAGACAGTAAGTCAGTGGTCAATAAGTCAGTGAGACAGTAAGTCAGTGAGTCAATAAGTCAGTGAGACAGTAAGTCAGTGAGACAATAAGTCAGTGAGACAGTAAGTCAGTGAGACAGTAAGTCAGTGAGACAGTAAGTTAGTGAGACAATAAGTCACTGAGACAGTAGGCCAGTGAGATAGTAAGCCAGTGAGACAGTAAGTCAGGGAGACAGTAAGTCAGTGAGACAGTAAGTCAGTCAGAAAATGGCCTTTGGTTTATTTAATTATAAATAAATTTTAACTATAAATGTGTTAAGTTAGTTTGTTTTTTGTTTTTTTTACCGTCGGGTTAAAGTTTTCACCGACTTTGCATGTTCTTAAATTTCCTCTGTTATTGTTGCATTGATAATACTTGCTACAGGTTGTAGTGTGAGCCACTACGCCAATTTTCACGCTTTTGCACGGATTAGTCTCTGAAAATAAGATAGAATTCTCCTTTGATATTTATAAGCGTTACATTATTAGCCACTGGTAAGTGCTAATCCCATTCTCAGGGCAAAAGTTCTGATAAGCCATGACAGGGAAGGGATATGACAGCTTCACGAAAGATACTCTAATAAATCATATAATATATTTTTACATAAATATTTGCTTAATTCTGATAAATGACAGAGACATTTGCAGTTTTACCAGTAGCGATCTTACCGATACAGAACTCTTGATTAACAAGATTAAAATGTAGACAAAATGAGAACAACTATGTTTTTACAAAGACAAGAATAAGAATTTAATTTTAGATAAAGTCATGTAAATATTTTTATATTGGTTCTTAGGAGGATTAGAAGAAAAGCATTATTTTTTTCCTAGAATAGATTAAAGAGAGCCCAGTCATTTGAGATTTTTATTTTAAAAATGTATATGTTTGATGGTGAAGAACAAAGATATCACAAATAGAAGTGAATAATAGTGTCATGGCAGGTTAAACGTATTTTTTTTTCCATCTTGCTTTACACAGTTTAATTAAATATTAAATTTTTGTCAACACTTCGATTAAGTTTGTCATAATAAAATAATAAGTGTATACTAATTAATAGCTAATTTTATCATACTGAACATCTAATTTTATAAAAATGAAAAGCTACGTTTATCGCTATCAAAAACACGTTTATCAGAATGAACAACAACTTTATAATTATGAACAACAAGTTATCATAATGAATAACTAAGTTTACAATATTGAGCAACTAAGTTTATAATAATGAACAAATACGTTTATAATTATTAACAAGTAAGTTTATAATAATGAACAACTGATTTGATACGAAATAACTTTTTATTTTATATAAATGAACATTTATTTCAGTATTGACATCTCTCAATAAAAGTGACACTTACCTTGACCGCTTAAAGAGCCGATGTGGCCGATGCAAAACAGCATCAATAATTTGGTCTGGTTTCAAAGAAACAAAAATACACGTACTAGCGGTACAAAGCAAAGCTTTTATCAATCTAGAATTGTTACTGGGTATTTTAAATATAAACTACTATACAACAGTAAACAATAACCTATTAACGTTAAAGAAATAGAATATAAAAAATTGTGTTATTAAATTTACTAAAACCATTACAGTTTTTTCATCTAAATAAATAAAAATTTGTATAATTATCATTTTATATTTGAAATGAATTAATATGACAATTAAATAATTATTTCATCTGAATAAGAATGTTAAACTATTTTTTTTTACCAATAACTGATCATCTATTTAAAAAGGTTATTAATACATAATCACAATTATCGGGGTACCAAAACATCTGTTTTTGTTTTTATTTGCGTTTTTAATTTGTGCGAAATTAAATTTACATTTGTGTTTTTTTACAATATCAAATTAATAAATTCTGATTAAACTCAAACAAAGAAGTGTTATATTAATTTCATAAGAGCTAAATTTTAACTTGCAAATCAATTGCTTTAATGTTCCTTAGTTTAATAACTGCGTGTAACAAAACTAGTAAGGCTTTTATCCCTTCAAAAAATATATTATTGATTTATTTTAAATATTTTTTGTTATAAAAATGCCGTTTAAGCCATTAAGTTCAACGAAAATTTATAGCCATGTACCACTTACTAATTCACTATCATTCATATAAATAGGCGTAAAAAAACAAGTTTTTAATTTACTAAATATAGCCCACCAGACATTTGCGGCATCAATGCGTGGACTTCCCATCTACTAAAGTTATGCTTGACAAAATATGAACTCAAGTAACGCACATTTAAGAATCCTAATTTTTTCTACACCCCTTCCGTCCATTGCACGTCACTGCATACTTTTTATTTCACGCCCATGAGCTATATTGAATATCCTGATGTCCCAACCTCTCTTAAAACGAATTTTTTTTTACACCATACTTAAATCGAGACAATTTCATTTTCCGAAAAGAAAATATTATGCACCACACCAAGGTGCGTTATTAAAATAAAATATTTATATCATTTACCGGAGTTATCGGAAATTATATTTTACGCGCTATTGAACACATTATTGAACCATACTGTCTTTCTAACATATAGAATTATTTGTAATATACTATCAATCACAAAATCGGTTATTAGGAAGCTGCTGCCGGAAATGGAAGCATTCCACGAGTCACAACAGAAGCCTAATATATATAAGAGATCTTCTTCTTCTATATATTAAGGGCCCACGATCAATTTATTGATCATTATGGCTCCTATGAATGTTGATGGGATTTGCAATGTTTCTGTGCCTGGTGTTGATGAGGATATTTCACTGGTTACAAGAGTAATTGTTTGAGGGTATCATGTACTGGGGGTTGTACTGATATTATACATTTCACCAGTTGGAAGTTACTAAACGTCAAAATTACCGTCTGGTTTGAGAGTTCATAGTCAGACATCAAACACCCATTAAAAATAACTATTAAAGAAAGCCAGTTGTATAATACAACTAAACATATTTCACTTAAAGAAGTACTTTTTGGATGATTCATGCTACTTTTTCTTCTTCGTCACCCATTTCATAACAGATACCTAAGATCACATATCACACAATTCATCACATATACCTAAGATCACATCCCACCCAATTCATCACAGATACCTTAGATAAGCTCGATCAGGTAGGACCGAAAGATATACACATTCATTTCTTCCCCAGTCTGTACGATTTTACCAGAGTGCCTCCCCTTGCGGTTTCCAAATCTAAATGATCACTAATTATGTCTTTATTGTCAGTTAAGGAGTTCAATGATCTCTGATTTCTACTCTAGATAAATATTTTTTATGACTTGTGTTTAAATTGTTATAAATGTTCAATTTTGTCTCGGTTAAAAATGAATATTTTTGGTGAGCTGAAAATGAACCTCTAGAATCTAGAATATAATAAAAACATGTCCACTTATCTGGATCAATAAAGAATCGTATCTTATGTTATCTTAACTTATTTTACAAGACTAAGCTTGCACTCTTACATTTTCTCCATTATCTCACCGTACTCGAAAGTCTGGTAATGTTATGCTTTCATTTTATTTTATTTTTGTATCTATGACGTCAGTGTTCAGTCAATGACACTGCGCACGTCTAATAGACATAGCATTATTTGTTTCCTGCCATGAGCTGTGAATACCTAAGAACTGTTTTTGGGAAGAACATATTTACAGAGGTTAGGGGCTGGTTCTTTTGTGTTTGGTTCAATTTTTAGAATCTGCACAGCGGTATGCAAATAAGTACCAGCTTGTGGTGGGTTGGCTGAGGACCTCTAATGTAACCATCCCTTTTGATATTTTTCTTTGGTTATGTCCTAGCCTTTAAAACCGGCGTTTCTTAGCAGAGCTAAAGTTTAGAGTAGGATCTTGTTTCCCGCAGCTGGATTTTCTTAAACTTCTCACTGAATCAAATATTTTGCTTTTTTTTTTGTTAAAATGTCATAGTATAATTTGTACTCTTAAAATGTTTAAATTATTTCTTGAAACGAATGTTCTTCTACCAACAATGTTGCCCCATTGTTCTACCAGCCATATTAATAATAATAAAGTTCATTTCAAAAACACGCTTTATCCCTATTTAAGGCTCGAAGTGCTGTACATAGTCAACCATAGATAACAATTTATATGTTTCCACATTAAAATGCAAAACGCAACAAAATAAAATCTACATACAAGCATAACATGTCGAAGTCTTTCACCACTTGCAGCAATGAACAATACAAGTCAATATACATGTAGGATATATAAGCAAGCTGGAAACATCGAGGTAGACTACATCACTCCACCACGTGATTGCGAAAAAGATTTGTTTTCAACTCAGTTTTGAAAGATTGCAGTGTCTTGCTGTTTCTGAGAGCGACAGGAAGGGCGTTCCAGTTTCTAGGGCCAGCAAAAGCGAAAGTACGCCTTCCGTAGGTCTCGAGGTGTACACGTCGTATCCATAGTGTTCCACTATCGGATGAACGGAGTGATCGTGTGAGTATGTAAGGCGTCAGGAGAGCTTTCAGATAGGACGGCGCCAGATCATGCAAGCAGCGGCAGCACAAAGTTGCAATTTTGTACTCTATATTGCCCCAATTCTCCTACCAACTATGTTGCCGCCACTCTTCTACCAACAATGTTGCCACCACTCTTCTACCAGCTTTGTTCCCCCACAGTTCTACCAGTTGTGTTTCCCTACTCTTCTACCAGCTTTGTTGCAATCCTAGGTGATACGAAACACCATAAACAAGTTTAATTTACAAACATCTTCTTGATGTTTTAGTGATGACTTTGTCTATCGTCATATGGCCTGTTTACAATGAATCGATTCCTAGAAACGTGTCTCTTCATTTGGCGTTGGAAATCTTAAAGAGACCAAACTCAAATTGTTCACATTCAAGGGCAATGCCCCACGCGTCCTTGATGCAAAGTGAATTTTGTTAGATCATCGCCAATGCAACGTAATGTTAGTGGCAGCGTATTAAGCCCGAAGTCCTAAATACCTTTTTTTCGCTATTGTAGCTTTCAAGACACCCAGGTTTTATTTCAGCCTGATTGGCGATCCTGCAGTTGATACCCATATCAACTAAGATTGACCCGGATATGCCGCTTGCAAGGTATTTGAACGTAAGAAGTCCATGTCAACTACTTCATGATATGCTGGGAAAATCTATCTGAAGTAGTCTAGAGACACACGGGTTTCCAAAGACTCAAAGAATATTAGGTGAAGGATTTGAAACTGGTTCTTTGAAAAATATACAATTATGAATTATATCTTTTAAAGTCTTCACTGTTCAGGGTTAAAATGTCGGCGGGACGTTTGTCACGGAATACACTTCACGGTTCCGATAAAAGAAGCAATCGAGCCGCATAGCAGTTTTCTCACCAATGTAGACCTTAAAAGTGCCATGCCGTCTCTGGTGAACCAGTCGCCATGTTTTTCTGTGGAGTTCTGTTTGTTAGTTAACACAGAAGATATTATACAACGGTGATAAAAGTATCAAAACATATATGTATGCAGTATTTACTTACCGAAGCAGCCATTGTAAGTACTGTGGGTCAAAAATCACCTGCAGAAACAAAGAGATCTGTCTGAGTGGTCTTTATTCTAACATGTAATTGAATTGTCAAAGTATTCATAAACACATGTCATGGATAACTTACACAGATTAAATACGCCTATCAAGTCAATGGTTCTAAAAGAGGTATCTCGGCTAATATTGTGTGTAAATATGGGTAATGGATTTTTTTTAAGAACCGTATTTGTTTAACAGTCTCCTTTGTTGCCATGGTATTATTAGGGGAAACGTTTATCTTGAATACAACGATTAATAAGACAAAACACATGAATACCTGTTTGAAGGCGACTGGGGCTTTAATCAATAATCTCACACTTTGACCGGTGGCTACACTCCAATGTTTGTGATTTACATAGATTCTAATTCGTTAGCGACACGGACATATCAATATCAAATTGTTAGGATTGTAGTGACAACAACAACAGGCACAGAAACATTGCAAATCCCATTTACATTCATAGGAGCCATGATGATCAATAAATTGATCATGGGCCCCAAATATATAGAAGAAAAAGAAAAAGATAGGAAATTAAATGAAAAGAGAACCCCTGGACCAAGACAATCCATTAGACCAGCGGTTCTCAACCTGTGGGTCGCGACTCCTTTAGGGGTCGAAAGACCCTTTTAGAGGGGTCGCCTAAGACCATCGGAAAACACATATAGTCTACAGTTATGGAGCATAAATGATAATAATTGTATGGTTATGGGTCGCCGCAACATGAGGAACTGTGTTAAAGGGTCGCGGCATTAGGAAGGTTGAGAACCCCTGCGTTAGACAAAGAAAGTTTTGTGAATGTTCTCATATCCCACCAAGCTGGGGTCGGAAACAACCGTAGGTTTCAAAACACAGGTGTTCCTAAGTTTATTACAACATACAACACAAAAATTATGTGTCTTATTTTTATATAAAAAAACAGGGCCACGCCGGCCACGTTAAAACATCTTTCTGGCTAGTTTGTTACTTTTTTGGAACCTCTAGGACAGTGGTCGGCAACCTCATTAGTCAAAAAGGTCAAAAATCTGCAGCAGGACCAAAATTTTTGTTTTTGAGAGAAAATTTTCTTCTAAAGAACCTGTCAAAACCGATTTTTGGCCGACTGGCAGAGCCGCACTCAGGTCGTTAAAGAGCAGTGCCGACCACTACTCTAGAACAATTATACCAATACCAACATCACTAAGTTGACAACTTTGACTTTGCCCCCTTTTTGAACTTGTATTTAACGTGTACTTAATTTTATTAATATATTTCTATTTATTGTAAAGCTTAAAATACAAAATACTTAAATGAATAGGTTTGTAGCGGATCTGTTATACAATGTAAATAAAACTATTTAAACTATATGACACCTGCTGTGTTGTATATATTGTTATGTACTAAAATTTTAGAAGTAATTAAAAACGATAAATAGAAAAGCCCCCTTATGCTTAGTCATCCCAAACCCCATTTTGAGAACCACTAAGTCATACGCCTAATTCTAACAGATGGGTATTACTGATATGCTAGACCCAAATTCAACCCATAAACAACCGTGACATGACTTAGGAAAATCAATAAAATTGACCTCATAAGGTATAGTTCATAGGAAAAAAATACAGATGCTGTTTCTCCTTTAAGATAAACATGAGAGAAAGAAGGTCCCTACAAAATCAAAAGCAATCTTTAGAATTATCCACTAGGAACCCATGATGAAAACCTTCTCCACACGTCCCCGATGACGGGTTTGATAACGGACGGCTCTTTCAAGAACCAAATCCATTCCAATAAAACGAGTCCAATAAAACTATTCCAATAAAACGATTCCAATAAAACTATTCCAATAAAACTATTCCAATAAAACTATTCCAATAAAACGATTCCAATAAAACTATTCCAATAAAAAGATTCCAATAAAACGATTCCAATAAAACGATTCCAATAAAACTATTCCAATAAAACTATTCCAATAAAACTATTCCCATAAATCTATTGCAATAAAACTATTCCATTAAAACTATTATAACTAAATGATACCTCCTTGTTCTTTGTTGTTGTATATACTTTTTTGGGGCTTAATTAACAATAATTTAATCTTTTAAAAAAAACACCACCTCATGAAATCACTACTGACACGCAAAGATAATTTCAAACATGTTGTCTAATAGTTCAATAATGTTATGCCATTTGAAAACGTAAATAATGCAGGATTAAGAAACACAAGACCTTTGAAACTAAACATAATAAATACTTATATATAGACCATTGTTTTATAACCTATATTCCTGAAGGTGTGAAAAACAATTTGTTAACCAACAAGAATTTGACACCAGCTTATTGGAGATAGCTAGAAGAAACCGTTGACAGAGTTTCAAGAACGAGACGTTTCCAAATGTCTTTATGTGAGACCTAATAACTACAATTTGTAAGTATGTTAGCGACAAGGCTTGCCATGCGCACAAGTAACGACAATGGATATTGAGATTCACTCACAAAACTGATGAAATTCCTTTAAAACTTTCTACAGAATTGTGCAGACTGTGAACAGTTGTGAAAGTTTTCACACGGTTGATTCATTTAACATGACCGGGTTCTTTTAAGACTTCTGACCATTAACCCAAGCGTGAGAACCAGTCTTTATAGGGAAAAATGTATAATAGAATTGTACAAGATAGTATTACCGAAGAAGAAAAAAAAAGCCGCCCTTATGCTCAGTGACCCCTAGCAAACGTTTGAGAACAACTCAAAATAATTAAATGTATTAAAAATCATCACATTTCAAGACCACTCATTAGAAATATATACTTTAAGACCATATTTTATGGGTCATATTTAAACAATTGCACAGTACAAGACAATTAATTACATTATTATAGTACAAGACAAGAATTTCAAAAGAAGAAAAACACAATCCTTAAGTCTACTGACCGCTAACCCAAGATTGAGAACCATTGAATCAACTTAAATAAAATTATTAGAAACGATCACGCTACAAGACTCCTCATTTAAAATACACACTACAAGATAACTAATTAGAAGCCGAACCGGTCCTCAAAATAGATATGTAGACTAGTGAAAACATATCTCATGACTAATGACCCCTAACCCAAGCTTGAGAGACACTCTTTATAGAGAAAACAATGTATCATGTTACAAGACTAGAATTTTGGAAGAAGAAAAAATAACACCCGCTGAGTGGCCCAAAACTGAGGTTTGAGAACCACTCAAAACAAATACGTATATTAAAAACCATCACATTACAATTGCACCGTACAAGACAATTAATCACATTATCATACTTACTACAAGACATGAATTTCCAAAGAAGAAAAAAAACACACACTTTATGACAACAGACCTCTAACACAAGATTGAGAACCACTCAGTGGACTTAAATAAATTATTAAAACCATCATGCTATAAGATCACTATTTAAATTTCTCACTACAAGACCACTGCTTAGGAGCCAATGTGGCCTCAAAATAGATAAGAAGAAGATTAAAAACACATATCATGACCACTGACCACTAACTCAAAAGTGAGAACCACTCGATAAACTTAAATAAAAATAAAATATTCCTACTAAGACATGTATCACAAAAAAGAAAAAATATATATATATAAATACACCCCTTAATGACTAGTAAATCATAACCCAAGATTGAGAACCACTCAATCCACTTAAATAAAATTCAAATTATCCTACTACAAGGCACATTTGCTATCTTTTTAACAGCATCCTATCCTATAAGTTTCTGGAAAATGTCTCTATTGGAGGGAGAGATCCATTCTTTAGCGATAGTGAATGGCTTTTTAGCAGTAGCAATACGGTTGGCCACCAAATATGCTCTCAGTGCATTCTCCTTTATTGATGTGGTGGCCCTCAGAAATTTCTTGTGTTCTCTGTTTTCCCGTCTTTTTCTTTCAAAATACTCCATGGGCTTGGCTTTTAATCCAGTGGCTTGTCTTTTAATGAAGGGGCTTGTCTTTTAATCCAGAGTGCTTGTCCTTTAATCCAGGGTGCATGTCTTTTAATCCAGGGTGCTTGTCTTTTAATCCAGGGTGCTTTTCTTTTAATACAGGTATTTGTCTTTTAATCCAGGGTGCTTGTCTTTTATCCTGGGGCCTGTCTTTTAATCCACGGAAAGTCGATGAATCCCGAGACAAATACTCCACAGTAAATAAAATGGAAAAAAATTAATGTTTCTTGGACGGTCCGGTACCACATGATCCACGGACCGGTACCGGTCCGTGGCCCGGGGGTTGGGGACCACTGGATTGGAAGATAAATTTAGACCTATAATTTAAAAAGTAAAATTAATTATGTAAATAGTGAATAATTTTCGCAAGCTCAATTCTATATAAACAATATGTTTCTATGTATGTTTTTAAAAAATATATATTAATCTATTTATATATTATATAAAAAACACCAAACATTCTTTGAATGATTATAAACTCCTAAACTATCAAAGCATGGAATGAGTATATATAAGTACTACAATCAATCAATCAATAAACATTTGAAAAGACTACGATTAATGTTGAGAATAACCGAGCAACTTATTTTAAAAAAAGGCAATTTACGATAAAAAAGTTTAATACAAAAACACCTTCTACTCATTACTTGTCTTTTCTGTGTTCATTTCTCATATGTGATGTATAAATAGTTTTGCAAAAAACAAAAAATTGTAATAAAATTGTTTAGAAGCCAGTTAGGTTTAATACTTTAGGAAGCGAAATAAATCATTTGTCAAAAAAGTAAGAATACGTTATAATAACTTTGGATAGGTTAAGTTGTAGGTTATCAGGTTTGTATTCACAAGAATTGAAAAGGAAGTGAAAATTGTGGGCGCGGGGGGGGGGGGGGGCGCCGAAATCACGTCTGTTGAAGACTAGGAACACAACTTTCTAAAGTGGTATAACCTAAACTCAACTTTTAAACAACGTGATTTTATTTATTGTTTCGAATGTGTCTCACTAGGATGTTGAACCCAATCAGAAACATCTAGAGCTATTTACTCTATACGGATATAACGGGAATGGTTACTACGTCTCCGGTGATTATTACGTCACGATGCTGCAGCGGCCGCCATGTTTGAGGCGTTGTGCTTGCACCTCATCGATGTGGATAATCGACAGTAAGAAAATCCCATGTTTTCAATAATTAGAAAAAAAAACACCATCTGGTGATATCCAGTGACGAAGGATTTTACCATTGAAGACTGCTTGAGTCTCATAAAACATTATAAAGACATATTTGATAATCCATGTGAACGGGGATATTGGTTGCTTCGTGATTTGTGTGAAGTAAATTGAAGTGATAACAAATGCATAACAAACATTTCAATGTTTCCATTATTTAAATTGTGTGTAATCTTATTTTTAATGGAATGTGTTCTGTTTTTTCTTTGAGTGTGTTGCGAGGAACTAAAATAATTATTGTCCTAGAACACCGAAAATGTTTAAATTGTAATCTTTAAGAGCGAAACAGATAATGAAATGATTTCAACAATCGACAACGTCATTTCTTGTACTCATCTACGTCACAAGTATAAAATAACCGTTACACAATTAACCTCCACACCAAAACACGAACTCATTGAACAAATCATCAACATTTATGATTGCAAGCTCTGTGCCATTCTGGGGATGAGCTTGGGGCTTTCCGACTTGCTAGTGGCGTAAAACACGGCAGCATCCATGAAACGCAAAGAGTTAAGAACACGTTATCATCTATATAATGTTTATAACTTAGTATTTGACATATGTTTTCCCCGTTGTAATTAAATTATTTTCAGGAAACACATACAAACAGTGTCAAGACAAATTGTATAAAGAGTATATAAACACATAAATAATAATGAAAAAACGATATTTCATTTATTCTTCATCGTCATTTCATTAAGTCTCACATACAAATCTTAATAGCCAATAATACTTTGTGCATGGGACATCTTTCATGCCTGAGTATTTTTTAGGGATGAACAAGCAGTCTTCAAACCCGCCATAATTGTCTGGCTCCTCACCGCGCCAGTTTACGTAGTTAAAGGGTTTTCTGCCTCTAGCAATCACCCAATATCCTTCTTCGAACTTGTCCGTCCCTGCTACTAGGACGCCTTCTGTGTTATAATCTTTCATTATGGTTCGCATGAATTCTTCTTCCGCTTGATTATCCACCTCCACGAGGTATCCACATATTGACTTACAGATTTCGACCGCGGCGTCGTCCGTTGTGTAATCATCTTTCGAGATGTAGTAAGAAGTCCCTCTAAATTCATGCCGAGTCAGTCGTTTGAGATTTTCCTCTTGGGGCGAACAGTCTATTCAGAAATATTTAAACATGAAATGCATTTCAATGTTTAGAATCTTTTGCCCCCACTGACTCTTTATTCAAACTCTGACTTGAAAGTCGTGGCGGCGCCATCAGCTAATCGTATGTGTCTTTTTATCTTTTTACGATCCTTAACTTTCTCCACTTTTCAAACCCTTTCATTTTCATGTGAAACCAACCTAACTAAAGAACTATTTACCGCCATGAAAGAAATCACCCTGATATGTTCTATCGTTCACACTTACCCTGTAAGTAGTCCACATTATGCCCATTTACTAAATTAAGGGCCATTTACTGATAAGATTGTCAATGTATTTAAATGATATAATTATTTGTACATGTACATTTTTAGATTTTTTAGTTTTTTGTTGCTTGTCTATACTTGGTCTTCGTTCATATTTGCATAAAAATAGTTTCCTGAAAACACGACGTCACAATTTTCATTTTTGTACACTGTATCTTTTCATTAAAATTATTTTATATTTAGAAGACGTACCATTTAACGAAACAATAAAGCTGGTTTCAATTTCTTTACAATTTTTTTTTAATGAAAGAAAGATTCAGCCAAGTTTCTGTTTATTAGAGGCAGCAATATCTTTCTCTTTATGCGCCCCAAACAATGGAATTACCCTCCACTACACGTCCGCAATAAACCAACCATAACAGCCTCCAAAACTGCACTCAAAACACATTTCTTTATACTCTACTGTCCTGACTGATTCCCCCCTCTGACCGATAAACGGTGCTCCTGGGTGCCGTCCATGGCTTGACATGTAAATAGCAATCGAATAGATGGAGTGAATATACATTTGTTTATTTTTTTTTTTAATATATGTTAATTTTTAAGGTCATGATTATGTTTTTTAAATTGAATGTACGGCGTGATGAGCCCAGCCTTAGTTTGGGTTATCGCGCTATATAAAACTACTACTTATAATATATTACGATTTATTTTTAATGGTTTTTGTTTTATTTATTCAGTAAAACTTTTTTCTTAATAAGAGGGAGGGGAAAAAAGAACAAATAGTTGGGTACTAGTGTCTCCCAAGAATGGTAAAAGGAGCGAAAGACAAATAGCTTTGTACTAGTGACTATCAATACTTGTAGAGAAAGGCAAATATGTGAGTACTAGTGATTCTTGATCTCGCGCTAGGTTATCAACTCTTTCGTTCTGCATAATTCAATTTTCTTACATAGTTCACACTGTTTAACCATTGTATTGCTCGATCTATCTACTTTAAAATTCATTTTTCAACAAAAAAAAATTAATGTATACAAATTAGCCATTTGTACATATTAATGGGCCTTGAATTATATGGAAATACGTTGTTGGGCTTTTATTATAATAAACCAGATTTTGTTGCTTAAACTTTGAAATTATTTGTACTGATTTTCTAAGAAATTTGTTTTGTTTCTTCCAGCGTAAGTGATTTTTGTACTTCCAAAGTAGTCATAAAATAATGACCTTTGTGTAAAAGAGCACCTAATGGGTGGCTGATGATGTGGAAAAGTTGCTGCGAGATTAACAACTAGTCACGCATATGTCAAGATGGCCAATGTGACTTATATGAACCTGAACATATGCGAGCCCTACATACTTTCATGGAGTATTTGTTCGTTGAAAAACAATGTAGGCAAACAAAAATTGGAGCTATTGATTCCTAGTGAAGAAAAGGAAAGGACAAATCCCAAACATTCTGAACAGGCAATCAACCCAAATGGTCTGCAACTTCAAGTTGTCAGAGGTATTTAAGCTTCGTGGTGTTTTTCGCATGCAACATCATCTCACGTGACATCATCACCAGGGCATCAGAAGAGCTGTAAAAAGTAAAGATGCTCACACTGTCACAGAGACAATGGCCACAAATGCAGTCGATTTATTTGAGAAAACTACAGGAAACAAAATCAACGACTGATCAGTATTTTCACCACCAGATGCCTCTTAGAGATCTGTGACAAGTGAATATTCCAGTATACCAAATTATGTTGAATATAAAATGACCTATTGCAGTATCACAAGAATATATTTGTATTAGAATCTGTATGAGTTTGGCATACCCAAAAATAGACAAGAATGATGATAAATCATGCAAGAACGCAGTTACAATAATCAAGGTTCAGAGAGATTATTCAATGGAATTTTAGATTTGACGAGGAGACGAATAGTCATATATGCTATGTAACCTAACATTAGAGATAGTTATAAGAAGCATACATATTGACAGCCTAGGAACAATAGCAGTATACTTTCTTAGGAATACCCAAGACGAATATCCAATAGGCACTGTCTACAATCAACACCTTCAGTATCTTGCATATGCTGATGACAAAGTAGTGTTAGGGAAAAGGTAAAGCCATATAAAAAGCCTCTATTGAATTCGAAGACGTATCAACAAGCAGGGCTGGAAGTTAACAACAAACAAAAACAAAAAACAAAAAAAAAAATTAAATTACTATGATAAGAGAAAAGCAGACAGATGAAATCATTAAAATTAGAAACCAAATGTATTTTTAAAGAAAATCATTTCAAATACTTAGGATCCTTAGTAAATGAAAGAAATGAATTACTAACAGAAATAAAAAGAAAGAATATCTGCCGGAAAAAAAGGGTTTAATGGCGGTGATACCAAATGTAAGACAAATTTAAAGCTTTATTAATGGTGATATCAAATGTAACATTAATTCATAGGTTTTCAATGTAATTGTTAAAAGATAAATTCAAGTATCCTAATGAAGAAACACTTTAACTCAAATGTCCAAATAACCACATTTCGCTATTTAAAAACAATTGTTTACGAAAACTTTCAAATTTTTTAAATTATCTTCCTATAATTACTTAGTGGTTTCGTCCTAAAGGAAGTTATTTTGTTTTTCAAAAAATTTGTTTTATATCTTTAAATTAAATTATTGGCCATATCATTTTAAGACTGATAATTTCAAAATATATCTTTAATTTCTTTGTTTTAAATATTTTACATTTTTTTTTAATTTAAAAAAAAAGCAAACTCCACACTAGGTTTCATTCGAAGAAATCTGCGCCACTGCCCAATATCTGGGACCCATACATAAAGCAAGACTTTGACAATTTGGAGCGAATCCAACGTTACGCAATGCGCTACATAGCACGTAACTATAAAACCACCACTCCTGGCTACGTCACTGGCCTCTTTAACAGATTTGACATCCCCACCCTCAAGGACAGACGAGAAAAGATCCGCCTAACATTCTTATATAAAGTGGTCATGGGGCTAATGCCGGCAATCCTAGCAAACAATTATCTCACCCCACAGAAGCCAGGTCGATTAATTAGAGCCAAACACTCACTAAACACTGACTTAACCTCTGACAACCCCATGAGAAATTACACCCGGAACAATAGCAAATGCTTCACTGTGCCTTGGAGTAACACAGTGCAACATAAACAGTCATTCTTTCCACGCACAATAATCGATTGGAACCAACTGGACAATACCGTAGTGAACTCGACATCTGTCGAAAGCTTCAAGGCTGCCAGGCATCTGCTAGGAGCCGTTAGGATGGCAACATCGCTTCCCCAACCGTTGAACATATGAAAGTATATGGATGCAGCAACGTACTTTGCTAGAACCAGAACCAGAAGTTATCTTTCGTTTTATTTTGTCATTTACTTTTATTTATTTATTTTAAGTATCTGAAACTTTTAAAACTTAACTTACTTGTGTGTAACTACCTAACTAAAAACAGCAGCAGTAAGTTTAAATACATACTGTATTCCGTGAAGGAAAGTGTGGAGCGAGGGGACGTTTGTACTGAAGCAATATTCGAGTGACATATCTTTAAAACTTAAAATAGTAACATTAGCTATGCGTCTCTGGCTAATCATTCAAGACTTATCTTGTTTTAGTGATTTGAATTGTTTTTAAAAAGATGTTTCCCATTTGGCACTGTGTCCGTTATTTCATGAATCTTCTATTATCACACTGCAATAATCCAATTAAAGGCGAGAAGTTAAGGGCGGGGTGGGGGGGTTTAGGGGGGGGGGGGTTCGCGCATGCCCGGTGAAGACTTGTCTTTGTTTACCTGTGTTTGTGACCAGGAGTATTTCTTCAATTATGAGATTAATAGTCCACCAAATTGTAAACGAATTGTTATTTTTAAACTGAACTGATAATATTACTTGTAAATTGCTTGGCCCAAAGTGACTGTCCTCAAAATTTTAAGTTCATCATATGATTTCGGAGCTTGTAAACGTACTGTAGGTAATTGGCGCCATTTTTATTACCTGCTTCCTGTATGACTTTAAGCTAAGGATAACTCTAGACTGCGTGTTTGCTATCAGACTACTACACATCTTCGGTGTGTTCACATACGATATTACGTTGTATACCTTTGTGGTAGCGGCTCTGTCAAATAAATTGTTTATCTGTTATGCCAAAAGACCAGATGTAAACTTAACACCTACAAATGTAGACTTTAGTAGAAAACGAAATATCCACACAGCGAAGGATGGTCACTGCGTGTTTGTTGACATTTGGCATAGAGCATCTCGATCGTGCTCTGTTCAGAAGACCTTATGTCGCCAAAGACTTGTACTAATATATCTAGCCATCATCCTGCTGGCAAATCTCTACTCTACTGAACCCAACCCTGAACCGAATCGTTAAGAGTTCTGGTTGTCCTACTTCGCATATCCGCTCTGGTTTCCCATCCCAGTCATCATGGATATGTAACCTTGCTGTCCAGTGTGAAGACAGGTGCGTATTGTAAACAATGTTGACAATAGCACCATGGTCAACGCCAAAGTATCGACACTGTCTATGACAACCAGCAAGGTAAACAGAAGTCCGAATAGCCAGATTGTGTTTGGCATTTATTGTGCAAGGACAGAATCTACCTTCCCAGAATTCTCTCTAAATCCCTAATACCCCACACCAACGGACCTTCAAATTCTAAACACCACCCTGCTTAACGAGTATAAGCTTCAGTCATTAAGAAGACACATGGAAACAAAGACCATTGCCCATAATGAATGTGAACTTTCAGTCTGCAAGCGGAAAGAGAGTAGAGATAGCCAACCTGATAAACAGCTTAAATCCAGACGTGGTCCTGGGCACATAAACATGGCTGAATCATTCCATAGCTAATGCATATGATTTACCGGATAATTACAAATTAATTCGGCGAGACAGAAGAGACAGGCGAGTAGGAGTACTTGTTGCTTTCCACGACAACCATGACTGTCACGTTGTTCCAAAACTAGATGTTGATGCCTGCGAGTTCTTGTGGGTGAAGATGAAGCTGAAGGGTAGACACACGCTTTACATATGTCCCTATTATTGACCCAACACTGCAGATGAACAAAGCCTGATGAGTTTTGAGGTATCCCTTCAGAGAGCAACACTGTCGAAGAATGCTTTTCTCCTTATGAGGGGATTTCAACTTTGCTAGTTGCAACTGGCAGATTCCTGCCCTGAAGCCCAAGTCTCCATACACGGTCCTGCACTCTGACGTCATGGAGATGATTAAACCATGGTCTGGAACAGTTGGTTAATGAACTCACACGAGGGGAAAACAATCTTGGCCTACTCCTCACCAACAGTCCACATATTATACTAAAAGTCGAGGTCATTCCAGGATTATCAGACCACTGAATACCCTATTTTGAATTTCAGGTCAGCGCACTGAAAATGAAGCAATTTATACCAAAGCCGACTGGGATAGCCTGAGAAGTGCAACAACAGAGCTGAGCTCTAGCATGCAGGAAATTCAGCGTACGAAGACAACAAAAGAGCTGTGGATAAAGTTCAAGACAAAAATCACTGATGCAGTGAGGAAATACATACCACACAAAAACCACCAATCCTAAGAGAAATCAGCCATGTGCCATGGCTCAAATCCGTTGTTTCATCCACAGGAGAGACCGCCGGTACAAGCGAATGAACAAAAATGGCTCGGTCTAGCTGAAAGTCGAGGTACTGAGGCTCCGCTGAACCATCCAACGCCTACTCTACAGATCTTATTGGAACTACACTTTCTCAGATGAGAACACTCCGACGAAGGGTGCCGAAATCAATTGACTCTGGAGTTACGAAAAGCACCAAAAGTCATAAACACTGGGGTTTCCCCCTTGAGACGAGGCGTCCATTTAACGTCTGAAACAAAGCACAGGCGGGAAAACTCAATCAATGTTTTCAGTCACTTTTTTGGTTGGGCTAGAGAGTATACAGAGATTGAGTTCCTTCTGAGGACCAACATGATGAGCATAGACCACCCGTCATGGAAGATATCCAGATTTCGGAGCAGGGTGTGCTAGCACTTCGTACCCATGCACCCCTACAAGGCATAGTGTTGCTTACATGAACACACAACGATCGCTCAAAGAATTGACCAAAAGAAACACCTCCCTCGCTGACAGTCCTCTTCCAATCGTCGCTATTAGCAGGCAACTTTCCAAAAGACTCGACAGTACCGCATTTCACTCCAATCTACAACAAAGGGGAGCATTCGGACCCTGCCAACCATCGTCCGGTACTGCTTACAATTGTGGTATGCAAACTGTTGGAGCACATAATCCTAAGCGCAGTCATGAAGCCATTTGAAAGCCACAATTTACCCAATGACAATCACCATGTCTTCCGAGTCAATAGATCATGTGAGACCCATCTCCTAGAATTTGTAGAGGACTTGATGAGCAATCTGGAGAACAGCAAGCAAACTGACGTGTTGTTTGATGGACTTGTCAACGGCCATTAGCCGTGTCAATCATAGTTTGCTATTACGTAAACTTCGGCACTTCCCAGGCACTTCCAAAACATGCATTTCTAGCTTCGTTAGTGACCGATGCCAGGCAGTAGTGGTGAACGGCACAGCGGTGTTAAGTCAGGAGTCCCCAGGGCTCAGTTATAGGCCCCTGTTTGATCCATGATTCAGTGACCTACCCGAGTAGCTGATCTTGGACTCATTCACCCCGAAGAGACGGTTGGAGGCGGTCCAGCGATGGGTAGCACGCTTTGTCATGAACCGCTACAGGAATACCTCTAGTTTTGGCAACATGCTGGAAACACTGGTATGGTCACCACTGGATGAATGACGACTATCTACGCTCTTAATGATGTACAAGATAAAAGATGGGCTGGTCCACTGCTCCAGCATTAAATAGAAAACTCATCCGTCTCACCCCCCAGACAGAGACGAGGCCATGACAAACAGTTCCAGTTCATAACATCAAGAACTCAGTACAGGAACTCCTCATTCCTGCCAAAGACAATCAGGGACTGTAAAAAGCTGACAAATGCTACAGTTGAGGCGACAACATTCGAAATAATTGTGTCTATTGCCTCGTTACTTCAAACCACCAGTTCCTAATACCATCACTTGATTAGCCCTTGCAACCAATGAAGTATCCTCTTGAAAACCATGTACAGTTACATCGCAAACCCCATTTCAAACCTAGGAGACATAATGATCAAATCATTGACCGTGGTCACCCACAATAAAGAAAAAGAAGGCATTCAAAATGCATTGTCATAGTCTTGCTTTCACAGGGTAAATTCTTACTTTAGAATCTCATCTTAACTTATCAATAATCAAAGAAAAGTTTATTCCAAGTTTGCACCAGAAACATTGATGGTTGGCGTTAAGCGTTGATAGATGTGATGTTTGGCGGTAATTGTTGCTAGAGGTGATAGCTACAGTTAAGTGACGATAGAAATGATAGTTGGCGGTAATTGTTGCTAGAGGTGATAGCTACAGTTAAGTGACGATAGAAATGATAGTTGGCGGTAATTGTTGCTAGAGGTGATAGCTACAGTTAAGTGACAATAGAAATGATAGTTGGCGGTAATTGTTGCTAGAGGTGATAGCTACAGTTAAGTGACGATAGAAATGATAGTTGGCGTTAAGTTTTAAAATAATTGATAGTTGGCGTTAAGTGTTGATAGAAGATATATTTTGTTTTAAGTGTCTATAGACAAGAATAGGTAGTGTTAAGTGTTAAATGATTACATTTCAAGATAACAATTAAAATTGAATGCAAGCATCCTACGAAATTCGTTACAAAGAATCTGCACATCACCCAAATTCGATGTCTGTTAAATTCTAAACACATAGACTAAAACTTAATTTTTAAAGCAACTTTTTTATAATTACTTACTCCAAGGAGCGTTATTTCGTTCTGAAAAAAAATAAATTGACATATCACATAAAAAAACAACAAATATACACTATTATATTGTCATCTCAAACAAGGGTAAGCCCTTCAACACATCTATTTTTATTTTAAAAAATTAAAACACGATTTTAAAAAAACGTGAGACCTGATTAACTCGCCTTCGCAATCAATGGGTAGTCTTTTCATACATCTCTTGCTTTGAACAACAACGTTTTTTATTGTTGTTTAGTCTTTTTTTTCTTCGCAACTTTCAACGTTTAACTTTTAAATATCTAAAAAATGAAATTAATATATTTTTCACCGGCTAAATATCTTATTCAAAAAAATAAAACTAGAAAATATGCCCCGTTATTACGGTTGTAAAAATGGAAGCATAGTCGTTTACTTCTATTTCTTTTCTTCCTCTCTTTTCTTCGTTTCCACCAGGTGCCCAGAAATTAATGTATTTTGTAGAATTATCATTGGAGATGTAAACATTTGTCCCATTACATTCCTGTGAAGCGAATCACTTCAGATGTTCCATGTTGTGTGATATTCTATTTACAAATATTTTAAATTTGACTAAAATCATGTTGAGCTCACATAATGTTTTGAATAGTTCATTTTTTAAAAAGTTCTTCTCCTTATCATTACTCTTATAACTTGACGTTCATCTTTAAAAATGTTTCCCTCGCCTGTGAACATTCCAATGTAAACTACAGTAATCGTATCCCAATTATAACACTATGCTTTCCCCTCTTCCTTTCAATTCAATGAGCTGTCCTGATTATTACATTAGAGTAAGAGCATATTTACTTACAAGACCACGCACTTTCTAGACTTGTCTTTACATATGTAAATATACTTATAGTTATGTTTTATCTATGTGGCCTTGTCAGATACGTGTACGCTACTTAAAAATAAATTTTTTTTCTTTGATTCTCTATCTGGGGTTACCTTTTGATGTCTGTTAAAGCGACTTGACATCACGAGAAGAACCATTAAATATTGGTCTGACAACAACACAATGTACAGGTCCCGCCTTACAAGTGTTAATATGTATATAAGAATGAGCCAAGCTGACTTAACGCCAACGATACAAACCAATTTCAGTACATTTAGTATCTTAAAGACAATGATAGTGATTTTATAATTTTATAAACAAATCATAAAATTTAGATGGGCAAAAAAAAAAGTATTATTTTAGTAAATGTTTAAGTATTATTATTATAAAATACAAACAAACGAAAACATTCATAATAACAATCAAGGAATTATTTTAAGCATTTTATCCAAATTTGAAAGTTATTTTAAAATTAAATCCTAATCAAATTTATCGGTAACACCCAAAAATCTGTAGTTTTTAGTGCGTTGTTAATATTAATTGTATTTAAAGAAACACGCATATGATGTCATTGCGCGAAATGCCCTTTTTAGCCAAAGTTTTAAATTTCTTTGATTTAATAACCGCTTGTGACAAAACTGATAACTTTTATTCCAAAAATTTACTTTTATTAATTTACATCTATAAAGTAATAAAAACTTAACTTTTAAAACTACTTTTAGGTGCGAAATAGGAAACTGTGGTTTAAGACAATCAGTGCAACGAAACGCAAGAGCAAAATAGAATTCACTAATGTACTTGTCACTTATAGAATAATTTTAAAAACCCATATGAAATGCATAAATGCGTGTTTGCTTATGTAGGGGGAAACAATCCAGTTGATGATGTGTTTTTTTTTAAATTCGGAAAAGTGGGATGAGATTCGATACTTTTATTTTTCCCCAGGCAGCACAAGATACGCCTCCAAATAAAGTAATGAATTTGATAAATAATTAACCTTCTTAGGTCCATATATATGAAAAAATTTGAAATTAGCTAAAACTGTTTGGTATACTATTTACATTACGAATTAAGATTTAGTTAATTTTATGAAGTAATAGATAAAAATGTAAATACTTACGTGATTCACCTATTTTGCTACGAGTAGTCCTGATCGCTTCAAAAGAATAAAGAAGAAAAACAAAAGAAATGTAATACATAATGTTTACCAATATAGTATTAGCTTTATTTACATACCGACTCTATTTCAATCTCTTCCTGATTAGACTTCGGCTTGCTGTTCTAGGTAGGTAAATACTTTATTTGTTTGCTAATAATTTATTATAGCCAGCCATGAAACGAACTATTAGTACATGAAATAATTGGTCTTAGGAGTTCTTGAATTTAAGGCCTTACCACTTTTTATTGAATTTCCTAGAAAAGCACGATAATAATCAGATATCATTACATTTCGATTTTATGTATAGTAGTAACAGAAATGAATATTATGCAAAATAAAATCCTAAACTGCAAAAATGTTTAAATTATAACTTTCCTTTCAATAAAAATAGTAATATACAGATTATAGAATTGTGTTAAAATCCTTTTATTAGAACGCTTGACTTCATTAACGTTTGAAAAAATAAACTAAAATTCAGCATCTACATTATCGTGATTTCGCTGTCAAAAACGTATATTGTATAACTCTTATATTCAGATAAATCATTAAAATAGGCCTTTAATCACAACATTAATTGTATTTCTCATTGAGAAGAAAAATACTTACGTGTCAAAGATAATCTATATTTACTTTTAGTCACTTTCGTTTCATACGATTAATGTTGATTCGATTTCATTAGAATAAAACAACTAAGTATTTCATTAAGAAATTCAATTAGTGCTGGGATTTTAGTATTCATGATTACTGAACACAAGTGTGCACGCTTTTTTTGGGGGGGCGTTGGGGGGGGCACATTCAGGAATCTTAGTTTCCGCGCTCTTGAATTTGTATGACACAACTACGTTAAATAATATACTAGAAAATATGACCCGATGTTATCGATATAATAATGGCAGGCACTTTGCAATAATTTCCTCCTGCTATTGCGAAAAATCATCACAATTCCGTATGTTTAAAGAAGTATCTATGTAATAAAGTTTACCCTTGTAACATCAATAAAAGTAATAAGAAGTATTGTTTTGCTATATATTAAACGCCTATCATACCCATTTTCGCGCCCCTTAGGTCCACACGTATCTTTCTATAAAAATGACCTTATATTACCAAATATAAATGACAACTTAAATCGTTATTTCCTCTAAAGGAGTTCATCGACTGCTGATTTCTACGCTAGAGATATACTTTAGATGTCAAGTATTTCTAAGTTGTTAATTGTTGGGCCTACACTGCGTCTTTTCGTACCCTTTAACCACAATATTTTATCTCCACAACTTGTGGTTGCATTTTCTTAAATTTACAACTAAAACTTTATATTAACGGACTTTAATATATATATATATATATTGATATCTTCATCAACAATGTAAACACAGTTTTTATTCTTTTTTAAAAAAAATATACATTGACGGAAAATCGTAAAACAAAGAATTATTTTATCTAAAGAAGAATCTCGCAACCGTTTTTCACGTCTATAACAGACTTGAGCGTCTCTTTTATTTAAAGTTGTTAATCTCATGAAAAAAAATATATATTTTTTACTAAGCAAAAAAATATATATTTGAAAAAAATTTTTTGAAACAAAATATTAATCCATCTCCAATTTAAAAAATTAAAATTTCAAGTGTGTAAAAAGATTAAGTCTTGATATCCATGGGTATACTTCTACGTCATTGAGATTTTAAATTAATTTGTAAACATATGTTTATTTGTAGAAACGGAATGTAACATCTCTTGTTCCATAACTGTAATACCATAGGATCTAAATATATTGTCATCCACGTAAAAATGTACACAACCTATTTCCTACCCCCGCTATGCATGTGCCTAAGAAGGTTAATTATTTATCAATTTCATGCTTTTATTCTGAGTCGTATCTTGTGCTGCCTGAGGCAAATTGACAGTTTTGACTAACCCCAACTCTCACCCCCACCCCCAGATTTTAATAAAATTAACAAAAACTTCTTCTAGATTAAAGTGCCATCCATACGCTATCACACATTTTTTGCACGTCAAATGGTATGTTTGTATTAGGATGAGTGATAAGTGCATTAGTGAATGCCATTTGTCTACGGAGTTTCGCTGCACTGATGGACTTAAACGACATTTACTTTTTAAAAGTTTATTTAAGGGTTAAGTTTTTATTACGTTGTAAATTGAATAAAAGTAGATCTTTTGGATTTAAAAAAAATAGAAATTCATCAAATGTTAAAAAGACAAAGCTAAAATTTATGATTATGTTTTATTAACAATTTAAAAAGCATTCAATTATATGCGTTAATTTTACTTTTAAGAGCGTGGAAATTATTATCCGTTTTTTCACGCACGGTTTTAAATCAAAGAACTTTTAGCTTTTAACTCAGCTGCTAGGCTAGTTTTAAAGGCAAAAAAACGTGATCATATAACACTACTACTTCATTCACTTCATTGGCTCCCTGTACAAGCACGGATTGATTACAAACTCTGTGTTCTCTGCCACAAACTTTTCTCGTTTTCATGCCCTTCATATCTAACCGAACTTCTCTCTGTCTATTCACCCCTACGACAGCTTCGCTCCTTCGCAGACGCGCGTATTCTTTCTGCCCCCAAGACTCGCACAAAAACATACGGTTAAAGATCGTTTTCTTTCTATGCCCCCAAACAATGGTATTCACTTACACTACACATCGGCAATATAACAACCATCACAGCATTCAAAACTACACTCAAAACACATCTCTGTAAACTCTACTGTCCTGACTGAATCCCCCCTCTGACCGATAGACGATACTGCTGGGTGCAGTCCATGGCTTGAAATTTTCAAAAGTTATGGAGTGGTGAGGCGAATACACATTTATTTTGTTTTATCTAATTAATGTACGTTAATTTTTAAGATATTCTTATGATTGTTAAATTGTATGCACATCGTGGTGAGCCAAGCCCTAGGTTGGGGTACTACGCTTTGAAAAACTTCTTATAATAATAATAATAATTAGGCAATTCGCACAATGACGTTATTTTCGTAATTATTTAGAACAAATTAATTTTAAATTTAAATTCACAATAATATCAACGCACTTAAAAACGCAATAAAAAAGCCAATGTTTGGGTTTCCCAATAAGTGTGATAATGGTGTAATTCTTTGATCATAATTTTTTATTTAAGTTTATGTTTCCTAACTTTCAAACGCATATAAAATGCTTAAAATAGTTCCTTAATGAATACATTTTTTTAATTTATAATAATAATACTTACATTTTTTACTAAAATTAAAGGTGATATATAATGTTATTGTGCTTTTAAATTTATTCGATTTCCGTAAAATAATAGAAAATAACTGTGACTGTTTTTTTTAAGAATCCGAACGTATCTTTTTGTTTCTTTGGCGTTATATATAATTACAGGAATGATTCAGGGAAAGTAATCAAATATAATGCCTGTCTTAACTCACTTTTTGAAAATTGTAACTTAAGTACTTTTTCTACTCAGCCCTTCATATATAAAGCTCAATTTGTCGTGGTAATTACTCAAGGGCTATAGATGGTTTTTGATTCGTTTAGTCATAATCAATTATCCCAAAAATGAAATTTTAAAAGTCGTCTTTTTTCATTGTGGTGTGTCAATAAATATTACGATTAATGATTTTCATAGATTTTTAACATACAAAAACGAATTAGGATCGCCAATTGATATCGGTGATTTAATTAAGGAGCCTTAATCAAGGTCGCTGAAGACTCGCGAGTGAAAGTAGGTGAGTTCACTAGCAAGGGGCTGGGGGAACTTCTCTATGATCTTACGCCACGTGATTTTGCGCGGATTATTTTCTAAAAGATATATATATATAATTGACGTCATTATCTGTCCTGCTTCTTTCACAATGTCTCATGAAGTTTAAAAAGAAATGTATAATAATAATATGCTAACGTGCTTATTTATTTGCATTATTCTACTAAAGGTAGCATCCGATGTAACTAAATCAAATAGAAATAAGAATATCACCTCTGGTAGTTTGTTTATTTTGTCTTTCTGTGGTAACTTTCGAACACTGGTACTCACTTGCCGGAACGCAGAATTTAAGCTGATGGGGGAGAAAAAAAGCAAGGAAAGGGTTAAGACTGTTCCGTCTCTGATGTTATGTTGCAATTAATAACTTAGTTGGGAAAAAATGCAACAAAAATACCGCAAATGTTATTGTGCTTTAAAATTGTATTATTAACTTTGTCTCTAACGCCAAAAATTAACATTGTACAGGAGCTTAAAGCTGTTAAAAAAAATTTTTAATAAGACTTTTTTAAACAAACTTTTTAAAATATCATATCAACACATTTAAATGTAAACGAATTTTAATCAAAATGAAGGTAGCAGGAAATAAAAATCTAAGATTTTTTTTCTCAGTCTCCAAAAAATATGCTTTAAAAATGCACACTTGTTTTTTTTCCCCCATTTCTAGTTTTTTTTAAAAGCGTAAATTGTTGATTATTAAATACATTTAAAATGACGTAACGAAAATTGTTTACTTGAAGGAATTTGGGGGGGGGGGGGGGTAGGAGCCATTCTACAGGAGACTCAAATGCATCTGTGTTTTTTTCAGCTTTTTTAATGTTTTTATTTTATTTTATTTTTATTTGGAATCCATAAGTTGTGAAACAATTTTTTTTAAAGCATTGACAGATAATATTTCGTTTAATAATGAGTAGCAGCGACTAAATGGCACTTTTGGACGTGGTAGTATTCATATACTCCTTCTTGGGATCAAAGCAACTTGGTCTGCTTCAGTCATACTGATTAGTCATTTAGCCATGAACTACGTCAAAATGCAAACGTACTCTCAAAAACCTAACATCTTTTCTGACCATGCAATAAATCACACAAGAACCTAACACATATTCTGACCACATAATGATCCACCGAACCATTTGCTACAGAACATTTTTAGGGAACAACAAAAATCTCAAATACTTTCCAGACTTAAAAACAATGTGCACAATACAATCTAAACAATGTGTTCAATACAAGCAAAAAAATGTGTACAATAGAATAAAAACAATGTGTGTATTAAAATCTAAACAATGTGTGCATTACAATCTAAACAATGTGTGCATTACAATCTAAACAATGTGTGCATTACAATCAAAACAATGTGTGCATTACAATCTAAACAATGTGTGCATTACAATCTAAACAATGTGTGCATTACAATCTAAACAATGTGTGCATTACAATCAAAACAATGTGTGCATTACAATCTAAACAATGTGTTCAAAACAATCAAAACAATGTGTTCAAAACAATCAAAACAATGTGTTCAAAACAATCAAAACAATGTGTTCAAAACAATCAAAACAATGTGTTCAAAACAATCAAAACAATGTGTTCAAAACAATCAAAACAATGTGTTCAAAACAATCAAAACAACGTGTTCAAAACAATCAAAACAACGTGTTCAAAACAATCAAAACAACGTGTTCAAAACAATCAAAACAACGTGTTCAAAACAATCAAAACAATGTGAGCAATGCATTTAAAACAATTTCTGCAATATAATTAAAGCAATATGTGCAATATAATCAAAACAAATTTCAATATATTTTGATCCACAAAAGACTCGTATCTTATTTTATTTTAAATTATTTTTTCTTATGGATTTAAATATAACTCAATGCAAATTAATTCTTAACTTAATATTCTTGGTTTCCAGGTGGGCATAGCCTCCCTCTTCCCGACTCACTATGATCGTAACAGTGTCTTAAACATGAAATAGCAACATAATAGTAGCTGAATGTCTGAAGTCACCGGACAGTGGCATGTTAATCTCTCCTACCCCCAGTAGAGCGCTGTCTTGTCCGATGCTTCTATTCCCCAATTTTCAGCAATGGTGATCTAATGTCAAACAATTAAGTTGAACTTCCAATGTAACTCTGTTGCATGAACTGTTTCAAAATGTTGCAAAAACTGACATGATAATGATTAACTTTGATAGGCAGTCTGCAGGCACAAGTGTCATCATAGGGGCATAAGATGGGTTTTTTCCTACGTCAAAAATTGTTGCGGATATTCACGAGAAAGCTACAGAAATACGACTTACTTATGTATGCTATAATGTAAATGATTCATACAAACATGTTTATCTCGTGCCCTCTGAAAAGCCAAGACTAAAATGTCGTTAAAAACCCCGAACAACGCTTCTAACCGCTGCTTAAAATGATTTACCTTTTTAAGCGTATATATTTTAATTTAATTTTTTTAAATTCTGTTGTGTTTAACAAAATAATATATTTTTAAAGAGCAATATCAGAAGAGGCTTTCTTAGCTTTTCGCAATCAAAATAGTCTAAATTCAGATGATGACAAAGACGGAAGTTTCTCATTTAATCTCCACACCACTTATACGTTCACTAAAATATACTTTCCTAAACATAAATTAAAAAACCGCTAATGAAACACAAAACAGTAACCATGTTTCGGCCTTTTGGAAACCGAAAGCCACTTTGATGCTGATGTTTGTGCTTCTCTGGAGTGTCAGAGGAATTAACAGCCAAAATGTCAACTAAATACGTTTCGCTGTTCTTGAGATCTCTATGATTAGTGAGGAAATGATGTGTTTTCTTTAAATAGACAAGCAAAAGTGTTGCGGCTGGATGGATGTGCTGTGTAAATTGAGGCCATTCCATATACGTGGTTTGGATTACATTCACAAGCACACACAAACTTAGACAAGCAGTAAAACATAAACAAGAACCTGGGTTGGATGAGACTGGTTAACGTTAAATGTTTAAAGAGAAGAATATCTCTGAAATCAAATCTGGAGATGGAATCCCGTATGTGGTATTATAAGGACTCAAACTTCTGACAACTACAGCGACGCGCCTGATCAAAGCCGTATCATGCACATATGTTCCCTTGAGGCTCAGACTATGCGTAAAGATCAGTTAATTGCTGACTAGGGAACCATTTTATTCTCCTATAAAACAGAAACAAAATCCTAGGCCTTGTCATTTCGATCAGCCGTCTACATTATCAAAAAAGGTAATAATGGGGAGATTGCAATCAGGTTAGCACAATAGGAAATTAGTAGAACACTGTAAGGTTAATCCTGATGAAATGAACGCAACAAAACAACGAACGTGTCGGCAGGAAGCCTTCATCAGCGAACAAACAGAAAAACAAATAAAATTAAAAAATGTATCAAAAAATTTAATATAGCACTTAGCTTAGAAGTAGTGTCCAAGAGGGCATCAAATGATTATTGCCACTAATTTACTAATTTACTATCGTCTACATTATCGCATCATTGAAACGGACGGATGCCAAAAATATTCTCGTTGTATGTGCATCAAAGCTAACACAAATATATTTGCCAAATGCATAGTAAGACATACGGCACATGTCATGAACACAGGCAACAGTTTAACTTCACTAGGCGTGTTGTTCTTAAGATCTTTGGACCGGCGGGTTACTCAATCAACCAATTGATGGATTTTGCCTCTAATATTTATAGATATATTTTAACTTTTTATCATTTTTTTTACCGTTGGGTTAAAGTTTTGATCATTTTCGCAATCTTTCACAGTTCCCCTGGAACTACTGCATTTATAATACTTGCTGCAGATTGAAGGGTGTGCCACATTGCCCGATTTGACACCTCTGCAAGGACCAGTCACTGAAAATACAAAGTATTCTAGTTATATTTTTAAGGCTTACAGTGTTAGCCACAGGTACGCTCTAAACACCAATTCAGGACTGGGGAGGGGGGGGGGGCTAATACCCAGATAGAGGGGACTAATACCCAGATAGAGGCAAACATACATCTTACATACAGCCCAAATTATAGGAACAACTATATCTTACATACAAACGAAAATAAATAATTCTTAATAACTAGAAGTGTTTGTTTTTAACTCTTTTTTAAATGGCAGCAATAAATTCGTTTTGGTTTAATTCTACTAAAAGATACGCACATGTGCATCTATACTTAAAGAATCTTATCGAGATAAATTTCTGTATTTACACATTAAAATAAAGATGAAAATGGGAACAACTGTAGTAATTTAATTACAAAAATTAAAATTTGATTTCATATAAAGATTGTTTTTAGAAAGTGTATCTTGGTCTCTAGCAGGATATGACAAAACGTAATTTTTGTTAGAATACATTAAGATAGCCAGAATTTTCTAGAATAAATTTTTTTTAAAAATTAACTTAGATGGTCAAGAACAAAGATAGAACAAAAAATGCAAGTGATTAATACTATTATGACAAGTAAAAGGTTTGATTTTTCTATCTTGCTTCTTGATACATTATAACTTAAAATAAACGTTTGTTTACACCTCAGTTAAGTTTATCATAAAGAATAAATAAGTTTATCATATAAATCGAATACGTTTATCTAAATAAACAACTAAATGTATCATAATCAAAAACTAAGTTTATCATAACCAACAAATGGGTCTTAAAATAATCAACAACTACGTTTATCATAGTCAACAACTGGGTTTACAGTTATCGACAACTAAGTTTTTCACAATCAACAAATGGGTTTACAATGATCAACAACTAAGTTTATCATAATCAACAACTGGGTTTACAATAATCAGCAATTAAGTTTATCATAATCACCAACTGGATTTACAATAATCAATACTAAGTTTATCATAATCAACCAATTGGTTTACAAAAATCAACAATTAAGTTTATCATAATCAACAACTGGATTTACAATAATCAATACTAAGTTAATCATAATCATCAAATGGGTTTACAATAATCAGCAACTAAGTTTATCATAATCAACAACTGGATTTACAATAATCAATACTAAGTTTATCATAATCAACAACTGGGTTTACAAAAATCAACAATTAAGTTTATCATAATCAACAACTGGATTTACAATAATCAATACTAAGTTTATCATAATCAACAACTTGTTTTACAAAAATCAACAATTAAGTTTATTTTAATCAACAAATAGGTTTACAATAATCAATAACAATGTTTATCATAATCAACAAATGTGTTTACAATAATCCATTCTAAGTTTATCATAATCAACAAATGGGTTTACAATAATCAACACTAAGTTTATCATAATCAACAACTGGGTCTACAATAATCATCAACTAAGTTTATCATAATCAACAACAAGGTTTACAATAATCAATACTAAGTTTATCATAATCAACAACTGGGTTTACAATAATCAACAACTACGTTTATCATAATCAACAACTAATTTTCACACAATGAACAGAGAATCTTTTTATAACAAACAGTAAAGTAGTATGTCATAATCAGCATCTAAGTTTGCAATAAAGTAAAATTAAGTTATCAATAATGAACAGCTAAGTTTATAAGAATGAACAAATAACTTTATAATAATGAACAAATAAGTTTATAATAATGAAGAAATAAGTTAATAATAATGAACAAATAAGTTTATAATAATGAATATCCAAGTTAATCATTATCTAACAACAGAGTTTTTTTTAAGGAACAACTTACCGCCAATCCCTGTGGCGCTACAGACTATGCTATGGTTCACAACTGCTGTATGTCCTTTTGCCACATCATCTATCCATCTAAGCCTAGGTCAACCAGTGAGCAACTTTCCTCTAGGGTTTTGGTGGTGCACCTCTCCACTCCTATGTCATTTAGCATTAATTCTAAGTGTCCAACCAAGCATAGCCTGCACTTTTTTTTTACTTCTGCTACTAACGTGGGATCCTTTTATAGACTATACAATTTCTGGTTGGTTCGTATTCTCCCTCCATATTCATCCTTTTTATCAATATATTTTACAGAGCACGTTATCATAGTGAACAACAAGGGCAATATTGCCATTAAAGTTAAAAAGGACACATACCTTGACCGTTTAAATAGCCGATATAGCCGACTGCAAACAGCAACAATAACCTGGTCTGGTTTTAAAGAGACAAAAATATAACGTTGTGGCAGTATGAACCATCGTTCTTTCTAATCTAGAAATTGTATTGTATTTCTAAAATATAGTCAAATAAATACGATGAGAAACGGAAAATTATTAACATTCAGGAGAGAATTTAATAAAAAAAAAAATCTAATTTCACTACTCCACAAAACTTTTATAAAAGTTTTAACGAAATTTGACCAAAGTTAACGCAGCCAAATAATTCATAACAAGAAAATAATTTTAAATATAATAATTGTTTTTTTTTATTCGACACTCAACTGAATTGCAAACGTTTGTAAGACAATTTTATTTTTTTATTTGAAATTTCCCGAGTGAAATTGGGCATTTCGTTCCAAAGTATCACTGTAAATCAAAACGTGTCTCTCGCTCAAATGTTTCCTCTCACACCATGACTCTGTCCAAAATTGTCAACTAGCATCTTTCTCAAACACGTTAAAAATACCCTCTCTTGTGACTACGGAACCCCAGACAATGAGAACCACTCAATAAACTTATTAAAAACCCTCAAACAAATTGTATGGAAGGAGAATTTTTGTGTAATGGAAATCCACAAGACAAGGGAATTTTTCTGACCGTTCTCACATCAAAATAAGCTGGAGGCGTATGAAACGTTTGTTTCAAAGCACAGGGGTCCTCATTTATATTATTTCTTGAATACTAAATACATCAATAACTATGTTATCATCGGAACTGTTATTCATATAATGTAAATAAATAAAAATAAATTAAAAAAGAATATATGTATTTAAAAATAAACAACTAATGAAATCGTTAGTGACCCCAATCACATTTTGAGAGCCACTATACTATTATCCTATTGGCCATCAATGGCTATCGTTTTAGAATAGCGCCAATCAATAACCTACAGTAGAGCTAAGTTATTTTCTGTTTTTTGTCACTCCGAGGTTATCATGCGTGATACATTCGAAACCCAAATAAAAGATGAAATGAGACGCACAATAGACAGTATACCGTATAAAAATACACTTTACGGGACAATTAAAAAGAAATATATTAAGAAAAAAAAACGTTCGTTAGTGGCCCCAACCTCTTTGTTGTTTATATGTTGTTGATATATGTGAAAATGTCCGAAAATTATGTTTTTGTAAACATATATATATATGTATATAAACACCTCTTATAACTACAGACAGCCAACCTTAGATTGATATACGCTCCAAAAAAAAATATTCCAACTACCAGACAATTGACTTAATAATAAAATACAGCGCCCTTGTGACTGCTGCCTCCTAAACCAGAACTCAATTCATATTTAATTATTATACAACAAGACACGTATTTTCAAAGAGTCAAACTAAATAATAATATTGAGACCATAGTTTAAAAACCAATTTTGCTGACAATAGGGATTCGCCTCGTAAAATTAGTGACACCTATTCCATTATTGAGAATATGGAAATCAAATTTAAAAAATCATCCTATTACAATACCATTAATTAGAAGTACACACTACAATACCATTAATTAGAAGTACACACTACAGTACCATTAATTAGAAGTACACACTACAATACAACCAATCAAAGGTTTATACACTACATGACCCCTACACAATGAGAACCACTCTAAATAAATAAACTTATAATCCTGCAATAAGAGTATAAATGCACACCACAAGACATCTAATTTCAAATTTCAATGAAATATAAGAACAGGGTATGTTAAACTTGAATTATTAGACAGGACAAAAGATGTGGACGTTTCGGCTTAGAGCCTTCCTCTGCATGCAAGACAAATAGAACAAAGATAAGTAACACTAATATTGCGATTGCCTTGAGATTAACCTTGGTGTAACCGCTCGGCCAGCCAGCCCCCACCCCAGTAGTTAATATAGCTCGAGATTCACTCAGTTGAGACCGCTCGGCCAGCCAGCCCCCAGCCCAGTAGTTAATATAGCTCGAGATTCACTCAGTTGAGACCGCTCGGCCAGGAATTCACTCTCTGACTACTGCGGCCTAATTTACTGTGTTGGTTTTTAAATCTCCGAGAAAAGAAGAAGCGCTGCCAGGTTTCTGACAAGAAGCAGTAGGAGGAAGTAAGTGGAGTCTAGTTCTGAAAACCCTTAACGTTTTTATAATAAAGTTTGAGCAGATTGTAACAGTTGTACTTTATTGAATTTGTAATATCTTTTTTTGTGGAATTCTTGATGCGGCCCAGTGCCACTCAGACTTTACCCCCTGCGGCCCAGTGCCACTCAGACTTTACCTCCTGCGGCCCAGTGCCACTCATACTTTACCTCCTGCGGCCCCCGGATAATTTGAGCCTGAGACCCTCTGTGTTTGATCATTGCCGATGGAATGTTAATGTTATGGGCGGAGTGTTGAGCCCGAAGTCCTAAATACGTTCGTTTAACCATTAGTATTTGTAACTTTCAAGATACTCAGGTTTTGTTTCGGCCTAACTGATTTGGCAATCCTGCAGTTGATATCCATATCAAATGAGATTTGGCCCGGAGATGTTGCTTGCAAGGTATTTGAACGTAAGAAAACCATGTCAACCACTTCGTGATATGCTGGGAAAATCTATCTGAATCTATCTAGTAACGCAAGGGTTTCCAAGAACTCAAAGAATATTAGGAGAATTTTAATAAACAGGTTCTACCAAGTATTATATGGCAGCTTTTCAACATCTTTACTTTTCAACGCTAGGACGTCGGCGTGACGCTTTTGACGGGAAACGAGTCGCGGTTCGAAAAAAAAAAAAGAGGCAATCGAGCTAAGATAAAACAATGTTCATCATTACATCGTAGACATACAAATGTAATGCCGGTTCTAATAAGTCAGTAGTAATCGTTTTCTGAGCATGTCTTTTTGTTTATTAACACAAAACATATGATACAATGGTAATGACGTATCAAAACATATATGTATACAATATATACTTACGAAAGCAGCCATTGTGAGGCCTTGGGTTCAAAACATAGACTGAGAAGTGAAGAGATCAGGGTGAGCAGTCTTTATGCCAACATGGAATTGCAATGCTTAGCTATTCATAAACATCTTACGTGGACAATTGACACAGATTAAACTTGCTTAGACAGTCGACGGTTCTAAAATGGGGATCTTGAGAAATAGACTGCGTAGACTATGTCTTATGAAAGCAAAAAGTGTTTTATTAAACAGCGCTGCATAACAAAATGCCAGTGTGTGAAACCATTCCCAAAACTAAGATGCTTTGTTCCACTTGTTGCCTTGTTCGGCAAGATGCTTTGTTCGGCAAAATGATTTGTTAGGAAAGATGATTTGTTCGGCAAGATGATTTGTTCAGCAAGATTTTTTGTTCCACTTGTTGCTTTGTTCGGAAGATGATTTGTTTGGCAAGATGATTGTACGGCAAGATGCTTTGTTCGGCAAGATGTTTTGTTTGACGAGATGATTTGTTCGGTAAGATTCTTTGTTCGGCAAGAAGCTTTGTTCCACTTGTTGCTTTGTTCCACTTGTTGCTTTGTTCGGCAAGATGCTTTGTTCCACTTGTTGCTTTGTTCGGCAAGATGCTTTGTTCTGAAAGATGCTTTGTTCCACTTGTTGCTTTGTTCGGCAAGATGCTTTGTTCGGCAAGATGCTTTGTTCGGAAAGATGATTTGTTTGGCAAGATTCTTTGTTCGGCAAGATGATTTATTCCACTTGTTGCTTTGTTCGGCAAGATGATTTGTTCGGCAAGATGCTTTTTCGGCAAGATGATTTGTTTCACTTGTTGCTTTTTTCGGAAAGATGCTCTGTTCGGCAAGATGCTTTGTTCGGCAAGATGCTTTGTTCCACTTGTGCTTTGTTCTGCAAGGCGCTTTGTTTGGCAAGAGGATTTGTTTGTCAAGATTCTTTGTTCGGCAAGATGCTTTATTCCACTTGTTGCTTTGTTCGTCAAGATGATTTGTTCGGAAAGATGCTTTGTTCGTCAAGATGATTTGTTCCACTTGTTGCTTTGTTCGGCAAGATGCTCTGTTCGGCAAGATGTTTTGTTCCACTTGTTGCTTTGTTCGGCAAGATGGTTTGTTCGGCAAGATGCTTTGTTCGGAAAGATGATTTGTTCGGTAAGATGATTTTTGTGGCAAGATGATTTGTTCGGAAAGATTATTTGTTCGGAAAGATGATTTGTTTGGCAAGATGCTTTGTTCGGCAAGATGAATTGTTTGGCAAGATGCTTTGTCCCACTTGTTGCTTTGTTCGGAAAGAGGATTTGTTTGGCAAGATGCTTAGTTCGGCAAGATGATTTGTTTGGCAAGATGATTTGTTCGGAAAGATGATTTGTTCGGAAAGATGATTTGTTCGGAAAGATGCTTTGTTCGGAAAGATGATTTGTTCGGCAAGATGCTTTGTTCCACGTGTTTCTTTGTTCGGCAAGAGGCTTTGTTCGGCAAGATGCTTTGTTCGGAAAGATGCTTTGTTCCACTTGTTGCTTTGTTCGGCAAGATGCTTTGTTCGGAAAGATGCTTTGTTCCACTTGTTGCTTTGTTTGGCAAGATGATGTGTTCGGTAAGATGCTTTGTTCGGCAAGATGATTTGTTCGGCAAGATGATTTGTTCGACAAGATTCTTTAACAAACAATAAACAAAAGATGCAATTACACAACTGACATTTTAAGTGTTTTGTCTTATCTTCATTTAATTTCTTTTCATATTTTTTTTAAATTTATGGTGACATCAAGTTAATTTATGATGACATCAAATTAATTTATGGTGACATCAAGTTAATTTATGGGAGCAGCAATGAAAAAATACTTTTTGAGAGCAGAGATGATCGGTGATGTGGTCGGTGATACCATCTGTTATATGATCAGTTATGTGGTCAGTGATGTGGTTGGTGATATGATCGGTTAAGGGGTCGATGATTTGATCGGTGATGGGATTGATGATGCGATCGGTGATATGATCGATTATATGATCGGTGATATGATCGATGATATGACCCGTTATGAGGTCAGTGATGCGGTTGGTGATATGATCAGTGAATATGGTCAGTTCATGTTGACAGAAATAATGTCGGTGAGGTGGTTGTTGCTATGATCGGTGATGTGTTCAGTGATAATGTCGGTGCTGTGGTTGTTGATGTGGTCGGTGATTTTGTTGTTGATATGATCGGTGATGTGGTCGCCTCTCGCAAACCACAAATGTATTCACATTGGTAGCGTTGTAAGTAATATTATTAATGGTGTCCCTTCGGGATCATTGACATAATTTATGATGTTTGAAAGCGGTGACCCAAGATTATACACATTGAAATATAACTGATGTATTCAAGGTGACGGTAGTGTCTCGTTGAAAGTCGTAGCATAAATTATTGCACCATTTGTGTTTGGGATCTTAAGGGTCCAACGTATGTTAAGGGTCTCAGGGATCTTGAGGACCTCAGGGATCTTAAGGGTTCCAATGATTTTAAGGGTCCCAGGGATGTTAAGGGTCCCAGGGATGTTAAGGGTCTCAGGGATCTAAACGGTCTCAGGGAGCTTGTCATTAAGATGGAAGTATATAAGGCAATTTATCTCCTATAATAGACGCGAGACTTGGACAGTGTACAGAAGAAATGTTGTCTACGTAAACTTCTCGGCATAAGGTGGCTGGACAAAGTCCCTGATACAGAAGTCCCAGAGCGGGCTGACTTTATCAGCATCCTCCCGCTCCTACAAAAAGGACAAGCCAGATGGGCATGGCATGTTTGCGAGAATGCCAAACAGCAGACTTCCTAAAAAAAAAGTATTTTCGGTGAACTCTAGCGAAGGGAAACGCTCAGCTGGTGGGCAGAAAAACACGCCAAAGGGCTGTCTAAAAGCTGTACTCAACAATATGATAATAATAAATAATAATGAAACAAAATTAATCAAAGACTCAGCCCCTCGGAAAATCATTATTATCTTATTCTTTAAATTCTATTTTTAAGATTACCTTTGTAATTTATCTTTTGTTTTATTTTACTTTTATTATTACATTTAATTTGTGATTTATCTTATATTTTTTTTATTTTATTTTTTTTTATTACATTTGTAATTTATCTTTTGTTTTATTTTACTTTTATTATTACATTTGTGATTTGTCTTTTGTTTTATTTTATTTTTATTATTACATTTGTAATTTATCTTTTGTTTTATTTTATTTTTATTATTTTTAAAACCACATTTTATTAAATGTTTTCTTTCTTTATAAATTTAATTTTATTATTATATTTATATTTGAGCCTTGTTTATGTTCATAAAAAAAAAAAATATTTTCTGTGAGTTGTCTCCAAGACAGTCATGTCATCTCAGATGATTAGCTTACAAATATTTTAAAATTAAATGTCTTTTATAAACGAAAGGAGTGCTAAATATCACAAATGAGAATCACTCCTTTACGTGTGTACTAGAGCAAGTATTAACATGTTAAAGTCCCGTACAAGTATAAGGCATTCCTATTCAAATATCTCCTATTCGTATCTCACTGTGACATGAGGAAATTTTTTAAAGATAATTAAAAACAAGTAGACTGGTATTCTAAAAGTTATAATCTCCTGAAAAATTCTTAGCATCATTTTCACAATTTCATTTAAGTAAAGTAAATGTTGTTTGTTGTTTTTTTCTACTTTAATAGATTACGTAAATTTTATTTCGTTTTTTATGATAGTTTCAGTCCATATTTTACATACTACTTCCCTTCCAAACAATTATGCATCACTTCCTTTAAATTTCATTAAAACTCATATTTGCAGGCGTGAACTCTGAACATTTGCTCCCTAAGATTTAATATAACAATTTAATTTAGCGCGTTATTTGTCTTACTTTTAAAAAAAAGACTAAGTCTTGAACATAAAAGGCTACACAGGGGTACACATTCTTCAAACCACCAATTATGATACTTCTGAATAGAGAATCATACAGTATGCGTTCACATACCTTTCATGAGGCGACCCTGTTAGAAATGTGCAGTACTTAATGCTAGAAAGGTATATGTACTTTTATCCTTATGGTTGTCTGTATTATCTGCCTGTCTCAAAAAAGCTGTCTGTTTTGTCTGTCCGTCTCAAAATATACCCTGTTTTTGTCTGTCTCTATATAGCTGTCCGTCTCACAATAGCTGTCGGTTTTGTCACTCTGTTTCAATGTTTTCTGATTGGAATAAATAATGTTGATTAAATATTCTTGAAATTTAAAGCACTTTAAATGTATAAATTAAATGAAGGGGGCCCAGTTGTAAGGCCAAAACAGGCCGTGTACAAACGTTAGGCAAATGTATGGTCGTGCTAAGCTGGAGCAGACGGGGGATATTCAAATGGGGGCCTAAAGCAGGGTGTTGCTAAAAAATGTCGAAACTATTCTTTTAGTTACATATACATATATATATATACTCGGACGCTTATTTAGTAACAAAAAGGGGAGGCGAAAAAAGTAATTATTTTGACAGACTGTCTTTTCCAATGGTCCGCCCCTGAACCAAGATATTTGTATTAGAACACGTTGCTATCGTGATCTTTAAAAGGAGGTAACATTTCTCCATGTGTAAGACGCATCGAGGAAATATACCAATCCCTTGGTTTTCTGTGGTTCAAATACTTCTTGATAAGCCCATAATAATACCCTCAACCCAATGAAATCTTGCTTGCATTGGACAGCAGTGATGTCTCCCTCCTGATCCTCTTGGACCTCAGTGCGGCCTTTGACACTGTCGATCATGAAACTTTTTTACAAAAACCTTGAAAATTACTTTGGCATTTCTGGTTGAGTTTTGGCTTGGTTTAGGTCCTACCTCTCCAGTAGAACGCAAGTGGTCGCTGTCGATGGCTGCCTCTCCCGGCAGTGCTGACTTGTTGGATGGAGTGCCACAGGGGTCCGTTTTAGGCCCGGTTCTATTTACATGTATATCAGGCCACTGCTCCTTTTGCTAGAGAGGCATTCTGTGGAGAGCCAGTCATTCGCGGATGACACGCAGCTATACATTCATACCCATCCCTCTGTTGTCGATTCCGCTGTCCGGACTTTGCAGGAGATCATTGCTGATGTCAAGTCATGGATGACACTCAGCAAGTTGAAACTTAACGATGACAAAACGGAAGCACTTCTTATTCACGATCACAAATCATCCTCTAACTCAGCTCTCCCCACCTCATTTCAAGTAGGTAACTCATACATACAGTTTACATCCTCCACTAGGAATTTTGGTTATTTTTCTGTCTAACAATATGTCTTTCAATAATCATATATCCCACATTTGTCGCTCTGCATACAAAGCTATCCGTCAGATCAGCTCAATACGCCACTACCTCACAGTTAGTGCAACAAAAGACCTAGTCTATGCTCTTGTTCTCTCTCGTCTTGACTATTGCAACTCTCTTCTGTCAGATTCACCAAAACACTTCTAAGAAAAACTACAAAAGGTTCAAAACTCAGCTGCAATGCTAGTTTTAAAGGCAAAACAAACGTGATCACGTCACACCACTACTTCATTCACTTCATTGGCTCCCTGTACAAGCACGGATTGACTATAAACTCTCTGTTCTCTGCCACAACTTTTTCTCGAATTCCTGACCTTCCTATCTAACCGAACCTGTCTCTGTCGATTCACCCCTTCGACAGCTTCGCTCCTCCGCAGACGGGCGAATTCTTTCTGTCCCCAAGACTCGGACAAAAACATACGGTGAAAGATCTTTCTCTTACTGTGCCCCCAAACAATGGAATTCTCTTCAAATATACATCCGCAGTATATCAACCATCACAGCCTTCAAAACTGCAATCAAAACACATCTCTTTAAACTCTACTACCCGACTGATTCCCCACATCTGACCGATAAACAATGCTGCTGGCCGCCGTCCATGGCTTGTCATGTAAAAGTTCTGGGGTGGGTGGGGTGAATATGCATTAGTTTTTGTTTTGTCTTTATACAGCTGTTCTTTATTACATAAATGTATTTTATTTCATTGTCACGATTATGTCTCTTTTTCTAATATTTTTATGTACAGCGCGGTGAGCCCAGTCCTAGGCTGGGGTACCGCGCTATATTAGACAATTAATAATAATAATATTCATTTAAAGTCAGGCATATGAAAAAAGCCAAAATACGAAGAAACTGAATTTATTGCTTAATTAACGCACTACGAAACTTCTTCGCGATTTGTCTCTCCAACACTCCCCCTCTTTTTTCACTACCACACACACACACAGAAACACACTCATAAAATATCTTAATTCAATTTTTAAATCCCCTAATTGCAAACCATTACACTTTTTTAGCAAAAAAAATTCATGCTAACTTTATCTTCTTCTTTTTTGTTCTTGTCATTGCAGACCTTTCAGACTTCACACACAACTATATCACTCCCTGAGTTTGTGCTTGACCAAAAACTTGATGAGTGCAAAGTTTGAGCGCTGAAGGTACACAAAAGTTGTTTATTCTTGCAATTTAAACTCTACCATCCTGACTGATTCCACCCCTCTGACCGATAGACGACAATGCGGGGTGCCTTACATACCTTGACGTATAAAAAAGTTATTGAATAGTTGGGCGAATACACATTTGGTTTGTTTTATTTAATTAATGTATGTTAATTTTTAAGTTCATCATTATGTTTGTTAAATTGAATGCACATCGTGGTGAGCCCAGCCCTAGGTTAATAATGATAATTTGTGATTTTTTAATTTTGAATACAATTTTACTTAAAGACATTTTCCATACGAGTGTTGAAAAATAGTTTGTATTAACTGCTATTGCATCAGTACATAACATCCCTCACATTCCTTGTCTACTTTAACATCCCTCACATTTCTTGTCTACTCCAACATCCCTCACATTCCCTGTCTCCTCCAACATCCCTAACATTGTATGTCTACTCGAACATTTCTCACATTGTACGTCTACTCACACATCCTCACATTGTATGTCTACTCCAACATCCCTCAAATTGTATGTCTACTCACACATCCCTCACATTGTATGTCTACTCCAACACTCCTCGCATTCCCTGTCTCCTCTAACATTTCTCCCAATGTATGTCTACTCACACATCCCTCACATTGTATGTCTATTCCAACATCCCTCATATTGTATGTCTACTCTAACATCCCTCACATTGTATATGTACTCCAATATCCCTCACATTGCCAGTCTACTTAAAAAAACATCCCTCACATTGCCTGTCTACTCACACATCCCTCACATTGCCTGTCTACTCACACATCCCTCACATTGTATGTCTACTCCAATATCCCTCACATTGTATGTCTACTCCAACATCCCTCACACAGTATGTCTACTCCAACATCCCTCACATTGAATGTCTACTCCAACATCCCCCACATTGTATGTCTACTCCAACTTCCCTCACATTTTCTGTCTACTCCAACATCCCTCACATTGCCTGTCTACTCAAACATCCCTCACATTGCCTGTCTACTCCAGCCTCCCTCACATTGTATGTCTACTCCAACATCACCTTTCATGTGACTTGTACATGTTCCAGACTTGCACAGACACATGTGCTCACCAGACATTGTATTTCTGTTGATCTTTGTTGGTAAGTTCCTAGGAAAGAAAAGATGACAGCTGTCAAATTTTCTTTTCAACACTTTGTGCATTAATCTTCTGCATGTGTCCATCCATTTGTTGAGTAAATCGTTATCCATACACATGTAAAGGACAAACTGCTGATTTTTATATGTCTTCATAAACATAAGATACGCTTATTTTTATTGATCCAAACAAATAGAAATGTTTTTCATTACACACATTCTAACCAAGACAACATATTACAATTATAACAATTTGAACACAGGACATCTTAAATAGCTCCCTAACGTTGAAACCGGCCATAAATGAACTCCTTTGGTGGCAATAATGACTAAATTAGTGATCATTTAGATTTGGTAACAGATACGCTTGTAAAGTCGTACACACTGGGGGAACAAAAGAAGTGTTATATCTTTCAGTCCTAATTTTAAGATAAATAATTCGCCCAGAGCGAGCTGATCTTAGCTATCTGTTATAAAGAGGGTGGGATGTATCATGCAATTGTTTTAGTTTTTTTAAGTTTTACAACAGCATTTTTCCTCAAATAGTTTTTCAAGTGAAGGTTTGATGTCAGACGATGAATTCCCACACCAGCAGGTGATACTGACGTTCAGTAGGCTGCACAATGTTGCACTGTAGAATAAATTAATAACATGTTTGTTTACGCCGAAATTTAAAAAAAATATATATTTTAGAATAATCGTTTTTACGTGTTTTTAGACACAAATAGTCCTTGTTCATGCCATATAAGCTTATTATTAATAGTGACTCCTAGGTAATTATTTACATCCTCTTGCTCTATACTGTAAATTTTTATTGTGAGATCTGCGATTGGGTGATTCTCCTTTCGCAAATTCTTTTCATTTTTTAGGCATTCATATAAAGAAAAATGTTCCTCTCATCTAATGATAAATTTGGTATCTCAGTCGCGGTATAAGCTTTCTAATTTATATACCAAGCCAATGATTGTGATATCATGTAACCAGTGTTAAATCTAGGCATTAAAACCTCAATTAAAATCTTCCAGTAAAGGTTAGTCAAAATCTATTCAACCTAACGACTACAGGGTTCACCCTCCACCCACCCAACCCCACACCCTTGTGATTTTCATACCTTGTCACGTGGGTTGTGATGGCCGAATGAATTAGGGTTTTTATGAACTGTGACAATTCAGACTTATCCCTCGGATATAACCAAGTGCAAAGTTATCTAAGATATATTTATCTGCGTAATTGTAATTTCTATCGCTATTATTTTATGCTAGAAGTTAGATTTGCTTGTAATAAAAATAAGATTTTTTGGAGGTGGGGGGTAAAAAAAAAGTGTGTGGGGGGGGGGGGCTTTTGACAAATAATTTCACAAATGATAAAGATGCGATACCATATACGATATCTTTGGGATCAGTCCTGAGAAAATAATAGATATCTTTGGGATCAGTCCTGAGAAAATAATAGATATCTCTGGGATCAGTCCTGTGAAAATAATAGATATCTTTGGGATCAGTCCTGAGAAAATAATATATATCTTTGGCATCAGTCCTGAGAAAATAATATATATCTTTGGGATCAGTCCTGAGAAAATAATAGATATCTTTGGGATCAGTCCTGAGAAAATAATAGATATCTTTGGGATCAGTCCTGAGAAAATAATAGATATCTTTGGGATCAGTCCTGAGAAAATAATAGATATCTTTGGGATCAGTCCTGAGAAAATAATAGATATCTTTGGGATCAGTCCTGAGAAAATAATAGATATCTTTGGGATCAGTCCTGAGAAAATAATAGATATCTTTGGGATCAGTCCTGAGAAAATAATAGATATCTTGTTGTCTTTGAAATAAATTCACTCCTCATATGCGACAGCTTGTAATAAAGACTCACACACACCACACCCAAACACACACTCACAAACACATGTGCCTGTTGATAGAAAAATCGCTTAAATATGGAGTAAAAACAAAATTTCAAAATTATACTTTTTTTTAAATGCATGCATTTATTGACAGAGCATTAAGGTTCGCTACAGTATCCCCCTCGATCTCTTCACCCCCACGCTAACAGAGACAATCTTTTTGGCGTTGTGTTAGATTCGCTACAGTATCTCCCTCGATCTCTTCACCCCCACGCTAACAGAGACAATCTTTTTGGCGTTGTGTTAGATTCGCTACAGTATCCCCTCGATCGCTTCACCCCCACGCTAACAGAGACAATCTTTTTGGCGTTGTGTTAGATTCGCTACAGTATCTCCCTAGATCGCTTCATCCCCTAGCTAACAGAGACAATCTTTTTGGCGTTGTGTTAGATTCGCTACAGTATCTACCTCGATCGCTTCACCCCCACGCTAACAGAGACAATCTTTTTGGCGTTGTGTTAGATTCGCTACAGTATCTACCTCGATCGCTTCACCCCCACGCTAACAGAGACAATCTTTTTGGCGTTGTGTTAGATTCGCTACAGTATCCCCTCGATCTCTTCACTCCCACGCTAACAGAGACAAACAACAATAGTCATAGTTATAAAAGTAAAATCACATCCGCTTCAAAGATATGATTTTTCTTGAAAGAAATCAATCATTTAAAAAGCTCTAAAACCAGATATAATATTTGCAGCCACAATCATTTAATTTTTTTTTTGAATCAACAAATATTCGCTTGATTTTTAAAACATATCATTAATAGTTAAAGAACATGTAAGTGTTATTTTAAAAAAAAATACTCAATATTCTTTTTAGGATGAACAGATTATGAAGAACATTTTAAGGTGTTCAGAACATTGACAGTTCAAAGTATGTTTACTGTAAAGTGTGGGCCACCATAATTTACAGATATGTTCACATACTGTACAAGCTTTGTTATAGGTTTGTACATCTACGTAAACATCCTCCACCGGGTAATATTACTTTTTGTAAAAACACTGATTAACATACGCTATAGAAATTGAAAATTGCACACAGAAACGTTTGGATCTTGTGTAAAGCATTGCTACATTGTGAACTATTATACATACATTGTTAAATTGAAGTAATTACATTCTTGCGCACTTAAAAAATAGAACAAATATTAAATTCCCTTCTAAACAATGAATACGCATCAAGGCGACAGACACAATCCTACAGAAAATTAATTCGTTTAATACCCAGTTCTATGAGCGTTTCTTGATTGAGAAAAGCTCCACCAAGCTCCACCAATCTCCAACACCCCCCAATAATCCCACTACACACCAACACAAAAAACTCATGCCACACCCAACACTCACAACACACTCCCTACTCCCACTCCTCCCAACACTTCAACCACTCCCCCACTCCAAACAATTCTACCACTGCCCAACCCATCACTCCAACTACTCCAACTACTGTCACCTCTGCCACCACTTCCACCACTCCCTTACTCCCCCCAGCACTCCCATTACCCCCACCACTATACCACTACCACTACCCCACCACAACAACCTCTTCCATACCCCTATCACTACTCCCACCAAAAAACCACCACGTCAACCCTTCCCACCAGTCCGAATAATCCCACCACGGCCACCACTCTCACAAACCTCATCATCCCAACAACTCTACAACCTCCACCAGTCCTTACCCCACTACTCCTACCACTCCCCCTCTCCCCCACTCTTACCCTCCCACCACTCCAACTACTCCCAATACTCCCACCATCCACCACACACACCCCACATCCACTACTCCCCCACCACTCCAACTAACCCTACCACATCCACAACTTCTTTTACACCCCCCTCTCAGGCCAACCACTCCTCCTCAACTACTCTACCTACCCCGCCATTCCATCAACTCCTCCAACCCCATCACTTCCCTACCCCAACCACTTCCCTAACCCCACCACTTCCCTACCCCCACCACTTCCTACCCCCACCACTTCCCTACCCCCACCACTTCGCTACCCCCACACCCAACACCCCTGAAACCCACCACTTGCCCACCCCATTACTCCACCAACCCCGATCTACTCCACCAATCCCTCACCCAGACCATCTCTACCACTCCCACCGCACCTTCCCCCAACCACGCTACCACCCCACCACTGTCACTACTTCCACTTCACCAACTATTCCCACCACTCCAGCGCCGTCTTGGTACTGGTCAAATTGAAAACTTTAAAAGAAGAAGAAAATAAATGTGCAACATTGTATTGGCCTTATTCACAAGTCGAGCCAAAATAGCACCAACCCGGAACAGCACCAACCAGGAATGTCACCCACCCGGATCAGCACCAACCTGGAACAGCAGCAACCCGGAACAGCACCAACCCGGAAAAGAGATCAGGATCATCTCCTACATTATCGCCCCAACCCGCTTACTCCAACCGCTTCTACTACTTTCAACTCTTCCACCACTGCCACCGTCCCACTACTCCCCATACCACCCCACCCCACCACACCACCCGCACCACAACCCATGCCACACAAAACTAAACCGTTTCCACCATTGTTACCTTTGAAGAATCGCACTCATATCATGTAATTAAAATTAAATCCCATTTTGTACAAGAATACATTAAGGGCAAAGAATACTCGTCTCCACTACTCTTGTGTTAAAAGCCCTTTCCATGTGATAATTTTTGGTCGAATATCAAATTTTGGCCTACAAATGTCAGATGCGGCCTTCTCCGTTAACCCGTATCCTGATTTGTCCATCGTATGTGTTCGCACACTTGCTTTTCACCGTGTTTCTGATTACATTCCACTGTAATCGTTCCCCCCCTCTCTCCATAACTCTCAGTCCTGTCAACACTGTCATTAGTACTCCGTGTCCACTGTGCTGCACCAAATATGCAGCTTCTCTGTGAAACAAATTATTATTTTTTTTTAAATGCTGTTTATTTAATCCGCAAATAATTGGATGAAAAACGTAAATTCATGGATCCTAAAAACATGAGTGGCGAACCCAGATGAGTTAAGGGGGACTTTTCTTTGGGATTGCTAAAAAAATGTCCCGCATATAGTAGATATGTGTTGAAAGAAAAAAAATCTAACAACGTACAGGGCATAAGCTACTCTTCTTCATCAAATTGTGCAAACGAGGTAACTCTTTAAATAAAATAAAGGAATATAGATCTATATTTCTTTCATCCAAGGCGCTTTTCTTGCATTTTCAAAATTAAATAGCTCAAATTTCCAAAATTATTTTGTTCTTTAAATAATAAAAATAGTTCATAAAATGTTTTACCTGTCGTGATTTTAACTCTTAATGCTGCTGTAGTATGAAATTAAAACAACACACTATCCCTACGTGGCCTTGGACAGAGCGTTTGGAAGGCGTGATAAAAAGCTATCCCCCTCCCCCCGCATCCCCCATGGGTGACAGTAACCCTAGCTGTGCCACTTAGACCACTTACCAGCCACGTCTTCCAGATCTCTGCGTACTTTCTGTTTGCGTTCCACTCGTTTCAAGTCCTCGCGCCATTTTCTTTTCAAGACGTAGTGCAACCTGCCATCCCCAAATTCTGTCATGAGAAATAGAACATATCATAGCACTGTTAACACATAGATCAGTAGCTATCAGTCTTGTTCGTGCCGAGAAAACTCGTTAACATTTGCCGTTGTGGCGACACACAATCATAAGTGTTCGTATCAATCCAAAAAAAAGCGTAAATGACAAAATAAGGAATTAGGGGTAGGGTTGGGGGGTTTGAGTTTGTTATTATAGAATGGAGTGGTCAAGAACTGGTGTTATTTGGGTTTTCTACATGATGTGGTTTATATATTGTATATTAATAATACGCTTTGAAAAAAAATCACAACAGAGAATTGTGTATGATTCTAATTTACCGGAAATTTGATGTATAGAAAGTTTGTCGAGGGAAAGTTGATCGACGGAAGTTTGGTTGAATGGAAGTTTGGTTGAACTGAAGTTTGGTAGAATTTTTTTCTCAGCTCACACAATCACAATTTCGCCAAATTTATTTCAACAAAATTTCCGAATACGATGTTTCTGTGTCCAAATTTGTTGTAATCGTTCAGACTAAAGATGTTACATCCGGATTTTTGACAAACAGTTTTTTTTCTTTTTCTTTTTTGGTTTTCTTAATCCGGCTTAAATCAGATTTTCGGTTTAGACAAAGCATTTACTGCCTGCATATATTTGACATACTTTTATACTTAACTGACTTCGAGCTTGAACAGAATGTATTTTAAATACTAAAATGACTTCTAGCTTGAATAGCATTGATTGTATATGCTAAACTGATTTCGCTTTAAAAGCATTGATCGTATATGCTAAACTGATTCAGAAAGAAACAATAATAAGAATCCCTTGCCAGATGTAGCACACGTCACGTGTTCGCTCCAAGATTCACTCACTGCTAAAAACCAAAATTAAAGGCATAACAACAAACACGTCAGCTCTCATACCCAAGCAATGTCATCCCTGGTTGAAACATGAATGTTTGTACCGTAATGGAAGTTGATTGTACTCACTTGGTGAGAAATCACTTGGCGTACTTTCTTCGGTATTATTCGGACCAGCGATTTCGATGTCTTCTATGGATGAATAATTGGTTTTATGCGAATCAGGGTTTAATAAATTTCGTATAATAAAAGTAATTAATTGCTATAGGATTTGGCATTTAATGGCGGAAATCTATTAATAGAACATCCGGGCTTACAGTTTGACGAATCCCATTAAATGGCGGAAAAATACTTATAAATATCCGGGTGTTCTGTTTGGCCAATCTCTCAACAGTTGCTTAACACTTCTACGATAATGTGAGTTAGCTTGTTGGTCTTAACTTAAAAGAAAACTCGTTTTAAAACTTTATTTGAAAATTTAAAAAAAAAACAAGTAGTTGCTGCTATATATATATATATATTCGGAAATACATTGTTGGAAGTCATGTTTTACGAAAATATGGTCTAAAAATAGTAACATTACGTTTTCTTAGAAATGACAAACATAAAGATTACCTTATGACGGGGCTGATAACCTTGAAAAGATCTATAAAAACATATTTTATATGGGTAATTTGAGTCAAGATGAGTAAATATTCAGTTTAAGATGTGTACTTGATTGGCGAGGAACACATTGAAATATTAATCCATAAAAATACAATGTATTGAACGTTGACAGGATTGCTCACCAATAACATCGATGGCCTGTCTCTTGACTCTGTGGACAACTCCAAGAACAATCAACACTGCCACAATTAGCACTAGCGGGCTCACTCCACCTGTTTCACACGAGAACAAAGAGCAAGTCAGTTTTGAGATGGTTATGTTTTATTTCACCGTCATGGTCACACGTCACAATACATACTCGTGACTTGTCAGTTTGGCAAAATACCCAAGGGCCACTTTGGGGTTCTTCGGGCCAAACATTATATTTGGGTACGCCACTGGGAGTGGGGGGGGCGACACAATTTCAATTGCCAATTCTCTCCCTTGGGTCTGATTCCAGGCACTGACAACAAGATGTGCCATCTAAATAAAATAACGTTTGCTGACAGATATGTTTACAGCTTCAGATTGTTTTAAGGTCAAACGTGTGTTTTACGGGAATACTTTTTAATGTAAATTATTAAAATTATGGATCTAAATTTTTTGAAACATTAAAATACCATTGGCGTTATATTGACCTTTACCTATATATACCTTTTGGTAGATGTCCCTAGTTTTATTTGATTCAATATTTCGATAAAAAAATCAGGTACGCGGCCCAAGTCCGTCGTTTTTTCTAACCCCAGTCGAATTATTTTTTGTTGTTGTAAATTTCAAGAATCGTATTGCCATAAACGGGGTACACTTGAATATGTATCAAAAACATACTCATAATATTCAAAAATTCTTGGGGCCACGGAGCCACAAAATAATTTTTTCCTTTCATAAGCGATATAAATACCGGTAGGCTTAGATAACAATATAAGGTTTTACGTGAAATGATAGATGTTGGTCCATTTACTTGGTAATAATGAATTTGTTTTTAAAACTTGCTTCAAGTTTAGCTAAATCTATAAGCAATGAAAGATTCTTCTTTTATTGTCCCGTCTTTCTCAGAGGCGTAAGTGGGTTTTTGACGCCCTTGGCTAATTTATTTTTGGCGCCCTTGATAAATTGACAAGTTTCAACTTTGCGACTTTTTCAATTGTTAGAAAAATAATTAAATTTCTCTTATTTTATTTATGACAATAATTACATAGTCTGACAGTGACAGTCATACAACGTGGATATAAAAAATGCAAAAGACAGGAACAATGCTAATTTACAGTTCATTATTTACTAAATAATACCAAATAAATTGGTGGATAAAACTGAATATTGTTGCGTTAAGACAGACTACAGCAATACTTGAAGTATCGTGTATTATAAAGAAAAACAAAAGTGTCAATGTATCATACTCACTATCTCATACATAACGATAGAAACTCGCAATTAAAAGTAAATTTAAGTAAGACTACACCGATACACTCATATGTCCTATAACACTACACCGATACACTCCTATGTCCTATAACACTACACCGATACACTCCTATGTCCTATAACACTACACCGATACACTCCTATGTCCTATAACACTACACCGATACACTCCTATGTCCTATAACACTACACCGATACACTCCTATGTCCTATAACACTACACCGATACACTCCTATGTCCTATAACACTACACCGATACACTCCTATGTCCTATAACACTACACCGATACACTCCTATGTCCTATATCAAAAGCTCAAAGCTTAACTTTTCTTGTTTTAATGTTTGCAAATTAGTGATTATTTCATCGAAGTTTATTTGACGAGTAAGTCCACGTTCGATGGAAAGAAGAGCTAGAGATGATGTGCGTTGTTGACCTGACGTCGATCTCAAGTAAATTTTTAATAATTGTTAGTTTGCTGAAACTCCTTTCAGCAGTGGCTACTGTGGTTGGCATTGTAAGAAATTTTTTCAGAGCTCGTTCGATATTCGGGTACGATTCTTGCAAATTCTTGCAACGCATTATTTCGTTTTACTATATAGTGTAGTGCGTTCAAAAAGAAATTTGACGAACATTTTAATGTGTGAACTGAAAAAAAAGATTCGACCAAATTTCCGTTCGATCAAATTTCCGTCGATCAATTTTCCGTCGAAGAAATTTCTTTCGATCAAATTTCCGGTAACCCATTAAGACTATGTGCACAACACGGGATATACCAAGCAAATGGGTTCTCTTTTTGAAGTATGGCTTGAACTCCCTTGTACTTCCCTGCCATGTTGGCCCCATTATCGTAACCTTGGCCACGTACATCTTCAAGTGTTAAACCATTTTGAAGTAATGCTGCTTTAATTTCCAAGGCAATTCCTTCTCCTGTTTTTTCTGTTGTGTTTATGAAACCAACGAACCTCTCTTCAATGGTATATTCTTTATCTGACAATTTCACATACCGAATTATTTCAGTTATTTGGTCTTTGTTCGATACTTCCGGGGGTGCTATCAAATATTATATTATAATATTTAGCTTCTTGAATTTCTTTTATTATTTCACTTTGTACTTTCGCTGATAACAAATAAATAAATTCATTCTGGATTGTTGGCTTCAAATAGCTAGTGTGATTTTTAATATGCGATTCAAGGGAATTTTTAAAACCAACATCAAACTGACTCACAAATTTTGTCAGATTCACATTTTCATATTCAGACTTGTTATCATTGCTCACATAAACTTCATTTTTTTCAAACAAGACATGTTGTGTATTTTCCACAATTTTAGATTTTTTTTAAAGTAAAATCTTCAGCTTTTACCTCCGTAGCAGGGGCATTCACCTCCACTTCCTTAGCAGGGGCATTAACTTTCATTTCCGTGTCATAGGCATTGTCTTCACCATCCAGTCCATCCTTTGAACTTGAAGCACACACATTTTCATTGTCAGTCTCAGATTTTGCGTTGCTCGTTTTAAGCCAGTTTTGTAAACCAAATTATTGTTCTTTCTCACTTTTTTCCTTAGCAAGACGTTCTGTGCGGTATTGATGTCCGCTTTTTTTCTTCCGATCCATGTGTAACTTTTAAGTTCGAATATATTTATTTTCTGAATAATGAATTAAATTAATAACTTATTTATTCTTATTAAGAATTGATCAGTTGATTTCACACTAAAAATCTAAAATGGATCAAGTATTAATAACATCCAATTAATTCTTAAATCTCTTGCGAAACACAACATTTTTACAACAAGTTCAGACTGTGCAGTTTTGTTGTTTTTTTCCCTTCCGGTTCCGGTAGACTGCAGTTCAGCGCTTCCGTTAGCTGGCGTATTGGCGTATTTGGCGTGTTGGCGTATTGGCGTATTTGGCATATTTGGCGTGTTTACGTATTTGGCGTATTGGCGTATTGGCGTATTTGGCGTATTGGCGTATTTGGCGTATTGGCGTATTGGCGTATTGGCATATTTGGCGTATTGGCGTATTTGGCGTATTGGCGTATTGGCATATTGGCGTATTTGGCGTGTTGGCGTATTGGCGTATTGGCGTATTTGGCGTGTTGGCGTATTTAGGCGTATTGGCGTATTTGGCGTGTTGGCGTATTGGCGTATTGGCGTATTTGGCGTATTGGCGTATTTGGCGTATTTGGCGTGTTGGCGTATTGGCGTATTTGGCGTGTAGGCGTATTGGCGTATTGGCGTATTTGGCGTGTTGGCGTATTGGCGTATTTGGCGTATTTGGCATGTTGGCGTATTTGGCGTGTTGGCGTATTTTGGCGTATTGGCGTATTTGGCGTGTTGGCGTATTTGGCGTGTTGGCGTATTTGGCGTGTTGGCGTATTTGGCGTGTTGGTGTATTGGCGTATTTGGCATGTTGGCGTATTTGGCGTATTGGCGTATTTGCCGTATTTGGCGTGTTGGCGTATTGGCGTATTTGGCGTATTGGCGTGTTGGCGTATTGGCGTATTTGGCGTGTTGACGTATTTGGCGTTTTGGCGTATTTGGCGTATTGGCGTATTTGGCGTATTGGCGTATTTGGCGTATTGGCGTATTGGCGTATTTGGCGTATTGGCGTATTTGGCGTATTGGCGTATTTGGCGTATTGTCGTATTTAGGCGTATTGGCGTATTTGGCGTATAGGCGTATTTGGCGTGTTGCTAATAAAATCATATTGACATTTGTATGCTAAGAAGCCCCGCAAAGGCCACAAACATAATACAAAATATTATAATGGTTTAAATGAAATATATTTAGATATCATTAAGTATTCACCTTTTTGTAATCGAGGATAAAAGTGAAATATTTATTTAAATAAAAACTGCCCCAATGCCAAGCCGTTGTAACGCCTCTGGTCTTTCTAATTTAAATTTCCACATACCAATTATTGTTGGAGAAATATTTTAATCTAAATTGGTACACACCCAGAATGTATTTGACATGGCAAAAGAATGTACATGTAACCTGATAACGCTTTTGATTTTTATTTCCGAATGCAAACCTCAGGGAAAAAAATAAATATACATATATTCCAAGATAATTTCCACAAAAAAGACTAATAGTACCTGTCACTGACGCTGTATGATTGAAAATTGTATCAAATGTCTCACTATTACAAACTGCAAAGAAAGAAAAAAAATATGTATACATTATTCAAAGTATCTTATTCAGATATGTTAAATTAGTCTTTTTTTTTCTATTGTGTTTTATTGTATACAAATGCTTTTAAAGCTTGTGATATATTGTATAATTATTGCTTACCTTACGTGTCCAAAGACAGTTGTTATACAGTTATTGTTACCAGGGAATGACCCTTGGTTTCATTATAATCGATGTTAGACTATCCAGTGTCAACAACATCTGGAAGCTTTTTTTCCTCTATTTTCAGTTTAATTCTAGCAGAAATTATTGTTAGTCTTTGAATGCCATCTTAAGATAGAGTTTGTGGCAGTAAACCATTTCATATTTAATTCATCTTAGGATCTCGTTTCAACGTGTAGTTCGAACAAAAAAAACCGTTAAAAATTAAATTTTTAAAAATGTAAATTTAAATGAAGTAATTTTTGAAGAAAAAAAACACTTATGAATGTTGAAAATGTAAATATTATAAGGAAACATCTGATTACATCAATTGTTTTCTCAGCAATGTTTCTTTTTCACATTATTTACCTTGAGAATCGATAGTGCAAGTAAATGTTTCATTTATTTTATCATGCCTGCCAACGCCTAGTAACTCCAAAGTGCAGTAATAGAACTCTGTTTCTGTACAGGTGTAATTTGCAATTTTGGCAATAAGGCCTTCATTATTGGGCAGGATGGCTGTTTCCAAATGTTTGACCTGGTAGAAAGAATCGTTAGGACGGATGTCTGTATATAGATTTTAGATGGTGAACTTGAACAGCGCTTCTCAGCATGTTTTTCTCGTGCTCCAATTATACATAATTTTACCTCCACAACCGTAGTTTCTTTATTTCTATTTAGAGATTTCTTTTTTATGTATCATATGCTTCTTTATATAACATATGAAATGTTGTCTAAAAAAGTGTTCGTGCATCCTTAAGAAATATATGTGACCCCCTCTAGGGGTCATATGATTACGTTGAGAAACGCTGAACTAGACGATGTGTGCTTATCTTAATGAAGTGCTCCACACATTAGGATTGTGTAGTAAAACAAAATACATTCCAGCATGGATGGATCATCCAATATATTACTGACTTGCTCGTCTGTCTTTGACAAGGGGTTTTGGAATGAATAGGTTTTTTATTTGTGGTTGTGATTTCTAGTAAGCAGCGCATTGAATTTCAATGAAATGCATAGTACAGTGTTTCTTTCAGTCATCTCTCTGGTGCAGTGCCACCACCCCCTCCCTTTGGGGAAAATCAAGTGCACCGCGGTGCAAAATGTGTACCACAAAAAAAAAGAACATTATATTTCAAAGGAAAAGGAAAACCTACCAAATTGTAATTTTTTAAAATAATTTTTAAAACAATAGAAGCGATTGCCATTAACCTATTATAGTGGATAAAATATATGAAATATCTCTAAGCTCAATATATTTGATGATCCGAAATATCTTACGCAATTCAAGAGGCTTACGTCATTCGATAATACTATCGCAATGTTTCGAAAATTGGCCGCGCCCAATTATGAGCCGAAATCTTATTTCATGTTCTTCTCATATAGTGGTATTTTTATTTCTTTATTTTTGGTAACTTCACAATGTTAAAGACTTTAACATGCTATTAAACAATATTTACGTCAAACTCAAGGATTATAATTTTAAGACAATTCTCTCTATGTATTAAGCATGAGCAGTTTGTTTTAAAATTATGCTTTATCATCAAAGCATGACTTTTAAAGTATAGAAATATTTTAATTATAAATACTATAATGGCTTAATGCTCTTAAATATATCTTTATTAGTATAATTTTACATATACACGATTCCGTTTACGTTGAGCTAGAAAAAATGGAGAGTTTATATATATATATATATATATATATATATATATATATATATATATATATATATAAAACAAAATATAAAAATATAATGGGAGCATTTCATCGCAAGCGTTTATTTTCCTTAAAATAGATTTCCAATTGAGTTCCTCTTTTTAATGCCACAATAATAAACAATCGCCTCCACCTAATGCAAGCACTTTTTATTTAAATTATTTTGTTTTAGATGAGAATCTCAATATTCTAAAGGGCGCCACGCCTGAAATGGATTTGGTTCATGTTGGCCTGGGGTGCATTTAGAGATATCCTTGATCATCATTGTGGCTTATTTTAGTGTTTCACGCCCAAAATACTGAATTGTCTCTTCAAAATTGTCTAAAATAAACACCTAATTCAAGAATGCCCGAGAATCTTCAATGCCCTCAGTACCCTAAATTTGTACTCACCTCTTCCCTCACTCTGATCAGCATGAAACTATGGGGTTCAATATAAACCTTTTCCAAATGATTATTCTAGGTACGCCACAACTCAGTTAATTCAGTTCACTGGGCGTTACAATGCCTCCCACAGACGTTTAAAAAATTCCTTTCCCCTGTGCAATAGAAAATATGTACCATTTGATTTTTTTAAAAAGTCGAACATTTTCTGGGGAGGTGACTCCACAGACCTTACTTTCTAACTCCCTTTTACTGTACAAACTCTGCAGTTATCAGAAAATGCCATCTCTCGATACATATTTTTAAAAAAAATTTCCTAGGCTGGCCACACCATTCGCCACTCTTTGTACGCCTCTGGCAGAAGTGTAGCTAGAGTGTTTGACACCGGGTCAATTTTCATTTTTATGCATCTCCCCTCAACTCTGAAACCCATTAAATACCACCAATGCCCATTTTGGCGCCCCCACTAGTGTGGTGCCCGGGGAGCTCTGCCTCCCTCAGCTACACATCTTGCCCTTGGCACTGCTATCCCCCCCTGGAAATCTGAAATCCCCTCCCGGAGGATATTGTCTGAAAAAAACACTGGAATACTGTACATACAATTTTCGGTGGTAACATGAGAAAATGGTAAATGTATAAATATATGGAGAGCAATGCATGTCGTGGGATTGGAAATTTGAAAAAAAAATTGATGTAATAATTTTATGTCAGAATAGGCGGATGAGTCTGTAAAAATCGGAATATGAATGATGTTAGGTTTGGCGTGTAACGAGTTGTATGATTTTATTGGTATGTAACTGTTTGGACATGTGATAGAGTCGTTAAGTTTCTCATTGTACGTATGCAGTTGATGTCATTTAGCTAACTTTTGTTGCTGTTGTTGTTTCAAATAAATAAAATTAGTTTGTAACATTTACAAACTTGAAATTCATCTCCGTAACTTATTGTCTCCGATCTACGAAGATCCAGTAGGGCTACGGGGAATTGTAGTGACGCATCGACGGAGCTTCTAAAGATAGTCAATCTTGCCTCATTGGCTTCCTCAATTTTCGGCCACAATTTTAGAAATTGGTGTTTTCCACAAGAAATTGACAGTTCTGAACCATTGACTGTGATCCAATTAAACTCTTCATCTGCTGATTATAGAATAATAAATGCAGACTGTTGCATGCTTTTCAGCTTTATGTTAGTCCATTAAAAAATTTCTTTAAGTATTTGTCAATGTCGTAATTGTATGGCAGATGATCGCGAACAATAAAAACACAGAATAATAGTCACGCATTATTTTACTCAATAGTATTAGTATAATACTTGTGGATTGGTGGGGCGGTTCTGTAGAGGGAGCATGGCCAAACCGAAGTATAATATATTTAAAATATATATAAAAGAGAGACGATATATTTATCTTTTCTGATTGCAGCTGTTGGTGTGGCTAGTGAGATCCATCCTCTAGTGGAAGTCTCTTTTACATATCCCACACACGGATGCGGTGGAGCAGTTTTTCCTGGCCTTTCTCTGCGCTCTCTTTACAGCTGCTTCAGGCCTGTAGAGCTCGTCGGCACATAGTGATCTTGCCTTCACGATGCCCCGCCATGTGGATCGATCCTCCGCCAGGTCCTCCCAATTTGAAATGTTGATGTTGGCCGCCTTCATGTCTCTTTTGCATATGTCTAAGTATCTGAGACGAGGCCGTCCAACTGACCTTTTCCTTGTCGACAGCTCGCTGTACAGCACGTCCTCAGGTATGCGACCAGGTTGCATTCGCTTGACATGCCCAAGCCAGCGGAGGAGTCTTTGGATTAGAATGGCTGAGACGCTGCACATATTTGTTTGAGACAGGACATCCGTTTTGGGTACTTTTTCTTGCCATTTGATGTCAAGGATGCGGCGCAGGCATCTGAGGTGGAAGCCATTGAGCCTTTTTTCATGCCTTGTGTATGTGGTCCAAGACTCGCATCCATAGAGGAGTGCGCTCAGTACGCAGGTCTGGTATACCTGCAGCTTAGTTCTTGTTGTGAGTTAGGCATTGGACCAGACTCTTTTCTTCAGTCTCGCCATGACAGTTGCGGCCTTCCCTATCCTACCACTTTTCTCATCCTCCATTGAGAGGGTACTCGAAATGTTCGACCCTAGATATGTGAATCTGTCAACAGCATCAAAGTTGCATTCGTCGATGGAGATAGTGGGGAGAGAGTCAGCGTCCTGAGCCATGTTTGTTTTCTATGACCTAATGGTCAGGCTAAACTCTTTGCAGGCAGCGGATAAGCTGGATACAAGGCTCGGCAGGCCGTCTGCTGAGTTAGATACTAAAGCGGCGTCATCTGCAAATACGAGCTTGCGTAGCATGACCTTTCTTATTTTGGTCTTAGCTCTAAGGCGCGCAATGTTGAATAATCTCCCGTCAGCTTTAGTGTGGATGTATATCCCCTCTCTGTTGTTCTTGAAGGCATACTGGAGTAAGATGGAGAAGAAGATTGCAGTGAAGTAGGAAATAGCACGCAGCTTTGCTTTACTCCACTACTTACTGGAAACGCTTCTGAGGTGGCACCATCAGAGCACACTGTGCCCTGCATGTTATCGTGGAAATTCTCGATGATGTTAAGCAGACGTGCAGGGCAGCCTATTTTTTTTTAGGATCTGGAAGAGGCCGCTTCTGCTGACAAGATCAAAGGCTTTAGTGAGGTCGACAAACGCGATGTATAGAGGCATATGTTGTTCCTTGCATTTCTCCTGCAGCTGGCGCAGAGAGAAGATCATGTCTATGGTTGACCTACCGGCTCGAAAGCCACATTGCGATTCTGGGAGTACGCGCGCTGCTAGGGTCTGCAAGCGTGTTAATGCAACTCAAGCGAAGGCCTTTCCAACTATGCTAGAAGGGAAAATCCACGATAGTTGTTGCAGTCACACTTGTCTCCTTTGTTCTTCTACAATGTAAAAATGTTTGCATCTTTCAACTCTTGTGGTAGCTGTCCCTGTTCCCAGCACATTGTAAGGAGATCGTGCAAGGGCCGTAATATAACTTCTTTACCACATTTGAGAACTTCTGGTGGAATTCCATCATTGCCAGGGGCCTTCCCACACGCGAGACAATCGATGGCTCTACGTAGCTCTTCTAGGGTGGGTAGGGTGTCAAGCTCATCCATGACCGGCAGGTCTGGGATATCGTCCAGGGCAGCGGTTGAGACATGGTTCATTGTTGCGTATAGTTCCAAGTAGTGCTCAATCCACCGTTTGAGTTGTTTATCCCGATCAGTAATAAGTTCCCATGTTTTTTACATTAAGGGGGCAGTCTTGGAGGTCAGAGGCCCTGTTGCTTGTTTTATATTCTCGTACATAGCCTTTGCATCTCCTCTATTAGCAGCTGACTGTATGCTGGAGCTTAGATTGAGCCAATATGTGTTAACGTAGTGGCGAGCTGCCTGCTGGGTGTTTTTCTTGGCACTTTTAAGAGTTTGTAGAGTGGCTGGGCAAGGACTGTCTTTATAAGCTAAGAGAGCCTTTCTTTTTGCATCAGTGACATGCTACATTTCCTGCCAGTGAGCCTCGAACCAATCTGCACTTTTGCGTTCTCTCTTGCCAAATGAAATGATAGCTGAACTATAGATAGTGTCTCGCAGATGTGATCATTTTGACTCAATAGTTTCTATTGGTGGCATTTATTCAAGAGCTTCTTGTAGTCTATGGTTGTATTCTTCCGATCTCTCTGGGTTATTGGTGGAGTAGATGCTTATGCGTTGTTTGCCCTTGCTTTTTGTGTGATACAGTTTCTTTGGCAGTAACCTTATCTTGCTAGCCACTAAGGAATGATATGTATCGCAGTCTGCGCTATGGTAGCTGCGTGTGAGGAGGACACTGGCCAGTTGTGTGCGTCTTGTGAATTTGAGATCTAATTAGTGCCAGTTTTGGGAGCGGGGATGCCTCCATGACACTTGGTGAATATCTTTACAGTTGAAGTAGGTATTTGTTACACATAGTCCAATTAAGCAGCACAGTTCCAGTAACCTCTGCCCATTTTCATTTAGATTGCCTCTTCCAAAATGACCAAGGCATGTAGGCCAGGCCATGTGATCACTTCCAACTCTTGCATTGAAGTCACCCAAGAGGTAAATTGCTTCGTTGTTGGGTATGCTGGCTATTGTTTGATTTAAATCTTCATAGAACTGGTCTTTCGCTTCTGAGCTGGAGGAAAGTGTTGGAGCATAAGCACTGATTATGTTGGCAAATCCAGAAGACGTTGATAGACGTATGGTAAGTATTCTATTTGTACCCTTTGTCCGGGGTTCTATGGATAAGCAGAGTACGTTTTTTATAGCACAACCAATCCCATGTTGTCGAAAAAAGTGTAGTTGTGTTCTTTTATGGTACCACATTCCGGGAGCCTGGTCTCCTGGAGGCACGCAATATCAATGTTTAGTCTGCTAAGCTCTCTATCAATAATAGCTGTCTTCCTTACGTCGTCAATGAGCTGCAGGTCGGCAGTAATGCCCGGACACATAGTCCTTATTTTCCAGCTTGCTAGTCGAAGAGCTGGTGTCTTCTTTTCTTTTGTTTTCATATTTCTAGGTGCATGTTTTTGTGGCCTACTTGTTGAGATGACCCTCTGAGCTTCACGCACCAAGTGAAGCAAACTGCTGTTTCCCGTGTTGTGTTCACACCTTTCGGCGATGCTGGAGTGTCCTCTCCAGTGAAGATAAAGCCTAGGCGAAGTAGTATGGAGAACAAGCTGCTGCCCAACCAGCAGAACCCCCCTCTCCACGCCATTGGTGGATCCAAGGGATCGTGTAGTGTTTATACGGCTTGGCACGATTGGCGTCACATGAGCTGCCGGAAGGCAAATGATTTCAAAAACAGATCGCCTAAGGAGCTCCAATTCCTGATTTTCTGTCGGGGTTTACTCCCTTAGCCTTTCCAATCTGGGTATATCCACAAGGCAGCGGAGGTTTGGAGTCAGAGTTTACCTCTCCTAGATGAGCTACCGGCCATATATATATATGCGGTCCTTTAAAGGAATAGCTGCCGCTCTTTCAAGGAATAGATTTGACACGTTGAAGTAATCCACCCTTGTATGCAGCTAAAGAACATTTTCTTAGAAGCTATTTAATTATTGATTTTAATTAGCTACTCGCAAAACAAAAGAAAATATTAAAGAATGATTTTCACCCTCGTGTCTGACGGACAGTTGTCATATCATAATTTCCGACAATCAAACATATTTAATTTAATACATGATAAAATTTGAGCTTTATTTAAGAACAAAAATAATAATCAGATTTTAAGAATGAAAAAAAAAAAGTATAACATTTTTTTTTTTTAAATCATCCTCATAACGGTTGATTATCCCCTTACCTAGAATAGTCCTGACTCGTCCAAGTAGTAGATTACATAGCAGGATTATGAATAGATCCGTTTTAGATGCGTTAACGCCCACAGCCATTACGCAACACGATGTTCTCATCGCCCGTGTAAGAAATGAAAAGGAAATGTCAACGACAGCGAATTTCATGGAGATGGCGTGAGTCAATCTGTTGTGTTGTCGCAATCGACAGCCACGGCCTTGACACTACAGAAAATGCTTTGTGGTGTATAATCCGACAGTGAGATTGAACATGATAATCGTGTGCCTCCGCAGCCGTTGTATACTGGGTGGTATTTTGTATGAGTTGCCCCGCACTGAGACGGCAGAGGGTCGGTTAAAAACATTGTCACAGTGTCTGCTCGGTTCATTGCCACATGACCTGTGACGGACGTTGCAGTTACTGTGGGTCATTAGCAGAGTCAACAATGCATCGTCTGCCAGTAAGGTGCTTAATGAGTAACAGGTATTAAACATTCCTGTGGCAGAAGGAATGTTTAATCATTACACAAACAAAATAAAGAGTTGAATATATACTATATATATATATATATATATATATATATGTGTGTGTATGTGTGTGTATATATATATGTATATTTAACGTTTCAGAAAAAAAAGGAAAAGGACTTTAAAATATTATTTAAGGATATTTAAAAAATCTAGCTTTTAACATATCAGCCTTTCAATAGTAGTAGAAGAAAATAATTGTGTCTATTCAAAATAAATTTACAACGCTGCTGAATGATCACGTTAACGCGGTGCTAAATAAACGTTTTTTTTACGTATGACGTACTTAGATCCCAGAATTTCGCAGCGCACCCCAAATTAGAAACATCCAAACATGTATGACGTCAGGGTAGTTAAGTCAAAGTAAAATTATTGTGGGTATGTATATGTATGTGTGTGTGTAAGTCTGTATGTGTGTGTGTATGTGTATGTGTGTGTGTCTCTGTTTTGGGTTGTGTATATGTGTGTGTAAGTATGTATGTGTGTGTGTATGTGCATGTGTGTGTATTTCTGTTTTGGGGTGTGTATATGTGTGTGTAAGTCTGTATGCATGTGTGTATGTGTATGTGTGTGTGTATGTGTATGTGTGCGTGTCTCTGTTTAGGGGTGTCCATAGGTGTGTGTAAGTCTGTATGTGTGTCTGTATGTGTGTGTGTGTGTGTGTGTGTGTCTCTGTTTTGGGGTGTCTATATGTGTGTAAGTCTGTATGTGTGTGTGTATGTGTATGTGTGTGTATCTCTGTTTTGGGGTGTGTATATGTGTGTGTAAGTATGTATGTGTGTGTGTATGTGTGTGTCTCTCTGTTTTGGGGTGTCTATATGTGTGTGTAAGTCTGTATGTGTGTGTGTATGTGTGTGTCTCTGTTTTGGGGTTTATATATGTGTGTGTAAGTCTGTATGTGTGTGTGTATATATGTATGGGTGTGTATCTCTGTTTTAGTGTGTGTATATGTGTGTGTAAGTCTGTATGTGTGTGTGTATGTGTATGTGTGTGGGTGTGTATGTGTGGGTGTCTCAGTTTTGGGGTGTCTATATGTATGTGTAAGTCTGTATGTGTGTATGTGTATGTGTGTGTATCTCTGTTTTGGGGTGTGTATATGTGTGTGTAAGTCTGTATGTGTGTGTATGTGTATGTGTCTCTGGTTTGGGGTGTGTATATGTGTGTGTAAGTCTGTATGTGTATGTGTGTGTATGTTTATTTGTGTGTCTCTGTTTTTGGGTGTCTATATGAGTGTGTAAGTCTCTATGTGTGTGTGTATGTGTGTGTATCTCTGTTTTGGGGTGTGTATATGTGTGTTTAAGTATGTATGTGTGTGTGTATGTGTGTGTATGTGTATGTGTGTGTGTCTCTGTTTTGTGGTGTCTATATGTGTGTGTAAGTCTGAATGTGTGTGTGTATGTGTATGTGTGTGTATCTCTGTTTTGGGGTGTGTATATGTGTGTGTAAGTCTGTATGTGTGTGTATGTGTATGTGTGTGTGTATGTGTGTGTCTCTGTTTTGGGGTGTCTATATGTGTGTGTAAGTATGTATGTGTGTGTATGTGTATGTGTGTGTATCTCTGTTTTGGGGTGTGTTTATGTGTGTGTAAGTCTCTTTGTGTGTGTGTATGTGTATGTGTTTGTATGTGTATGTGTGTATCTCTGTTTGGTGTGTGTATATGTGTGTAAAAGTCTGTATGTTATGTGTATGTTTGAATATGTATGCATGTGTGTATGTGTGTGTGCTGGTGTGTGTATGTGTGTGTGTGTATGTGTGTGTGCTGGTGTGTATGTGTGTGTGTATGTGTGTGTGCTGGTGTGTGTATGTGTGTTTGCTGGTGTGTGTGTGCTTGTGTATGTATGTGTGTGTGTGCTGGTGTGTGTATATGTGTGTGCTGGTGTGTGTGTATGTGTGTGTATGTGTGTGTGTGCTGGTGTGTATATGTGTGTGTATGTGTGTGTATACATATGTGTGTGTGTTTGTTTTTCAATAAGCCATTTTAGTTTGTGTATTACCATTTTTCATCTGCAGACCTTCGGTTGTCGGGGGATGTGCACGAGAATTTTGCAAGTTATTCATTTTGTCGCAGCCACGGGTAACTATCTTAACTTTTCCAGTTTCGACATTTCTTATTGATTTTGTATCATCAAAATCTGGCCGGATCTATTATCTTTCAATGTACCCTGGTCCTTTACACGTTTAGCAATAAAACACTAGTCGTGTCGTAGCTATTTCTGTCAGTAAATTGCGGGCTTTAACATTTTTTAATATTAAAACTATGCAATGGTAAATACATTTGTCACGTCGCCTTGCCCTAGACCAGTGGTTCTCAACCTGTGGGTCGCGAACCCTTTGGGAGTTAAACGATCCTTACACATGGGTCGCCTAAGGCCATCAGAAAACATATTTATGAAGTAGCAACGAAAATTATTTTATGGTTGTGTGTCACCACAAGATGAGGAAGTTTATTAAATGGTCGCGGTATTAGGAATGTTGAGAACCGCTGTCCTAGACCAATTCACATATTTTTAACATTTTCACATTTTTTTTTTTCAAGTATATGGAAAAGTGTCCATGTTTGACAAGACAGAGGTCATGTTTGGAGAGTCGGTTACTGTAACTTGTGATGCCAGCCGTACGGATGAACCACTTCCGTCATATGTAGAGAGAATTCGATCTTTGTACATGGCAATACAATTACAATCCGTGGATAAAAAGGAAAATTTTTCATTTGCTGTATTCGATTACGGTTGGAGGGGAGTACCTTTTATAGTAAGATTTATTTAGTTAATTCACATTCATTATGGTATTATTAATTACCTGGAGTTCAATACCATACCAAAGCCCGTAGATATAAAAACATCCCCAGCACCCCGGGTGGACGAGACTCGATAGTTTTGGACGGAAACTCTTCGAAGAGAAGGCAAACTCTGAATTCAAACCCGTAGATGGAGTCCCGTGGGCGGATAACATTGACACAATGGAATTTTTGGAATGTACTGTAACGCTAATGGTGCCACACTGCATCATCCCCATGTGATATTCCCCTGGGGTTAATCAGGTGCGTGGAGAGATAAGATGTGCTGTCTAGGGAACCAAATTATCCTCCTAAAGAAAAATTTCCGACCTTGTGATTTCATCCTGCGCAGTCTCCACAGTCGTCACATTGTACATGTGGATGAAAGAAACAAAAATCCTTATCTATTTCCATGTTTGTATATGGCTATGTGTAGCAGTCAGTTTAGCTATGCAGAGATACTTTGACTGTATAGATAATTAAATTAATGCCATACATTAGTGTTACAGCCTACCTTCGTTAATTTAGTACTCCTTCAGATGTTACGGCCTTCTTTATTTCGTATTCACCAATGTTTACAAATGTAACAAACTTCACCAGTAGACACGTTTAATGCTCAGTAGTTAGATAGGCACTACTTCGTCTAGGGCCTAGGGTGACAACTGTATACTAAAGTATGTTTAACTTGCCTGTCACACCAGGTCCACAATATAAAGCAAAACAAACGCGTCAAGGGAAGATAACAATAGCAGTTATTTATTTACAGGATCCAATCACAGCAAATTGTCAATTCACAACGTTCAATGAAGATAATATTAACTCTCAACTCTCTTCTCTACTCTCTTACTACTCTTGGCTTTAACTCTTGACGATCTAATTTCTCTAACTCCCCCCTAACGATCTCTTGGCTCCTCTCCCGACTAACTAACACACTTCCCTTTTATATCACCACACAAACACCCAGCATACACTAAAGGTCAACACTACGAACCAACTTCACGCTCTGACCTCACGACTTAAAACTAACAAAAACACTCACACGATCAACAACTCCCCTTACCAAACATTCACAACAATGTAGTTCACACAATTAGCCATGTTACTTTTTCCTTAGAATCGAGTACCAGGGACATCGTGGAAGATTGAGATGACCGGGGATAAAAATAATCGGTCTGACGATCCCAGCAGGAACAGAGATACGATGAAAATTGTGTTAAGAATAAACAAGGTCACATGTCTCGAAAACACGATATTCACGTGTACCATAAGACACATTGGTGGCGAATCATGGGCAAGAATGAGCGAAGCATTACGAGTTTATAAGCAGGGTAATTTATGTTTCTGATTATATTCACACATAATAATAAACTATTTAGTTGGAATGTCATTAATTCCCATATTATTTTAAATAAAAATCAGTTTTTTTTAAAGAAAATTGTGTCAAATTGTTTGATACAGGTTTGAAAAATTAATTTAAACCTGTCATGCTTTTAAAAATTATTATCGTAGACAACCCCCCTCTCCCCCTCCTCCCCCCCCCCCCAGCAGCTTTATCCGATTGCCTTATTTCAGGTAATATTTAGTAGATTCGTAGAACGTTACAAACAATTTCTGGCTCCGTGTGTTGTGAAGTGTGGACCAAACTTGTCTTTGTGTGCAGTGAAGTGTGGATCAAACTTGTGTGTTTGTGTAGTGAAATAAGATAACGGTGCCAGAAATTAAAACGACAGTAAGATTTGACACACATGGAACGACCTTCAAAGATAAAGGTCGTAACATTTATAAGCTCAGAACTTCTTAATAGAAATAAGATCTAACACCCCCACAGTTATTATTTGTGCATTGTCGCATTCAAAATATATCTTTAGGATGTCATCAAATTGAATATTAAAATTGTTTTGCATCTGTATGATAAATCTAATTATAAAGAAATATTAGTATACTTCATCATATTAAAAATATAAAGGTGTTTGACTTTTAACAAAAAATTCCTTTCTTCTAGCGCTTTTAATATAACTAGGTTTACAAACACACATAAAATCACGAAAGAACAGAGAGCACGATCGAGGAATCAGGCAGGGATTCTCGATACCTCTGAAAGCACCGACGCTGCATACGACAATTTCGTGAGTGGTATTCTTACAGTGGCTAAGAAAACTATCCCTAGAACCAACAGGACGGGCAAGTTTCACCCCTTTTTTGGAACAAGAGGTTGGCAGAGTTAGTTCGTAAACGGAAGATAGCACGGACCGAAGCCGGAAAGTATAAGACGACTGCTGCTCGTGCAGCTTAAAACAAACTGACGGCTGAATTCTGAAAGGAGGCCGATAGCGCCGAAAAGGACAAATGGGTTGGGATATGTGGAAAACTTAACCTGAAAGACGGAAAAACGGTCTGGCGATTCAGAAGCGTAGCGAGAGTGTTTGGCGCCCGGGGACGAGATTCGCGCCCGGGGACGAGATTCGCGCCCGGGGACAAGACTCATTTTAAAGCGCCCCTCAAACCCATTATTTTCATCAATAAAATATTATCAAAATACATTTCGGCGCCCTTAACTAGCTGGCTCCCGGGGACATCTGTCTCCCCCTCCCCCCCCCTTCACTACGCCTCTCTGGCGATTGATGGACTCCTGAATGGGAAAGGTCCGTAATCTGAGTCCATTGCAATCGACTACTTGCACGGCTACCACAGATGCCAAGAGCGCGGAGGCTTTGAATAAGCACTTTGCAAAGATTAATAGAAAGCAGGAGTCCAGAGAGAGCCAGCAGCTTGACCGTCTCCGGAAGCATGTAAAGTGTGGACTTCATGTTGAGATATTTACCGCACCTTTCACAATGACTGATTTCAGACAGCGATTGCAAAGTATAACGCCGCCAAGGTTACAGGTTCGGATAAGATCTGCAACGAAATTATCAATCACCTTGGCCCGATAGATAAGACAAAGCTATTGTCAATCATTGACAGTTCTTTGATAACCGGAATCCTACTGAGAGCTTGGCCTAGCGCTACCATACTCAATATTTCTATAAAAGTGAAGAAACTCGAACAACCGACCTGGTACCATCCGATCTCCCTAACATCGAGTCTAGGGAAGTTAGCCGAGAGAATGGTTAACCAGAGGCTCTACTGATACCTGGAGAGTACCGGTAGCCTAAGTCCAATACAGGCAGGCTTCAGCAAGAGAATGCAGAATGTAGACCAAGTGATCCGTCTTCTCCAGTCCATAAAGTTGGGCCGAATCAAGAATCAGGCTCTGAGATTCATCTGTGGTGCATTCATGACCACCCCCAACAGCTGCTGTAGAGGTCTTGTCCACTGTAGAACCGCTAAAATAAGGAGGGAAAAAGCAATACCAAATACCGTAGAGAGGTACCGATGGATAAACGAGAAGGAACTTTCGTTCCAGATGCAGAACAACGGGATGTCGGGCAGATGACAAAAGAAATCCTCTTTCATGCACCAGATCGTGGAGCTGGAAAGGATAGTCGACTTGCTCCAAAATAGAGAACGTCTGACCTTAATCCCAGTCCTTCTGCCATATGCGGAACCCTCACGTCCCTCCATACATTTGGCCTTGACCAGATGCAGCAGTGACAAAACGTAGCCCTGAACATGTTCAGAAAGCGGCTGCCCTTGAGACCATGGCTTTGTATGCCAAAATACCTGTTAAAGTGTTCACGGGCGGCTTTGCCAATCTGAAAGAAGGTACTGCTGAGTATGGTGCCGTCATACTATACCCAGCAGAGAAGGGGGGGGGGACAAAAATCAGGAACACTCGGGCCCTGTGGGACTGCTGCATCACACTTTAATGCGGAGCTTGAGGCTATACACAGGGCCCTAGAGAGCGTGTGTCACACATTGAAGGAAACCGAGCTTGCGGGGCTGGATGTGAACGTGTACTCAGACTCAATATATGCTCTAGAGACCTTAGGAAAGGGTCCAGGTACCCTTCTCATAGTTGACGTTATCATTGATGACGTGTGCAAAATCGATTTACTAGGAGGCAAGGTGACAGTGCAATGAATCCCAGGTCACATCAACGTCAGTGGCAATGAGAAAGTAGACACTGGCGAAAACCGGGAGTGCCCAGCCTCAGCCATAAGTACCAATTATTTATTTGGGAATAAAGAACTGGCTGGCAGACCACTTCAGGACGAAGTGGTGCATGCAATGGGCAGACAACACGACCGCCAGATGCTTCTTTTCAAATTTGTTCACTCCTATCAAACAAGACCCATGGTGGGCCGGTAGACAGCAGAGCTTATTGACGCACATGCGCACCGAGCATTGCCCCGAAGACACATACTTCTTGTGACTGGACAACAATAGGGATTCTACCTGCCGGCAGTTCCCGAGACACTAGAGCACCTGGTGACCGAATATCCTTCACTAGTTGATCCGGGGGAAGCCAGGACGGTTGGAGAGCCCTACGTGAGGAAAATATTGTATGGCTCAGCTAAGCAGATGGAGCTGGTAGCCATTTACTAGCCGGGGTCATAAGAGAGTAATCTCAGACCTTCACCAGAATATGTGTGTTAGTTGTCAAATGACGCAAGCGCCGCAAATTAACTTTAACGAGTAACCTATATACTCAATGTTAATGAGACATCTTTATAATTAATGGTATTTTGACATCTTTATAATCAATGTTATTGAGATATCCATATAATCAATAGTATTTTGATTTGCTACCTTTTTCCAGGTGAAAAAGAAGCAAAAAATGCACAACTGTCTCTACACCCGAAGAGAGGTAATGAGCAGTACAGTTCTTACAACAGCAAAGGAGAAAATATCACTTTGACATGCACTGTTAAGGTAATGGAATACGTATGTATTTTAATCATGTCACAGTAGCTTCATCGGGCTGGTATTGGTTGCTAACCTTAAAGGGTCGCAGTAACGTAATCGTGATTGAATCGTTTGCTAACCTTACGGGGTCACAGTAGAGACACCATAGTTGTATTGGCTGCTAACCTTAGGGAGAGGACAAACACCAATACGGGACAAAATTATACTTAGGAGTAAATTAAAAGGCAGGGTTCCAACACAGCTGACAGTCACCATAGCAAGCAGCCGTCCGAGCATAGAGTCACCAGAGCAGGGTTGGCACAAGAGCACGTTGTCCCATTAGCAGGTTGTCCCATTAGCAGGTTGTCACATGAGCAGGTCGTCACATTAGCAGGTTGTCACATTAGCAGGTTGTCACATTAGCAGGTTTGCATCCGAGAGGTTAGCAATCCCTTGGCCTGATTCCCATCAACATGTGTTACCGTTCACTGACTCGTGGAGACAGAATCATTTGTTTTCAATCGCAGAGCTATCCCTTAATGACGGTAGTCTTTTCATTTTAACAGCAAATTTTATCATTGGGACAACAAATAAATTAATCAAACAAATATTTTATTTATCTACAAGTAAAAAAATTATTATACCAGTCTTAAAGCAATTATTCACAATTAAAAATTATTAATTGTGTTTGTTTACAAAAGCATCTACAAGCAACAGTATTGGGATATCAGGTGCAAAGGGTTCACGATACCATGTTTTAGATGGGATACCACAAAAAAAACCAGATATGCAAAGTAACTTTCATAAAACAAATTAGTGGGGAGAACCAGACACTAATTGTATGTATTGACAGAAACAAAAAGTAATGTTACTGAAGTGCTTGAGTTACAGATGCAGTGTGGTTGGGGTGACGGATCTCAAGTAACTTGAACACCAAATTAACAATGTTGACGTATTTATTTACACTGTACATCAGTTCACAGTGGTAGACTGGACGTAGCTATACATTGAATACATGAATAACGAAAGTTTCATCAGTGGACTCGGGCGACGCATAGGCTAAGATCTGCTGATCAAAATATACTGCAGGTCCAATAAACATGAAGCTTTCGATATCTCTCTAATCGTTCTCTGTCGATTTCTCTATGGCCATTCATGTTATAACACACAGCTTTTAACAAACCCTTCCTTGGGACGTGGACTTCCCTGCATGTAATTTAAATAGCTCACTTTAACCAATTTCTCATATCAATATCATAAATCTCAGTGGTTCTCAACCTTTCTCTTACCGCGACCCCTCAATACAGTCCCTCATGTTGTGGCGACCCCCAACCACAAATTTATTTTCTTTAGTGTAGCCCTACACTACCGAAAATTTAAAAAGCTTTGTTTTTAGCCTATTTAGTCACTTTTAAAAATTTACAAGGCCAAATTTAGTCAGGGGAATTTGTTATTTCTCAGGCCAGAAACGTCACATCACATTACGTCACATCACATTACGTCACATCACATTACGTCACATCACATTACGTCACATCGCATTACGTCACCTCACATTACGTCACATCACATTACGTCACATCACATTACGTCACATCACATTACGTCACATCACATTACGTCACATCACATTACGTCACATCACATTACGTCACATCACATTACGTCACATCACATTACGTCACATCGCATTACGTCACCTCACATTACGTCACATCACATTACGTCACATCACATTACGTCACATCGCATTACGTCACCTCACATTACGTCACATCACATTACGTCACATCACATTACGTCACATCACATTACGTCACATCACATTACGTCACATCAAATTACGTCACATCGCATTACGTCACCTCACATTACGTCACATCACATTACGTCACATCACATTACGTCACATCACATTACGTCACATCACATTACTTCACATCACATTACGTCACATCACATTACGTCACATCACATTACGTCACATCACATTACGTCACATCACATTACGTCACATCACATTACGTCACATCACATTACGTCACATCACATTACGTCACATCACATTACGTCACATCGCATTACGTCACCTCACATTACGTCACATCACATTACGTCACATCACATTACGTCACATCACATTACGTCACATCACATTACGTCACCTCACATTACGTCACATCACATTACGTCACATCACATTACGTCACATCACATTACGTCACATCACATTACGTCACATCACATTACGTCACATCACATTACGTCACATCGCATTACGTCACATCACATTACGTCACATCACATTACGTCACATCGCATTACGTCACATCACATTACGTCACATCGCATTACGTCACATAACATTACGTCACATCACATTAATTCACATCACATTACGTGATGTTGTTAATTTTTTTTTTAAATCCTTTATATTAAATTCGCTTTTGTTTGTGGCTGGACGGCAAGACCTTCGAACGACTAAGTAACCCACTTCTCGTCAACCTATCGAACTGAAACCTGGCACAGAGACTCGTTGCCAATGACAACACTTTCTATCAAATTATCAGCTCCACAGCTAACTCTAACCCCCTAAAAGAATTTTGTTCTTCTGTTTTTCAAGTAAAAGATGAAGGAAATATGATTTCACGAAATAAAATTACTGATAACCGCGCTACATAAGATTGTTGGTTTTTTTTATTTTTTATTTTATCGCAAATGCATTCGGTGCTTAATATTTTTAATATTTTATTTTGTTCTTCTGGCACAGTTGGTGAAATAAATGTGCGGTTTAAAAGCGAGAGCCTTGAGAGTGTGGGGGGGGGGGGAGTCCTAAATGGGATCCTTGTAAAGTGCGTTACTTGTATGCATGTTTTATCAAATTTGTATCCCCATCCCTTATTGCGCGATATTACATTTTATAAACGATTTATACGCAAAACGTTTTTCTTTTATTACTATTGACTTTTACAAAAATCATTCACTCTTATTAAGAAGTTGACGAAGCGTCCAGACCTTGGTATTACAATCTAGCCACTATTGTTTACTGTTAAGTTATTGGTAAAGATACAATCTGTCAAATGTTATTTAAAACATAAGACTAAATAAAAAGCAAGTATAACATTGGTTCATTAGTTTGTGTGGTTGCGCTAAGTGCAGTTTCTTGTATTCAGTTAAAAGGTCGGTTCATTTCGAGACCTCACCCGTGGGATCCGACTCTGGTTATTAAATGTGAGGAAATTAAATATAGAAAATGAGAAATCTGTTCCAACCTAAGCGGGAAATGTGGGAATTCATCTATTTAAACAGTAACGATCATGAATGCATCAAACCAAACATGGAGTGTAACTGCGACATATGCGTCAATGCTGCTGGTTGTTAAATGGAAATTATTTTTGTATTTTTCTTGATGCTCATGTACCCATGTCATCTGTTCAATACTGTGCATGTGTGATTAAAAAAATGTTTGGCAATTAGTTGCCCTACGAGCAAATTTTTTATGAAACATTACGAGCTCGCTTTCTGTTTATTTGGCCTGGTCAGGGTATGTGTTTAATACTTGGCTTCTTTAAGACTCAGCACATTGTCAATTCACAACGTTCAGCCATAGGAATATTTCAATTTTTTTAAATATATATATGCCCCTACTGAAAAAATAATTCAAACTAAATTTGAAAAATGTATGCTAATATAAGACAAAAATTATTTTTAAGGTTAAAAAAAATAATTTTTTTTCAATACCGGAATATGTTGAATATTATTGTAACATAACATGTTATATGTTGAATATTATTGTAACCTAACAGGTTATATGTTGAATATTATTGTAACCTAAAACGTTATATATTGAATATTATTGTAACCTAACATGTTAATACTGTGATTTTTGTTCTATACTTCAAAATCCTGTAGAACGAACACAAACACGTGAAGCTTGTCTGGAGGTACGGTCACTTTAAGTCATTGCGATGGTTTAACCTCTCTTATCCGTTTGACAAAGACATCACAGGAGAGCCGGGAACTCCTGAACCAGACACATGTGCACTGTTTCGACACGAGTCTAAACTCAACTTCAGATTTCATAAGATTCATGGTGGATTCAGGTTTCTATGTGTAGCGCGGGAGAACAGCTTGGATACGTTAAGCTTACACTTTACCTTGTTTACGAACCCAGGTCAGTACAAATTAGGAATGAGGCTTAGTGTGTGTGACTGTGTTAAACATGAGGCTTAGTGTGTGTGACTGTGTTAAACATGACGCTTAGTGTGTGTGACTGTGTTAAACATGATGCTTAGTGTGTGTGACTGTGTTAAACATGATGCTTAGTGTGTGTGACTGTGTTAAACATGAGGCTTAGTGTGTGTGACTGTGTTAAACATGACGCTTAGTGTGTGTGACTGTGTTAAACATGATGCTTAGTGTGTGTGACTGTGTTAAACATGAGGCTTAGTGTGTGTGACTGTGTTAAACATGAGGCTTAGTGTGTGTGACTGTGTTAAACATGATGCTTAGTGTGTGTGACTGAGTTAAACATGAGGCTTAGTGTGTGTGACTGTGTTAAACATGAGGCTTAGTGCTGTGTTAAACATGAGGCTTAGTGTGTGTGACTGTGTTAAACATGAGGCTTAGTGTGTGTGACTGTGTTAAACATGAGGCTTAGTGTGTGTGACTGTGTTAAACATGAGGCTTATTGTGTGTGACTGTGTTAAACATGAGGCTTAGTGTGTGTGACTGTGTTAAACATGATGCTTAGTGTGTGTGACTGTGTTAAACATGATGCTTAGTGTGTGTGACTGTGTTAAACATGAGGCTTAGTGTGTGTGACTGTGTTAAACATGAGGCTTAATGTGTGTGACTGTGTTAAACATAAGGTGTTTTTTTCTGCAATTATGATTCAAGCTATTGGGAAAATAATCAACTTGTAGAGAAAAAAAAAAGGAATTGTATACGTTTGAATAAGGTAGGAAACTGTAATGGTATCGGTACACAAAATGGTGAATCTATGCTCAATCCCAAAAGTCAATCGCCATTATCATGATCCAGCGGAAAGGTCGCCTAAGGTTAGACGTTCAGACAGGATAGAATTGTAAGTCTAGAAGAAAGCTGTTATCCTCCACTGAGATGAATGCTTTTGGCTGGATTATATCATGCGTCCTGACTACAAGCAGCTTCGCAATCCCTAGTGTCGTCTTTTAATGTCGTGTGCCATAGTTGGTGGGATGTCAGTGATAAGGAAGGATTTTTGAAATGATTGTTATCTGTGTTTCTCAGATTGCGTTTGGTGGAAGAAACGTATTTCGGGTCATTTGATGCCTGGATCCGGAGATCCGCTTTCGCGTTTTTTTCTTCCTTTTTATGAGCTATTCAAATGGAAAACAAAATCAAGATTTTGCGCTGAACTAGGTCGGTCGTACATTTTTTTATATCAGTTTTTATTGGTGGCACAAAAATGAACTTCTTTCCTGTGAGCGGTGCGTAAGTTTTCTCAGCTAATTACATGAGAACATTGTGTTGAGTGTTCATTTACTTTGGCGTCTGAACGTTGTGAAACATTCATTCCAAGACCAATGTGGGCAAAGATTTTCCAAACTAGTCACAGCTGTTGCGAATAAAAAGTAAAATTTGCCACATTATATATAAATCATAAAATACCAGTATAAAATTAAATATTGAGTATAATTTCGCCTATGCTAGTGTGTCTTTATGCAGACTGAATCAAAAAGAAACATGTCCGTTTGTAGTTAGTTGTGATCAACGGTAATTGTGTGCATGTTCCATTGCTTAAAAAGTAATTCTATTATTTAAAAGTGGATTACATTGTCTAGATATCATAAGTGTCCCAGATCATTGAATTGATTTAAACATATTATTTGAACTATTTATTTTTTTTTTTTATTTCAGAGCAAACCTCGACGGAAACAACCACAACCCACACCACGGAGTTATCAACAGTATTTAGTGCATGCTCTAAACTAGATTTGCCACTACTACAAATTGTTTTCCATTTTGTTGTACTATTGCGTCGCCTCTTACCATTATATTAAAAGGAATATTAAATAGTAAAAATAGTTTATTACTCGGTAAATACTTTTTTTTAAAAAAAGGTATTTTGACATTAACGTTTAATATAATTTTGTATTGGTTGCCCAAACTTGAACGTCTTTTGTGTAGGCGCTGCGCAAGATAGATGTGTTCCTTTCAAGAGAGCAGTGAAGGGTAATAATGGGGGAGACTGCAATCAGGTTCAGGAAATTATTAAAACACAGTAAGGTTAAACCTGAAAGAAGGAACGCAACAAAACAACGAACGTGTCGGCAGGAAGCCTTCATCAGCGAACAAACAGAAAAACGAATAAAATATCAAAATATCAAAAAATTATAATATAACACTTAGCTGAGAAGTAGTGTCCAAGAGGGCAGCAAAAGATTTTGAATAGTGTGTTGAGTGTTAATTTACTTAGTTACGAATGAAAAGTAAAATTCAACACCCTATATATAAATCATGAAACACTACTATTAAACAAAATTGAATGAAGGAATACGATTAATAAAAACTTAAATGTGAAATTTGAAGAAACAAAATTCATTAACCAGCTACAGCACTGCTCATCACTGCCTTTAAACATATTCCCATCAACAATAAATTTGAAATGTGTAATGGGGTTGAAGAACCCAGTTGTGTGTAATGGGCTTGAAGAACCCAGTAGTGTGTAATGGGCTTGAAGAACCCAATAGTGTGTAATGGGCTTGAAGAACCCAGTAGTGTGTAATGGGCTTGAAGAACCCAGTAGTGTGTAATGGGCTTGAAGAACCCAGTAGTGTGTAATGGGCTTGAAGAACCCAGTTGTATTAACTTTTTCATTGCTAACTTACAAAATCATTTGACAGTGGTTTTCAAAATATATCCTTTACACTATATTTTATTCCTCCACTCACGAGGTTGCTACGACCAGATCTTTTTTATATTTTCCTATTAAAACCCTAAGAGTTAACATATTTGCAATCAACCTTCTTTCTCTCACCAAAATTTTATTTGTATTCTCAGAATTCGGACCGCATTATTTATGAAAATAGATTTTCTGTAATCTAAGAATTTGTGAGAATGAAAAAATATTAAGGATGTGAAGTATAAGTAAATTCAGCCAGATAGTCTTTGGTTTTTCTAAGATTTTCCCAAAGCATTGCGCGCAGCTTCTATTAAAGGTCTGACATTTAAAGCCATGGACTCTGCTGCACTGGCCCTGGCATCTACTTCAACTTCCAAGCACTTGTCTATAAAATCCTTGAGCTCCTTTGATAGTTTTTGTTCATCCTTGATTTCTGTTTGACCCTGTGAATAGAAAATATGAACACATTTGCATTTATTCACAAATTTAAATTCATGCACTCTTTCTGTCTTTGCCAAGATACATCTTTTGCGTTTATTTCTTTCTAAAATGTCAATTACTGTAGTAAACTAAAACAATGACATTAAAAATGTACCTAAATACTAATGCTATTTATTGTAGATTAAGCTGTTCAGAACTTAATTCTTTGTATAAAAATGTTTCTCCTCTCTCTAGTATATTAAAATCTTAATTATGCTGTCTTAAAAATTATTTTGGAACAACATTAGCCTTTCAGCATTTTACTAAATCAGATAAGAGATTTTCCAGGAGGCTCCATTTGTTAATCTTTTAAAACTATTGGCACCCACCTTTGTAGCGATACGGTAGATGGCTTTCAAAGCTGTTTCATTTAGGTAAGGTGGTTCACCATCTAGCATCACTTTCTCAATTACCATAATTCCAAGGCTCCAGATATCCACCTTGTTACCATACTATTTTCTGTAATTGACAAAAATATTTGTAAAATCTATATCAGATAAAATATAAAGGTTATTTCACTTGTTAACAAAGTCAGTAGGCCCTAAAGATCATCAAAATAAAATACGGAGATTTCTTACCTAGAAACAACCTCTGGTGCCATCCAGTAAGGTTTTCCAGCCACACTGCTCTAGTGAAATATTCCTGACACAGGTGAAGTAATTTGATATCCGCGGGAGTGGAATTTCTTAAGTGGTTTGTAAAGGACAGTAGTGGACACAGGGACCTTTAAAAAAGAAGGGGGTTGGGGTGTAAAGATTTGTGATGTTATATATTTTTTTTTTTTGGGGGGGGGGGGGGGGTCTTACTTTTTGTGACGAAGGGAAAGGGGGGGGGGGTCAAAAATCGGCAAAATTTGCGTGACGTCATTTATGGATAGCCTCAGATGTCAATAACTACCAAACTAAATAACTGAATGAAAATTATTACAACCTGCCCGAAAGAGAAAGGATTGCTGAATAAAATGAGATATTAAGATTTACTGTGTTTGAAAAGGCGTTTTTTTAATGAAAATTAGTGGGGACTGTGCCTCCTTAATGACCAACAAATGTAGGTAGCATGACCAACAGAGGCAGGTAACTTGACGAACAGAGGCAGGTACCTTGGAGGCGGAAAGCCATGGATCGATCCGAATGGAAGGATGCGGTGTAGCGGCCAGGGTCCTACGTGGGCTGTAGCGCCATTGATGACACTCGTGTAAGTGCTTTGTTTAGATGCAGTTTTCTAAAATATCGCTAGGCTGTTGAATTTGTTTTTTTTTTTTAATATTTTTTATTATCATACATCAGAAGCAATAAAAAACGCATTTAGAGAATACAACTAACAAGCAATTGAGATCTCTTGAGGAAATAGCAATTCCTGTCGTTATCGCTAGCCCGACATTATCATCTTTCCATGAAATGCACACATAGCCCCAACTGATGGTTTCATGGAGGCCGGTGTAGTGGTAATTTATCGTGTAAATCAGCGGTTCTCAACCTGTGGGTCGCGACCCCTTTTGGGGGTCGAACCATCATTCCTCAGGGGTCGCCTAAGACCATCGGAAAACGCTTGTACTCAACAGTTATGAAGTAGCAACAAAAATAATGTTGTGGTTAGGGGTCGCCACAACATGAGGAACTGTATTAAGGGGTCGCGGCATTAGGAAGGTTGAGAACCACTGGTGTAAATGAAGGCTTTTTTTATAGGATCTTTATTGTCGGTCCGCTCCGTAGAGGTAATTTATCGTGCAAATGAAGGTTTTTATAGGATCTTTATCGTCGGTCCACTCCGTAGAGGTAATTTATCGTGCAAATTAAGGTTTTTTATAGGATCTCTATCGTCGGTCCGCTCCGTAGAGGTAATTATCGTGCAAATTAAGGTTTTTTATAGGATCTTTATCGTCGGTCCACCCCGTAGAGGTAATTTATCGTGCAAATTAAGGTTTTTTATAGGATCTTTATCGTCGGTCCACTCCGTAGAGGTAATTTATCGTGCAAATTAAGGTTTTTTATAGGATCTTTATCATCGGTCCACCCCGTAGAGGTAATTTATCGTGCAAATGGAGGTTTTTTTATATGATCTTTATCGTCGGTCCGCTTCTACCTTTAAATAATTTGACGCAAAGTGTGAGGTCTGCTGAAGGTTCATAATGTGTCATTTAGGATGTTCCAACGCTGGAGTGGTCTCCTTCTACTGGCCGCGAAACAGGAACGCCTACAATTGTGGATTTTTAAGGCAGGTTGGTTGAAAGGTATTCTGACCAGGTGACAAACTGGTTAATTTGGCTTTTGGTCAACTGCTGGCACAAAGGTATCGCTTCTGTTTCATCATCATCATGTCCCATAGTCTTTCGACCGTTGGGGCGCCACAGATGACATAAAAACTATTCTTCTCCATTCCGCTCGGTCTCCTGCCCTACGCATAGCATCGCCTAGTTGTAATCCCGTCCATTCTTTGATGTTATCTTTCCATCTTTTTCTCTGTCTTCCTCTTCTTCTTCCTCCTCTAGTTGTGCCCTGCAAGATTTCTTTGGCGAGCCCTTGTTTTCTGGTCACGTGGTCATACCATTCAAGTTTGCGCTTTTTTTTACAGACGCCAGGAGTTCATCGCTTCTGTTTAGACCAGATTGTTATATAAGTCTAAGCATCTCAAATATGAATAGAACTAATTATGTGAAATTTATTAACTACATCATAACATTTTTATTATTTTGGTGAATCGAAAATGTAATTCCTAAAAGCTTAGGTCCAAATTCAACTCTGTAAACTCGTAGGTACAAATTTCTCGAAAACGATTTAATTTGCAAATTCGTTTAAAAGTCATAATGCTTTTTTGTCTCCAGTAAAATGGTGTTATAACCTGTCTACTAAGTGAGGCTACTTCACATCTCAGAGCCCCATCCATGAACATAATCATAAACGAAAAAATTCATAACTTTTAAAAAATCAAGTTTAAGTAGAATTAAGACAAAGCATTAAGTACGAAAAACTGGACCCAAAAAACAAGAAAAAAAAACAAAAACAAAAAACACTATTTTCATAGATATTTAATTGCGTTTTTAGAAGGCACGTTCCAAAATCCACGATTACAATGACAATCAATGAATATAATCAACCCAAATGATACACATAAAGTTTTCACCATACGTTGATCATTAGCTTTTAATTTAGACAAAACAATAAGAACAACACACAACAAAGTGCCCCCCAAAGAAAATTGATGTATAGTAATTTATATGATGGTGTTATTCGAAGGCACTTCGCACAAGAACGGTATCTTCCAAAACGCACGGTTACAGTAGCAATCGGACATGCCATTGTACCCCGAGATAATGCACATGCAGTCCTCGTTCTGTTGATTATTGGGTTCTCCGGGGTACCAGTTGACGTAAGGCAAGGGTCTCCTGTCCCTGTCGATCACCCAGACGTCTTCGGTGTGCTTGTCCGTGCCGGCCACCAGCAGGCCCATGACGCCGCCTTCTTTGATGACTTGCCTCATGAAGAGCTCCTCGTCGGCGTCGTCCACCTCCGCGAGATGGCCACACAAGGACTGGCAGTCGCTGGCCGACTCTGTGTCACTAATGTACACACAACGGGAGAGTAGGTATTTTTGTCCGTGAAATGTGTGCTCATTGAATGTCTCAAGCATACTCTTGTTGGGCGAACATTCTATATATAGAACATGAACATGTATGTATAAAATATAATTTTTTTACTAATATATGTATTATATTTATGTGTATTTGTGTGTATGTGTGTGTTTGTATGCAGGTGGGTGGGTGGGTGGGTAGGCAGGTCGATAGGTAGATGGATTGATGGATGGATGGATAGATATATATGTATATATATCAAATCTTGTTAAATTAAAATTTAACATTGGCTGTTGAATCTTTGCGAGTGAAAGTTATGGGAATTTTAATTTAGTAATTTTCTAAAAACATGTTTCAAAAACCAGTATATAAAGATATACTAGACGCAAGGAAACGCTAGTTAGATGAAATACTTGACCGTGACAAACCTGTGCTCACAATAAAAGTCTTATAATAGAGCGTGCTTCTTTAAAATATGCTAAAAGTTTTCAGTGTAGTTAAAAAGTGTATGTTAAGCCGTACTTCCCCGCTCCCCAAGGAACATTTTTCTAAGATCGCATTCGAAAGAATATCTTCATCTAAAATTATTATTATTAGTAGTAGTAGTAGTATTAGTAGATTTATATAGCGCAGTATCCTAGCTTAGGGCTGGGCTAACCACGCTGTACATTCAAATTATCCAACATATTCATGAACTTAAAAATTAACATATATTAATTAAATAAAACAAAACAAATCTATGTTCACTCCACCCATTCAAGAACTATTTACATGTCAAGCCATGGACGGCAACCAGCAGCATCGTTTGTCGGTCAGAGGGGGGAATCAGTCAGGATAGTAGAGTTTAAAGAGATGTGTTTTGAGTGCAGTTTTGAAGGCTGTGATGGTCGGTACATTGCGGATGTGTAGTGGAAGAGAATTTTATTTTTTTAGGGCACAGAAAGAGAAAGATTGTTTGCCGTATGTTTTTGTGCGAGTCCTGGAGACAGAAAGAATACGAGCGTCTGCGGAAAGATCTGTCGAAAGGGTGAATCAACAGAGACAAGTTTAGTTAGATAGGTGGGCAGGAATTCAAGAAAATGTTGTGGCAGAGAACAGAGAGTTTGTTGTCAATCCGTGTTTGTATAAGGAGCCAATTAAGTGAATCGAGTAGTGGTGTGATGTGATCAGGTTTTTTGTTTTTTTTTGCCTTCAGAACTAGCGAAGAAGCTGAATTTTGAATTTTTTGGTAGTTTTTTCTATGAAATTCTTTGGTGAGCCAGACTGAAGACAGTTGCTATAGTCAAGACGAGAGAGAATAAGAGCATAGACTTGGGTATGTGTTGCGCTAACTGTGAGGTAGTGGCGGATGGAGCTGATCTGACGGATAGCGGTGTATGCCGAGCGACAAATGTGAGAGATATGATTATCGAGATACATGTTGTTAGATAGAATATAAGCAAGATTCCTAGTGGAGGATGTAAACTGTATGTCGGAGTTACCTGCTTGAAATGAGGTGGAGGGGAGCTGAGTTAGAGAGAGGATAATTTGTGACCTTTATATAGGAGGGCTTCCGTTTATTCAGAAAGCTTCAACTTGCTTTCATCCATGACTTGACATCAGCAATGCTCTCCTGCAAAGTCCGGACAGCGGAATAGACTAGAGAGGGATGGGTATGCTTGTATAGCTGCGTGTCATACACGAATGACTGGCAAGAGTAACAGTGGCCTGGTATACATTGTTAAAAGAACCGGGCGCAAAACGGACCCCTGTGGCACTCCATACAACAAGTAAGCACTGCAGGAGAGACATTCATCGATAGCGACCGCCTGCGTTCTATTGGAGAGGTAGGACCTAAACCAATATCTTCTCGAATTCTTCATGTGCCTTGTATATCAGTAAGATATGATGAAAATTACACATCAAACCTATGTACATCAGTAAGATATAATGATAATTACACATTAAACCCATTCAAAATGTATCACAATATTTTTAAAAAGTAAGTGTATAATTTTTACAACACAATCCTATTTATGATCATTTATGAAATCGCTGTTCCCATTTTTAAAAAAAACTTTTCAATGAAATGTGTCAACTAGAAGATTTTACAGTAAATGCCATGAAATGTTACCTGTGAAATCTGGCTTGGGCGTCGTTGCTATCTTACATCGTGCTACACTTATTGGTTCACATCGTAGGGTCTAATAAGAAGATGTAAGAAAAGGGTAAGGACAATTTCTTAAATTTTTTAATTTGTAAACAAAATTATCAGTGCAAGGAGAAAAAACGTGATGGGAGTGGGAATATAATTTTAGTGTAAAAATTAAAAAAAATATCTATGAAATCTTGAATTACATTTGAATCTTTATATTGTTTCTCTGCTTTATAATATTTCATATAATATATATATATATATATATTATATGATATATTATATAATATCATATATCATATATATATATATAAAAGTGAATATTTGTGGGTTTGTTTGTTTGTTCCACAAATGCTTTTACACGGATTGATGGATCTTGACCAAACTTAGTTCACATACACTTGATTATCCATACGCAAATACTAAAGGTTACGGAGCTCATAATATCCATTCCTCTGGGGCCTGGGGACCCATAACATTTTCTCTTATACAAGCAATATAAATATAAATTGGCTTAGACAACACTATAGGTTCTATGTGAATTGATGGATATAGGATTAAAGTGGTAGCAATGCACTTCACTGTCCGTACAGAAACATCGGTGGATTTAAAACTAAGAATATCCAATCTAGAATTTTCAAGAAAGTTCGATAACTTTAAAACGCTATATTTAAGGCACTATTCAATAGATTTTAAAGGGACAAATTTAAACTTCATAACATAACTGAATGATTTTTAGAGGGCCCCATTTCTGGCAAAAGTAATTCGGTACAATTATGGAATGGGCCCCAGGGGCCCCTCTTTTAACTTAAATGTATTATAGCTATAAAAATGCATTTAGTTACATAATTTTTCGTATTTGAAGAATACTTATTTAGAAAATACCGTTTTTACACAGTTCGAGGAGGATAATACATTTAATCTAGAATGTTCCAGAAAGCTCGATAATTTTAAAACGCTATATCTATGGCATTATTCAGTAAATTTTAACTTACCTGAATGATTTATATAGCCCCCCTCCCCCCCCCCACGCCCCAGAAGCTTAGACATAACTAAAACGGTACTTTATTAAATGGGCCCCCACCGGGGCCCATCTTTCACTTAAATGTACTATAGTTATAGAAATGCATTTAGTTGTATAATTTTGTATTCGAAGAATAATTACTTAGAAAAGACAGTTTTTACACAGTTCGAGGAGGATAATACATTTAATCTATAATGTTCCAGAAGTTCTATAGTTCAATAGGTTAATATTCCTAGATGAATGGATGGATTTTGACCAAATATGGCACATATTTCCATCATTATCCGGAAGGAAGTCTTAAGGGGTTATGAACTTATTTGACATTGCTTTGGGGCCAGGGGCCCCCAAATTGTTTTTTTACTTATTTGTGCTTTTATAAATAAAATGACCAACAAAAACTCCTACATTATTAGATGGATCTTGACCAAACTTAGTACACATAAACTTTATTATCCATATTAAATACAGAAGGGTACTAAACTTAAAATATCCATTTCTCTGGGGCCCCGGGGCCCCATTAATTTTGCCTTATATAATCTTTATAAATATCAATAGTCTTAGACCGGTAACCCACGGGTAACGGTATCCCACCGGTATCGTTATCCCACTGGTATCGAGATAACACCGGGATTGGAATACTGACGGGATTGAGATCATACCGTAATTTAGGTCCACAGGGATTGAAATCCCACCGCGAAACGGTAGACTAACGGGAGCGGGATACCGACGGGATTTCGAGCCCACCGGGATCAGAATAATTATAAGGCTGTAGACTTTAAAAGTTCCTTCGTTCCGAATGCTACCCCGGCAAAATGCCGGGTATATCCGCTAGTATATATATAAAAGTGAAAATTTGTTTGTTTGTACCACAAAGGCTTTTACACGGATTGATGGATCTTGACCAAACTTGGCACATATATCCATCATTATCCAGAAGGAACTCTTAAGGGGTTGAGAACTTTGTATAACATTTCGTGTGTGGCCGGGGGGCCTTAATTTTTTTTTCTTATATGAGCTTTATAAATATTAATAGGCTTAATACTCCTACATGAATGGATGGACCTTGACCAAACTTAGTTCATATACACTTGATTATCCATACTTAAATACTAAAGTGTACCGAACTCATAATATCCATTCCTCTGGGGCTGAGGCCCCCATTTCATGTTTTCTTATATAAGCTATATAAATATTAATATGCTTAGACAACACTATAGGTTCTATGTAAACTGATGGATATAGGCCTAGGGTGGTAGCAATGCACTTCACTGTCCGCACTGAAACATCGGTGGATTTAAAAATTATAATATCCAATCTAGAATTTTCCAGAAAGTTCGATAAATTTAAAACACTATATATATATATGGCATTATTCACTAGATTTTAATGGGACAAATTAAACATTGTAACGTCATAACTTACCTGAATGATTTTTAGAGGGCCCCATCTCAGGCAAAAGTCATTCGGTACAATTATTCGGGGCCCCTCTTTTAACGTAAATGTACTACATTTATAGAAAGGCATTTAGTCGCATAATTTTTCATATTCGAAGAAAAGTTACTTAGAAAAGACAGTTTTAACACAGTTTGAGGAGGATAATACATTTAATCTGGAATGTTACGGAAAGTTCTATAAGTCAATAGGCTTAATACTCCTACATGGATGAATGGATCTTGATCAAATTTGGCACATATTTCCATCATTGTTTCAGAAAGAGCTCGGAAATGAACGTTTTATGACATTCCGTTTGGGGGCCCCGAAATTAATGGTTACTAATATGAGCTATATAAATAAAATGACCGATTAAAAACGCCTGCATGAATAGATGGATCTTGACCAAACTTAGTACACATACACTTTATTATCCATATTCAAATACCGAAGGGTACTGAACTTATAATATCAATTTCTCTGGGGCCAGGGGCCCCATTCTATTTTTCCTTATATAAGCTATATATAAATATCAATAGGCTTTGACCGGTACCCCACAGGTATCGGGATCCGACAGCTATTGTTATCCCACTGGTATCGATATACACCGGGATCGGAATACCGACGGGATTGGGATTATACCGGAATTGGGATCCAGAGGGATCAGAATCCCACAGGGAAACTGTATACTAACGGGAGCGGGATTTCGACGGGATTGGGTGCCCACCGGGATCGGAATAATTTTAAGGCTGTAGTCTGTTGAAGTTCCTTCGTTCCGAATGCTATCCCGGCAAATTTGCCGTATATATCCGCTAGTATATATATATATATAACACAATATGCTTGCTTGACACGGTGAGTATTTATTATGTCAGACTTCCAACCGTACGATAGGAAATATATATCTATGAAATAACGTTTGACGGACGACTCCATATGACGGTCGACTCCATAAGAAGGATGACTCCATATAACGGACGAGTCCATAGGACGGACGAATCCATAGGACGGACGACTTCATAGGACGGCCGACTCCATATGAAGGACGACTCCATATGACGGACGACTCCATATAAAGAACGACTCCATATGACTGGCGACTCTATAAGAAGGATGACTCCATAGAACGGAAGAGTCCATAGGACGGACGAATCCATAGGACGGACGACTTCATATGACGGACGACTCCATATGAAGAACGACTCCATATGACGGGCGACTCCATATGAAGGACGACTCCATATGAAGAACGACTCCATATTGCGTGAGCTCAATTTTTCCACACAAAAAAAAAACAGGTTTTAAAAGGGGATAATGAATGTAGTTCAATTTCAAAAGATTCAATTGATCTCATATTTAATTTACATTGCATAACAAGGTGAGCTACAGAAGAAGAAAAACGCAGTTGACCACTAGATGGATAGAGGGAGCAATGGCGTAAAATGTTTAGTGGCGCCCGGGGCAGGTCAACTTCTACACACAAAAAACAACAACTCTCCGGTTAAACGACATGGCCGGCCCTCCATATAAAGAAAACAGTGTTTCCGGGGAAGGACACCCCCCCCCCCCCCGCAATCTCATTCACATGCCATTGTGGTGGAGTAAAGGGATTGTCCCTCGATTCAGATTTCACCGAGTGCATAAAAATCCTTAGCTCGTTCTTGTCGCAAGCACTATTTAAATCCTTTATGTTACCTACGCTTTTGTTCGTGTGTTTATTTCTTTTTGCCGGCAAAATATTCGGACGGTTAATTTGACCAACTTGCCGTCATCCCATCAAGCTGAAACGTGGCAGGGTAATATTAGTAATAAGGGGAGAGACTGCAATCAGGTTAGCAAAATGGGAAATGAGTAAAACATGGTAAGGTTAAACCTGATAAAAAGGAACGCAATAAAACAACGAACGTGTCGGCAGGAAGCCTTCGTCAGTTAACAAACAACAGAAAAACAGAATTTTTTTTTTTTAAATATCACTTAGCTGAGAAGTAGAACTTGGGAGGGTAGCAAAAGAATTGTGACGGAAAATAAGTGGGTGAGAGATTAAATAGGGAAGAGGGAAAGAAAAGCGGACAAGTCAGGCCACTGCGACAGGTCGTAACGTGGAGGGACGGAGGAGCTAGGCACGATCAATGTATTGATCATTATGGCTCTAAGCATGTAGAGGGGATTTGCAATGCTTCTGTGTTTGGTACTGAAGGGGATATTTCACTGGTAGCAAGGGCTGCTCATCAAGGGTATCACGAAGTGGGGGGTTGGGACCTCAACATCAAGGGTGAGTAGAGCGGTGAATGTTTTAGCGCTATGGTTGAAGTGGAACTACGTCAAGACACGGGTTACACTTATGACAACGTAGAGCGCTACCTTCGGGTTGAAGTGTTCAGCAGACCTGCAGACTCTTGCCAAGGCTCTGTAACCGATGCACAAAATATACATGCTGCATAACGTTGGGTTGGGCAGTTTGCCATTTTGCAAACCGTAACAAGGCGCAGTGTCTGGGAATTAATTTTTTATGGCTGTGATTAATGATGTTAATGAAGTTGTTTTTTTTTTGAAATTATAAAAAAATTAAAATATCTAAGGCTAATTATTTAGTGTACTGAAATTCTCGTACGTTGGGTTAATTAAAATCCTACCATTTTTTTTTTTCAATTAATTCATCGATCATTTTTTTTCCCGCGGACTTAAGCTCCTAAACTTGGATTACGAAAACATTCGGTATATTGGAAAAAGTAGTTAACTAACATGTCTGCATAAAAGTATATTTTAAAGTGCTTTATTTGATATGTTGGCATAGGGGGTAAGACGCGTTTCATCACAAAACAAACACTAAAGCGTCGATTTTCCGAATGTTGAGTATCCGAAACTTTGAATATCTGAACAGCCAGTCTTTAAAAAAAAAAAAAAAAAAAATATATACATAAATTTAAAAAAAGACTTTCTCTCTATTCGCATTTCCAACTTGTGAATGTGATGGATGGGGCGTTATTATAATTATTTCATTCTAAGCACAAGTCATCCATTTATATTTTATTTTAGAAATGACATTTTATCACAGGTTTTAAAAAACAAACACATCTTGGTATTTTTTTTTAAAATATCGTTCACAATTAGCCTACCAGTCAAGCATGCCACTTGTATATTTAAGAATATTTCTTTTGATATTATTGTTTTTCTTATCTAGTTTCTTAGAATCCAGCAACTTTTCTATTAAAGTCTATTTATCGTCTCAATTTAGAATAGGCCTAGATGTTATTAAAATCCATTTTTAAAAATGATCAGAAGGACACGGGGACAAATTAGCCTGGTCTAGAAATATGACAATTGTAGATTAAAAAGCCATACTAGCAACAACAAAAAAACAGTCAATCTGCGTATTAATAAAAAATAAAATAAATAAATAAAAAAGAAAGTTAACTCTAGTAACCATCCACGACTAAACAAAAGGGAGGTCACTCATCAGAAATTCGAGAGTGAAGCGTCAAATTAAACTTAAATTTTACAATATTATAATTATATATTTATGATGATATTATATTTGTTTTAAAAAAAGGCTTACTTTGGCCACTTGCCGAGCCAAGATAGTTGCATACAAATAGCAGCAATAGTTTAGTCGGTAGTGAAAAAAGTGTGCGGGCGCTTACCTGAGGAGAAAAAAAGATGTGTAAGTGGGGGGGGGGGGTAGAACTTTAATTGGCATTCTTCTAATGTGCGTTACTTAAATGCATGGTTTGTCAATTAACATTAGTAGATGGCAAGTTCACGCATCATCGCCTTCATGGTTTGTCAAGTAACATTAGTAGATGGCAAGTTCACGCATCATCGCCTTCATGGTTTGTCAAGTAACATTAGTAGTTGGCAAGTTCACGCATCATCGCCTTCATGGTTTGTCAAGTAACATTAGTAGATGGCAAGTTCACGCATCATCGCCTTCATGGTTTGTCAAGTAACATTAGTAGTTGGCAAGTTCACGCATCATCGCCTTCATGGTTTGTCAAGTAACATTAGTAGATGGCAAGTTCACGCATCATCGCCTTCATGGTTTGTCAAGTAACATTAGTAGTTGGCAAGTTCACGCATCATCGCCTTCATGGTTTGTCAAGTAACATTAGTAGATGGCAAGTTCACGCATCATCGCCTTCATGGTTTGTCAAGTAACATTAGTAGATGGCAAGTTCACGCATCATCGCCTTCATGGTTTGTCAAGTAACATTAGTAGATGGCAAGTTCACGCATCATCGCCTTCATGGTTTGTCAAGTAACATTAGTAGATGGCAAGTTCACGCATCATCGCCTTCATGGTTTGTCAAGTAACATTAGTAGATGGCAAGTTCACGCATCATCGCCTTCATGGTTTGTCAAGTAACATTAGTAGTTGGCAAGTTCACGCATCATCGCCTTCATGGTTTGTCAAGTAACATTAGTAGATGGCAAGTTCACGCATCATCGCCTTCATGGTTTGTCAAGTAACATTAGTAGTTGGCAAGTTCACGCATCATCGCCTTCATGGTTTGTCAAGTAACATTAGTAGATGGCAAGTTCACGCATCATCGCCTTCATGGTTTGTCAAGTAACATTAGTAGTTGGCAAGTTCACGCATCATCGCCTTCATGGTTTGTCAAGTAACATTAGTAGTTGGCAAGTTCACGCATCATCGCCTTCATGGTTTGTCAAGTAACATTAGTAGTTGGCAAGTTCACGCATCATCGCCTTCATGGTTTGTCAAGTAACATTAGTAGTTGGCAAGTTCACGCATCATCGCCTTCATGGTTTGTCAAGTAACATTAGTAGATGGCAAGTTCACGCATCATCGCCTTCATGGTTTGTCAAGTAACATTAGTAGATGGCAAGTTCACGCATCATCGCCTTCATGGTTTGTCAAGTAACATTAGTAGATGGCAAGTTCACGCATCATCGCCTTCATGGTTTGTCAAGTAACATTAGTAGTTGGCAAGTTCACGCATCATCGCCTTCATGGTTTGTCAAGTAACATTAGTAGATGGCAAGTTCACGCATCATCGCCTTCATGGTTTGTCAAGTAACATTAGTAGATGGCAAGTTCACGCATCATCGCCTTCATGGTTTGTCAAGTAACATTAGTAGATGGCAAGTTCACGCATCATCGCCTTCATGGTTTGTCAAGTAACATTAGTAGATGGCAAGTTCACGCATCATCGCCTTCATGGTTTGTCAAGTAACATTAGTAGATGGCAAGTTCACGCATCATTGCCGTCGCAATTGTTTGGCATGCTATAGATAGTTACAATAGAAAAGTTTTGAGCTTAAATTTAGCCAATCATTTAATTCAAGTGTCAGAGTCTTATATTATAACGACTATCACATTGGTGTATACGTTGGTCCCTTCAGTGGTCCCTTCAGTGGTCCCTTCAGTGGTCCCTTCAGTGGTACCTTCAGTGGTCCCTTCAGTGGTCCCTTCAGTGGTCCGTTCAGTGGTCCCTTCAGTGGTCCCTTCAGTGGTCCCTTCAGTGGTCCCTTCAGTGGTCCCTTCAGTGGTCCCTTCAGTGGTCCCTTCAGTGGTCCCTTGAGTGGTCCCTTCAGTGGTCCCTTCAGTGGTCCCTTCAGTGGTCCCTTCAGTGGTCCCTTCAGTGGTCCCTTCAGTGGTACCTTGTCCTTGTACATCGGGTTCAATCAGTTCCAGAGTCTATCGCGATAAGTGAATTTCCGCAAAGTACGATTCTTCATTTATCCATGGAATATGTTCGTAGTTAGAGAATAGAAAACCTGTTCACGGTCCTCTCAATACGGTTTTTAACATTACAAGACGAACCGGGGATGCTCGAATACATAGGCCTACAGTACATACTATGTGATGGTTTTGCACATCTCATAAGTTATTGATATGTCTTGCTTTAACGACGATGTGGAAACTAAGAAAAACGAATTTTAAAGAAAAATTGAAAATGAAATCCCGGGATTATCGAAAATCCCGGTTTTCATAAATCCAATTCCGATTTTTTTTCGAGCATCAATTATGGTCCGGTATTCCGGTATTTTCTAAATCCGGGATCCCGGATTGCGACTCCTGGTACATACGTACAGTAATTTTAATAGTAAGGCATGGGTGAATGATTGATTCAGACAACCGAGCGCGCGCTGTATCATTTTCACTATCTGAATCAACTTTTTAATAGAATACATGTTTTTTTTGTTTTTTTTAAACTCGATAGAGTGAAACCGTGAAAGTCGAAGCGCGAAGTGGCGAGGGACGACTGTGTGACATTTTGAATGTGTTGGTTCAACGGAAAGTCACCCTTGGCCAGTCGTCGGCAAACCGCTGTTCTTGAACCACGTGCGGCTATTTGAAGTTGGAGGTGTAATTTTTTTAAGAGCCCAAAATGCTATTTTAACCCCCCCCCCACCTCCTTTTTTTTTTCCCGTGGCTCCCAAAATAATTTTTAGCAGCTGTATGTGTTTTTTTTTTAATTTGGACCTTCCCTCAAAAAACAGTTGCCTGGGCACAAAAAGTCTAAACATTTTGGAGTTTTCAATATAGCAAGGTAGACATGAGATAAGTGCCTTCTCATTGATAATTTAGTAATGATGTGTCGCAATACTTGTAAAGGGCTTTTCGTGTCTTTATATAATATATATAGTCGATGATTGCTACTGAATTGCTATTTGACCGTGTATCCGTGTGTCTAACAGAAGTAGATGAATGTTCGTGCAAACGCCGAAGCTGTTCGGGTTTCCCCACGCTTGAGGATTACCTAACGATGACGTCACACTGAGATTTAAATTCCAACAAATGCGAAGCAGTCAGTGTCTCTTAAAAGTTTGTTTGTTTGCGGTGGGGGTTTTTAAGTTTGTTTGTTGGTTGACTGTTTTGTTTTGTTTCATTAAAAACATAATTCAAAATACGCATCTAATTCAGCATTCAAAACGTCATCTCTTATGTATATTGTGCTTCTGGTGTGTCCTGCTTCCTCTTCAAGACCGCCCCTGCCGCAAGCTCCAAATGTTTTATACTAATAGTACAGAGTGAAAAAAAAAAAGTCTGTCATGCGAGTTTCATGCGTGGTATCTCACGTCTGGTACGGTAAATGGGTTGTTCGTTGTTTTTTTTTTCTTGAGGAGGTGGCGACGATTAGTCGGTGTTGTTTTTGTTCGTGATCCTCTGTCACACAGCGAGCTTCATGCGGGACGTCCGGTTACAGTTTGATTTTTCTTTTTTAAAATGGATTTTTATTTTCTCTAAATGTCATCGATTGTTTTCTTTTCCACATCTTTTTTCTGGGGCTGCACACCACACAGAACAGGGTCAAGGACAGTCTTTTCTCTTCGGGCACGTGTGCGCCTATGACGAGTCTTCTCCGTAGCCTGATACAGGAAGGCATTGCCATCTTCATTAACCCGTGACTGCTGTTTCGTAAGTTTTGATATAAAGTCAACCGCAGTACCTTCTCTGTCGACGTGTTTTTTTGTGCAACGTCATCTCTATTCCGGGATCCGACAACCGCCTGTTCCTATAAGTGGGTTACTTCTTTGACACAAACGGTCGACGACGGCAATGCGCCCTCACTACGACATAGCGCCGTAGATTTCGTTGCACACTAATTTAATTACAGCTTAAACCGTCTGTAGATGACCCCTGGTTTGCATTATGCATGGCACGTGTTTAATTAGCAGTTACTGACTCTACATAATTCCGTATAGGCCATATACAGCTGTGTATAGCCAAATTCGTAACAAAGGGTTCGCAGTTAGTATAAATTTAGATTTTTTTTAAATTAGTACTTGATTTTAGTCATTTGTTTTTGAACTAACGGTTCGCACGAACCTGACCGAACCGGCTCCAAACCACCGCTGGCCATATATATATATATAAATATATAAATAAAATGACATATTCATATATATATAAATATTTCACTTACCAAACCAGACATTCCCAGGACTTCGTTCGAGCAGGAATGAAATACATGCTTGATTCTTTTACAACTCATTCCATTGCACTGTCTAGAAGTCATTTAACTTCATGAATTATATGCAGTCTTAACGGGCAATAAATTCTTCCCCAAAAAACGGCCAAACTAATGAGAGGGTTCTCAAACATTGAAGAGTGTAAAATAGCCAATGCACCTGGCCCGAGTCTGCCTACTCTGGTGACCCTGCTCCTGTATTTAACGACAATCGGTTATGAAAACGTCTCGAGCGAGCTCTGTAAAATTTAAGTGTAATTTTAATGTTGGTGATGCTCTGATGTGAACACCATTAAATCATGTAACCAACCCCACCCCACCCCCCACCCCCTCATCTTTACAAAATTTCACATATGATCGTATGGAACATGATGGAAAACATACAAGTCGATACGATTGACGCCCTGTTGTGTGGAAACCTTTCCTTGTGAAACCAACTCCTGCGAGCTCTATAACATATCCAATCTTCCATTTTCAACAGGGCCGTGTCAAAGTTCAAGGTGAGGGCACACATAGTACGCCCTGGGTGTCGTCAGCACCCAAAAGGCTTCAGAATCCGGCTCTGGTCACGGTTATTGCATACGGGGCTTTTGAGGTTATCGCCTGCGTGCGTGCAGAGGTGGGGAGGGGGGTTGAACTGGAAGAATCACTGGCGACATCTGGATAAATAATATAATCGAATGTCAAGACGAGTTGTTTTACAGGACAATATTCACAAGCGAAGATAAAACTAACTTAAACTTAATACATGTAGGGCCTATACAAGAGCGCCTATCCCCTCCCCTGAGTGGTGGAAGCGAAACTCCCCCCACCCACTCCCCTCGACCTAAGTCAATTCTGGCATTTCTGCATGTAATTTAATTCGAGAGTTCAATATGAATATCAGTAATAGAAAAAAGTACAGTTAACCATTTTTTAGAAAATTGTTGGGCTAATTCAGATTATTAGTGCCATTTGGGATACATTTAGGGTTCAGGTTAGGTTAAAGAAATTGATAGTTAACGATTGAAATATTGCCAAAAATTCAATAATTCTTTACACGTTTAAGAACAAATCAAATGATCAAATCAAGAATTGGATCAAAAAAAGAATTTTTAGAAAGGATGTTAGTTAAGTTTGTTATCTGGAGATATTCAAAAGCCGAAAGAGAGAAATTATAACCCCCCCCCCCCCACCAAACCCTAATAAATCAGATTGAAAGCACCTGTTTCTTTTCTACCCCCCATCGGACCCCCTCCCACATCTTGATCCCTGCAATAGTAAAGTTTCATATGAAGAAAAGAGTTAGGCGTACTCTGAAAGACAAATAGAATATATAAGTTTATCAGCATCGAAATGTTTTTTTTTAACAATCCGTCTTTTTTGTTTATTTCCCTTTTCTGTAATATTCAATTTAATCACAGCTGCCGCCTCATAATATGTCTAGCCTACCGTCATGACATGTCTAGCCTACCATTATGACATGTCTTGCCTACCATCACAGCTGCCGCATCATAACATGTCTAGCCTACCATCATGACATATCTAGCCTACCATTATGACATGTCTATCCTACCATTATGACATGTCTAGCCTACCATAATGACATGTCTATCCTACCATCATGACATATCTAGCCTACCATTATGACATGTCTAGCCTACCATATGACATATCTAGCCTACCATCATGACATGTCTATCCTACCATCATGACATGTCTATCCTACCATCATGACATATCTAGCCTACCATTATGACATGTCTAGCCTACCATTATGACATATCTAGCCTACCATTATGACATGTGTAGCCTACCATCATGACATATATATCCTACCATCATGACATGTCTATCCTACCATCATGACATATCTAGCCTACCATTATGACATGTCTAGCCTACCATTATGACATGTCTAGCCTACCATCATGACATGTCTAGCCTACCATCATGACATGTCTAGCCTACCACCATGAAATGTCTAGCCTACCATTATGACATGTCTTGTCTACATTATGACATGTCTAGTCTCTCATTATGACATGTATTGCCTACCATCATGACATGTCTAGCCTACCATTATGACATGTCTTTCCTACCATCATGACATGTCTAACCTACCATTATGACATGCCTAGCCTACCATCATGAAATATCTAGCCTACCATCATGACATGTCTAGCCTACCATTATGACATGTCTTGCCTACCATCATGACATGTCTAGCCTACCATTATGACATGTCTTGCCTACATTATGACATGTCTAGCCTCTCATTATGACATGTATTGCCTACCATCATGACATGTCTAGCCTACCATTATGACATGTCTTTCCTACCATCATGACATGTCTAACCTACCATTATGACATGCCTAGCCTACCATCATGAAATATCTAGCCTACCATCATGACATGTCTAGCCTACCATTATGACATGTCTTGCTTGCCATCATGACATGTCTAGCCTACCATTATGACATGTCTTGCCTACCATCACAGCTGCCGCATCATAATATGTCTAGCCTACCATCATGACATGTCTTTCCTACCATCATGACATGTCTAGCCTACCATTATGACATGTCTTGCCTACCATCACAGCTGCCGCATCATAATATGTCTAGCCTACCATCATGACATGTCTAGCCTACCATTATGACATGTCTTGCTTACCATCATGACATATCTAGCCTACAATCATGACATGTCTAGCCTACCATCATAATATGTCTAGCCTACCGTCATGACATATCTAGCCTACCATCATGACATGTCTAGCCTACCATTATGACATGTCTTGCTTACCATCATGACATATCTAGCCTACAATCATGACATGTCTAGCCTACCATCATAACATGCCGAGCCTACCATTATGACATGTCTTGACTACCATCATGACATATCTAGCCTACCATCAAGACATGTCCAGCCTACCATAACAAAATGTCTAGCCTACCATTATGACATGTCTTGCCTACCATCATGAAATATCTAGCCTACCATTATGACATGTCTAGCCTACAATCATGACATGTCTAGCCTACAATCATGACATGTCTAGCCTACCATCATAACATATCGTTCTGTCGCTGGGAGTCCCAAAATACATCACATAGTAGTTTAAATTATGTTTTGGATCTATGAAGATAATTGCTTACGTGAAATCATCACTAGCCTGCTATGTAGGGCCCATCTTATCATTTCATGGTACCCTAACTGGATTTATTGCTAGGAGCTTAGAGAAGGGGTGTTTTGGTCTTCAGCTGTCAGTCATTGTCGGGGTGGGGGGTTGGGGGGAGGAGGAACTGTTAACCTTCCATCTGAATTCTCAAACCAAAATGTGATTTAAGGTGTAAAGTGTAGGTCACCTTTTAAAGTGGGCCAGAGACCCGTATCCGGGAATTTGATAGAAAGAAATTTCCTTTTACTATTTAGTATAGTGCGTTCAAAAAGAAATTTGAAGCAAAATTTTAACGTGTGGACTGAAAAAAAGATTCGATCAAATTTCCGTTCGATCAAATTTCCGTCGATCAATTTTACGTCGACACGAAATTTCTTTCGGTCAAATTTCCGGTAACCCCAAGGGAACTAACGTAGTAAAAGTGAAAATTTAAAAAAAAATTGACAATTTTTTTTATTTTTTTTAAAAAAGAACAATTTTATGTAGATAGACGACATAGTTGTACTTTTTCTTTAATGTTATTTTAAAGTGATATGTCAAAGAAGTTTTTTTTAAATGTTAAAAGAACCACTTTACAAATATCACACATGCCTTATTATTATTATTCCCAATATATTTTTAAAAAAATATAATTTTAACGGAAGAAATTTCTTTATTTTAGTTAATTTGATTTTTTTTTTTTTTTTTTTTTTTTGAAGCCCCCACTATTATTATAACTATACAACCTCCCAGTCCAAATAATGGGGTTTATGAGTTTATGTTAGTTTCGAGCAAGGTGTCTTAACTTTTTTTTTTAAAAAAAAAGCTTATTTATTGGGTTTTTTAAAATAGGGACTTTATCTGTAATATCAATTTAAAATATATTTTTTTTAATTAAAAAAAAAATTTAACGTTATTTGTACAATTTTTGAAATTAAACTTATTTTTTTATAAAGTTAAGCTGTAAAAGTAATATTTTATGAAATCGGATTAGATTTATTAAGAAGTCCCAATCATTTATTTGTTTATATTTATGGCAAAGCTACAGTTGGAAATGATTTAATTGGTTACTAATTTATTTCTGGGCTAATGAAGCATGTGAGACTGGGGCTGAGGGGGGGGTGCATGGCTATGTGGATCTGTCCGAGTTAGAGCATGTGGTGGATCTGTCCGAGTGAGAGTGTGTGGTGGACCTATCAACTTGGAGCATATGGATGGATCTGTCCAAGTGGGACCATGTGGTGGAACTGTAAGAGTGAGAGTGTGTGGTGGATCTGTCCGAGTGGGAGCATGTGGTGGATCTGTCTGAGTGGGAGCGTGTGGTGGATTTGTCCGAGTGGATAAAAGGATTAAATAGCCATGAAGTTTTAAAAGTAAAATATATTGTCTTTGTGGGTTTAACAATACTTTTCATTATATCAATTTTATCTGCTAGCAACATCATCATCATGTCCCATAGTCTTTTGTAGGCTACATTTAAAAAAAAATTAATTAAGTTTAGGTTACATACCATGAAAAACAAAATTATGTTGATTATATTTTTTGTATAATTTCTTTTTAATTATTTCAAAAATTTACATAGTATTTATTATTTGTCAAGGGCAGCTTGAATTTGAACACTTTATTCATAAAAATCATAACAAAGCAATAAATATGTGTATCATAGATTACATTTAACATACACAAATAATGAATAAGTTAATTACTGTTTGCTTATCATATGTACAAGTCAATATGTTTCGAGTTAATTTTGATTTTAGAAAAGTAAAAATTCTAGTTGGATATTATTAGCTCTTTACATTAAATTACACAGATATAGTCTATAGTTAATAGAACCGCAATTACCTTTATTTATTTCATATTAAAAAAATTTTGGTTTTAAATTAAATTCTCAGTTTTGTTCAATTTATTATGAGCCATAATGTGGTATGTGGTTAAAAAAAGGAATTTTGATAAACATATAATCTAGATCTTTATTTATTTTTGCTTTATTATTTATGAATTCTTCAAAATATAGAGAAATAAAAAACAAAGACAACTGAGTAACTTAAAGTTTCAAATTATTGTTAACCCTAAAGCATACATTTTTAAGACAGAGAATTTTTGCCAGAGAAATACTGCATTTTAAAAACAAAACTACAATTAATTTAAAAGATAGTTGCAGTCATGTATTATAAATAAGACTAGCTACAGCCCGACAAGCAATGGCGGCTGCAAGGTATGAACTCCCCATCAACTAAAGTTACTTGACTAAACATGCATCCAAGTAATATACTTTCTAAGATTCCCAGTAGTGCTCCGCCTCCCCACCCCATGCCATCATCCCTGAACCGTATTAATATCCAAATGTCGCACCCCCTTATACACCACAGATATATTTCACCAACATTTTCTGTTAAAAAAAAATGAAAATATTACGCACCAAACACACTTGCTGGATTTTTAAGGATCTAATTGAGTGAAATTATCTGGAATGTCATTTTGTCGAATCAGTGCAAACTGGCAGCATTAGGGACATTGTAACATAGAGAATTAAGAATGTTAATTTAATGTTTAAATTTGATTTAAAGCTCTTCAAATCAAAGTTCAATTTAATTATGGCAACAACAGTTCATACAATAAATTATTAAAAAATGACTCATTATCTCAATAGAAAGGTTTGTAAATTAGTAAGAATAGACAAGTATTGCAGTAAAACAAAACAAGTATCACTGGAATTGTTATCTTCACACAAGAGCGATCGAAATGTCATGATTCAATAATAAAATAACATTTATGAATTTGGCCCATTCGCACTTTTTGTACATTCAACATAATAAGTTTTTGACAAAATAACTGTCACATATTTGTCAAATGTCAACAGAGCCATTCATTTATAATTAAACTAACAACTTTTAAATGCCATTTATTTGAAACTGACTGGGGCATAGCATCTACGTTGCCTGTGTAAAAGATGGAAAAAGGGGCATAGCCTATAAGAATAATTCCAGACTTTGAGGGTACTTTTGGCCACATGGACCATGTACCATGTTACTTTTTACGATGTCATAAAGCCTATGATCTGTGTCATTACCTAGCCTTTCAGCACAAACTATTTTAATCAAGTATTTCCACAGTTCTGGGTATATAATCTTTGCCACGTATGAAGAGCAGGGGACAATGCAGTAGACCTAGTCATTGGAACTGGATGTTTTTTTGTTTTTTTTAATGTACATTTAGGTGCCAACGGCCAGAGAAGCAGCGAATGAGAGCGCATTATGGTGCGTAATTAAGGTGGAAAAGCTCCACTTGGGTATTACTAGTATAAGAATTGTTTTTACATCTTTCAGAAATCCTCAGCTCTTTAATTAAAAGTATTCATTTAAAAAAGTGAAGAAAAAAAAAAAGCTACTGACTCCAGCTAGGCATCTATTTTCATTATTCATTCAAAACAGCATATAATTAAAGGCAGCCCCATAGTCATGGATAAGCCTTTAACAGTTCTGAATGACTGTCACACATAACATACATTGGCAGTCAATATGTGCAACGCAGTGTCAAGGTCAAAACAATTTTCAAGACCACAGGTTAGAGTTAGGAGTCATTTATTACAATAATATTATTTACCCCTTGTGGTTCAGTAAAGACAAATAAAACAAGTATGGCCATTGGAGCATTGCAGAAAACACTGTACGAATTTTTTTTATTAATAAAATGATATAAGCTATTTAAAACAATCAACAGGGATATTTTTTTTAATTGAAAAATATCATTCATCAAATTTACTTGATCAATAAACGAATCTTCCACATATTAATGTTGCGTAGCTTAAATTGATTAAATGTTAGCTGTCACTTTTAAATACTTTCCACAGAGGTCAATAACCTTGAATTATTTTAATAGAACAAAATGTATTTTCAAATTATGAATGATGCAGTTCTTGAAAATACTGAATCAGTCTTTTACCAATTTGACTGGCAGTGGGTCTGCGTTTGGGTTCTTGGTCCCAGCCATGTTGAATAATCTCTTTCCAAAAGGTTGTTGGAGCATGCATGGCTGTAAGACTTGGTCTCCAACCTTTCTCAATGGAGGTCTGAAAAAAAATTGGAAAAGGAAATACAAATAATTGATGGACAACAATAAACACCATTTACGTCCCCAGATGAAATGACATATATACCATTTACGTCCCAGATGAAATGACATAAACACCATTTATGTCCCCAGATGAAATGACATAAACACCATTTACGCCCCCAGATGAAATGGCATATAAACCATTTAAGTCCCAGATGAAATGACATAAACACCATTTACGTCCCCAGATGAAATGGCATATAAACCATTTAAGTCCCAGATGAAATGACATAAACACCATTTACGTCCCAAGATGAAATGACATATAAACCATTTAAGTCCCAGATGAAATGACATAAACACCATTTACGTCCCAAGATGAAATGACATATAAACCATTAAGTCCCAGATGAAATGACATAAACACCATTTACGTCCCAAGATGAAATGACATAAACACCATTTATGTCCCAAGACGAAATGACATAAACATCATTTACGTCCCCAGATGAAATGACATAAACACCCTTTATGTCCCAAGATGAAATGACATAAACACCATTTACATCCCCAGATGAAATGGCATATAAACCATTTAAGTCCCAGGTGAAATGACATAAACACCATTTACGTCCCAAGATGAAATGACATATAAACCATTTAAGTCCCAGATGAAATGACATAAACACCATTTACGTCCCAAGATGAAATGACATAAACATCATTTACGTCCCCAGATGAAATGACATACACACCATTTATGTCCCCAGATGAAATGACATAAACACCATTTACGTCCCCAGATGAAATGGCATATAAACCATTTAAGTCCCAGATGAAATGACATAAACACCATTTATGTCCCAAGATGAAATGACATATAAACCATTTAAGTCCCAGATGAAATGACATAAACACCATTTACATCCAAAGATGAAATGACATAAACATCATTTACGTCCCCAGATGAAATGACATATAAACCATTTAAGTCCCAGATGAAATGACATAAACACCATTTACGTCCCAAGATGAAATGACATAAACACCATTTATGTCCCCAGATGAAACGACATAAACACCATTTATGTCCCCAGATGAAATGACATAAACACCATTTACACCCCAGATTGAAATGACATTAAGCTGATTCATTAAACACTCCCCCCCCCACATTGTCAATGGATGTCACAAAATTTACACACCCTGGTTTAAAAATCTTTAAGAAGTTTTGAGACTTTCCCCTACCCTCCCCAGTTGTGTGACATAATTTATGGATGGTCCCTTAGCTAAAAATAATAATAATGTTGTGGTCATAAACTATTTAAAAGCCAAGTACGTTAATGGGATCTGTGTTGAGCTGGATGAAATAGTTGACAAGAATGTCTACTGATGTCAACAGCTGTTGCGTGATTGAACTTCAGCACTTGTTTGTTTAAGTTATTGACGCAATAGCAGTTTGTTTAAGTTGCTGCTGAAGATGTTTTGAATCAAACTAATCACCTTAAGTCCCCCTTGAACGTCCATGGATGCATACTTGGCCAGATCTTTACCATACCACAATTCCCAGATGATCATCGCCAAGCTGGAATTTATTTAAGAATTCATTCAAATTCAAGTCATATTTTCAAGATACATACTTATGACTGTAAGGTATACAATACACTTAGAAAGAATGCCAAATGATAGAGTACACCACCGAATTCCCAAGAGGACAATGGGTTAAAGGTAGACCTAGGCTTAGATGGATGGAAGATGTGGGAAAAAAATCTAAAGCAGCTGGGAATCCAAGAATGGAAAAGAAAAGCATCAGATAGGTCTGAGTAAAAGGAAGTGGTTAGGCAGCCCTGCATGGATGGGGATGAAATGTATACAAAGTGTCTACTAGTGTTAACATAAAAAAAAGTACTCACCTATAAATATCAGCTTTAGTGTCGTACTTGTCAGTTAGAAGTAAAATTTCAGGGGCCATGTAAACGGGTGTGCCAATGCAGACAGTGACAATGTCTCTCACCTTCTTTGCCAAACCAAAATCTGCAATTTTCACTTCCCCCTGAGATGTAAGCTATGGTAGATAAATGGAAAGATTTGAATGGGCAAATTTCTTTTTGAATTTCATGTACAGTTTGGAAAAAAATAAATATTTGCACAAGCTTTGTGCAAAATTGTACCGTAGGACTCTGCAAAAATCATAAGGTTGATTTATTTTTATTTCAGTATACCATAATTTCAATGTAAATTTTAACATCCCATTAAGGTCTGTGTAAAAAAATATTGCATTTTTTTTTTTTTAAATGAACGAAATAAAATTACAATAAAAAGAAAATTTGCTCACATAAAAATATCAATCAATGTTTTTATTTTTTAATGTATTCTCTTTCAAACAGATATTATGAGAGAGAAATATCAAAAAAGATTTATGAACTTCTCAAATTTTTTTTTTTAAAACAATGGTACGCAATCGTAAGCTATGTTTATATAGCAATTTTACTCCTAACTTTGTTTGAATACAAATATAGCCAACTAAAGCTATGATTGCGTGTGTTAGTTTCCTGAAGTATTGCCATATTACCAAGACATTTTCTGGCTTTAAATCTCTGTGCACGATAGCCTTGTGGTGAAGGTAAGCCAGACCATTGCAGATCTGAAGGAGGAAGTTGGTCATGACCGAGATGGCGTCTCTCTGTCTTGTGGGATTATTCCCTAGCGAGCTTGGAGAGTTGTCAGTGTCGATGCACTTTGCCTGAAAGTGGATAGCGAACATTCTTAACTGGACATTGAAAATATGTGAAATGTGTGTTGTGACCATGAAGGTGGACCAATCTTTAGTATTAAACTTTCTAATTTACTCTAGGAAGTATAAAAAGGATAGAGAAAAACCTGAAGAAAGGTATCATTATATTACCAAGACATTTTCGGATTCTAAATATCTTGGTAATATAATACCTTTTACTGAAGTAAACAAACCCACGTTTGCCTCTATCTTTAACTATTTCTGCTGTTGAAGGCTTTTTGCTCGGAATATCCACTTTCTTGTACTGTCCTTCAGGATTTCCTCTACCCTGTGTACATTTCTTTCTGCTTTAACCTTGTAAGCAGTCCTCACGGCTGCCCATCAAAATATACTCTAAACCAAGTTGGATGTTGTTATTTGTTCTAACAAGTGCAACGACCACTGGCTGTTTGCCCAAAACCCGTAGATGATCCCTCCCACCCTTGAAAAGTACAAACTGCCACTGAGACAGATGAACTGCTATTGCGTCAATGGGTGATCTAGATTAATACATGAAAGAAAAAAAAAGGGGGGGGGTATATTTCTAATATGATTCTCAGACAATATGTCTCAAGTAATATTACATACTTTAATTGTTATGCCAGAGTGTCTCAATTTAAACATGGGGTCCGACACGGGGTGTTGCCAGTTAGGTATTACCTTCAGAGTAAATGGACAGTATTCCATGATAAAAAGAAGTTTCATGTCGGTCTCTGACCCTTTACGACACACTCCATAATATTTGACAATGTTAACATGCTCAACCTCTCTGAGGAAAAAAAAAAAGGTTAGAAATGGGACATTCGAATGTTTAAAAAATAAACACAAAACATTTACTATTTTTGAGGACTTGTATTAGTTCCAGACACCGGAAGTTATTCTAGTTTAAAAATCTGCTTGAATACCTTTTAAGATATAGTATTAGCTCAGTTACAAAAATCAAACAAGAAAAAAAATCACATTAATAAAATCGACACGCGGTCTATACCCGGTATTTTTCAAAAATAGTTTTCAAGTAAATAAACTTGTTGGCAATAAGATAATTCATTTAAAAATTATTTGAATTTCAAAAGATGAAATAATGTTTTTTTTTAAATGGAATGGATATTTGACAATTTGGACTACACTTTTAAAAAAATAGTTAATGTGTCAGAGAATTAGGCTTTAATAAAGTTTAAACTAATATGGTTTTGTTAATGACCTTTCAGAGTGTTTCCAACTGACCTGTCAGAGTGTTTGCAACTGACCTGTCAGAGTGTTTGCAACTGACCTGTCAGAATGTTAGCAACTGATCTGTCAGAGTGTTTGCAACTGACCTGTCAGAGTGTTTGTAACTGACCTGAGCATAGAATCCTCCAGCAGAGTGTCAGTGACATCATCTATCTTTAGCTTTTCCAAAGGTTCCTTGACGGCAACTGGGATACTCTCATCCTTGTGCTTTAAGCTTGCACTGTAAACAGTGGCAAAGCTGCCATGACCCAACTGCTGCCCTATCCTGAATTTTAAATCATGGAGCGTTTGAGTAAAATGGTTGGCTTATTTTTCTTATTACATTTAGCATGGGATGCTTTAAATAACATTACTGTACATGGAGTATAATGTCTTCTTCAGCAGATGAAAAGTATATTTAGGTACATGCAAAATTTAAGTTAACCTTTGTAATGATATAATAATTTGTGTGCATCAGTTAACCCCATAAAAATTTACCCCAAATAGGCTTTAAGCTTATAGAAGTTTCAAATTGAATTTCCTGACGTGTATCAATTTATACAAATAATAAATTATAATACTGTGAAATCTTTGCATTATAAAAGGACAATAAATAAGTGTCATTTTTTTTTTTAAAGAGTTAGATTTTAAATAAATGTTTTGAATTGCTTCGTTTTACCAAGTTGGAAATTAGTGAGAACAAAATATGGGAAAGCGTTAAAACAAAAGGACGCAACAAAACAATGCACGCATCGGCAAGAAGCCTTCTTCATTGAACAAACAGTAAAAACAATATAAAATCAACATAAACATTCAGCTGCCATTTTAGTGACCAAGAGGACATCAAGAGGAATGTCTCTTGTGTCCTCTGTGTTTATTTTATTTTACATTGCTTTTAGTGTGTTTTTTTTTTAGCTGAAGAAGGCTTCTTGCCTGCAGACACATCACTTGTGTTGTTGCGTCACTTGTGTTGTTGCGTCAGTTGTGTTGTTGCGTCAGTTGTGTTGTTGCGTCAGTTGTGTTGTTGCGTCAGTTGTGTTGTTGCGTCACTTGTGTTGTTGCGTCAGTTGTGTTGTTGCGTCAGTTGTGTTGTTGCGTCAGTTGTGTTGTTGCGTCAGTTGTGTTGTTGCGTCAGTTGTGTTGTTGCGTCCTTTTTTTTTGCCTCGAGGTTTTCCGATACTTTTTTCGCTCATTTCCTTTAAACCTAACTTGATTGCAATCTCTCCCTTTGTTACCTTTTTAAAAAAATTTCTTATACTAAAATGTATTTAGTTATTTATGCATTTTTTATCAAACCAGTTATGTCAATCCTACAATGTCAGTTATAGACCTGCCAACCTGCCAAGAAAAAAATCTGTAGGGGTGGTGCATGCGGGGGGAAAGTGGGGCCACTGCCCCCCAGGGGGCCACCGACCCGGAAAGGGGGGGGTTGGTTTAAGATCTGTAACCTAATGCACAAGCCTTTTTAAATAAAGAAAGACATATAAAGTTACCTCCATTGTCTTTGAAGAGTCCAAAGAACATGAGAGAATATACAGATTTATACAGTACAGGACAGAAGATCCATTTTATTTACATCTGTACACAGGCTGCTAAGACTAAGAGTTCAGTTTTCCAGCCTATCCCTAATGGCCTTTTTGCATTGTCCAACAACTCTTTGGACAACTGGAAATTACCATTGCAACTGATTTTAGATACAAGCGAGTTAGAAAGATAAACTTTCATGCTTGCCCTTGTTTCATTGTAAGTTTTCTTCACCGTCTTCTAGCAATCTGCGAGTGTGGAAACATTTCTTTGACTCTGGCATTAAAACAATCGGAGTTGGTGGGAGAAATATTTCCTTCAATAAGATAGGTGGTAAACAAAACTTAGCAAAGAAATTAGACATGGATGTCGTAAATTCACTGCACTTTTAGCTGCAGTTGTATAACTTTATGTGTTTTTTTGTGTGTGTTAAAATATGTTTATTAATATCATTGTACCCACAGCTTTCAATAGATTTATCCATTTAAATTTAATTAAGAAAAAATTAAACAAACAAACAAAAAGTCACATTAAAACTGAATTATTTTTTAGCCTAGCAAAAGGATGAATCGCGATCGGATCAATTGATGATTGAAGTAATTTAAGAATTATTTGGAGATCGCGGCTCGCTTCGATAAAAATATTGCAGTGTCACTGTCTACACGTCCGGCGACCGGACTGATCGACTATTAAAGGGCACATGACAAGGCTGACGGACAAATATATCTCGCGCAACTTTGCTACGGTGGTCATGTGACTTGATCAAATAATATATAATTTAAATAGTAATAGCCGGGCGAATATCTCAAGAACTTATTCGTCCGGTCGCCATACATGTAGACACTACGTAAAAATTAAGGAATGCACCACTTCCTGTTGTATCCGATTTTGTATTTTTTAAATTATTTTTTTGGTCGCTTTCGGATTTTTATGACGGGTGAAAATTAAAAAAATTATAATGTTCGGACAATCGAAATTTTAAGAGGTTTTTCAGAAGGTCGGAATGAGGGTTAAAAAATCCATATAATTCCGACAAAATCGGAAAGGTTGGCAGGTCTGCAGTTACTATTAACCTATAAATATTCTTTTAAAAATAGTGATTTCCAAATGTCTCACAGAATCTTATCGGCTGTGTAATCTGTGACCATAAGGCGCTGCACGTAAAACAGGTCAAGCCGGCCCTGGAGGTCACTGCAGGCCTTAGAAAGGCCTGGGAAAGCATCCAGCTTGAGCCTCCCCTCTGCCAGCTCCTTGTTCAGCTTGGCCAACATGTCCTGGTCGGCCTTCATCAGCTGGGGCACCATGGAACCCACACGGTCAATGCCCTTGATGAATCTGTCAGGTTAAGACGGAAGCGCAACAATGATTTTAAGATACAAATGCTGTGCAATTAATGGAGCAAATATGTTGGTGTAGCCTACATCTTTTATGAGTACAGCTCAATGAAGGCTTAATGAGACACAAATAACTTATGTAAATAAAAAAAATATATATGTTAAGCTTTAAACAAAAAAAAAACATTCATATGAGTATAAATTAAATTTACATCATATATATCATTGAATGGTCTTGTGCATTTGGGAATCTGTGAGTACATGCAAAAAGTATGAGATCTTCATTTTTCTCAAACATGCTGAGTTGAGCACACTCATATGAGCACGCAATACTGAATTATAAATTCCTTTTTTTGTTTTGCCCCTTATGTCAGTTTTGTTAAGATTTAATGTGATACCTTTCAAAAAACTTGCCCATAGCTGAAGCAAGAGAAACCTCAGTCAGCATGCTCAGGTAGATTTCTGTTGCCTCCTCCATGGCACCTCTTGGATTGCCTTCAAATTTTTCTTTGAAAATTTTTTTCATTTTAGGGTCTTTGATGTCAAGTGTGAATGAGGACGTAACTGCTGCTCCAATGCTGTGGAATAAATCAAAGAAACACATGAAAATAAAATTGGTTTTCTCTACATACAAAAAAAAAGAAAAAAAAACATGTTAGGAAAATCTATGCTAGAAAAGCTAGGTTTGATGTCCATATCTTCTGGTCAATATTTTTCAATAAAATAAATCATTATTTTGGGACTGTTTAAAATCTGCCGTTTAAAATAAATCTCATTCACTTTTGACATTGACTTCTAGTTCTGGACAAAGATTGCATCAACCCTCAAATTTTAAAAAATCTTAACTTAAATATTTCACAATGCAAAAATGAGCATCATAAAAGTAGAATCATGATACTTAAGGAGAATTAAAGAGCTTTATAATATCTATTGGAATATATTTTACATTACACAGGCTTTGTTTACCTGTCGAAGCATTCAGTTTTGTCATTTTTATTGCCCGCTACATTCTTCTGTGCTTTAACTGGCTTTTTGACCCCCATATCTCTTCTGGTGTCACCCACAAAACTCCTGAGGTCATCCCCGCTGAGCAATACACCTGTGACAACATAAAGTTCAATCAAAATTTTAATTTGACACCCACTTCGCTCTTCACGCGATCTTCAACTTTAAAGCAGAACATTATTATGTTTGACATTTTATAGTGACATCAATTTATGCTGCTTTTTTTTTCATACAAAATACGTATACTATATACTCTAAATCGGTGTCTCCCAAATTTTTACATTCAGTTGACTGGTGGACAAGTTTTGAAATTGCATCAGGGGTCGGTACACAACTTATTTTAATTATAATATCTTTTTTATTTGACCCGGGAATGTAAGGCCGGTGGGCCACCATTTTGGGCAACACTGGTCTCAATAATCTGAAGCATAATGAATACATTTATGTTCAAAAAATTGATTTTCTAGTTTGCCATCAAGTGTAAGTTGCATGTGCAGTGCTGCTGTAAATTGCATGTGAATTGCTGTTGTTCTAAAATTTAGTAAGGTTCTATCCAAAATAAATGTTATCACTTCATTCTAAATGATGAAATTGTGGTCCAGTTCTATACCTCTTATGCATTTCTTGGACAAACAAATAGACTACTTCATTACCATAACTATAAATAAATTCTATTGTCTAATTGGATTTGTCCATCTTAAAACAATTCTGATAAAATGATCAATGACTTAAAAGACTAGCCTAAATGCAAATGAAATTAAAACAGCTTAAAATAACTTGTAACACACAAACCTTGAATTTCATTGAGCTGATCATCGAACAGTTCAAACTGCTGTTGGAACCGTTTGATGATTTCATCCAGAATTGAATTGATGAAATGATTCTCCCGTTCCCATTGGTTGATCTCGTTGGCCACTCGTTCTGAGATGGCACTGTTGGCGGCCTTGACCACATTCTGCCAGGACTTTTCCTTCTTGGCAAATGAAACATCTGGCCATTTGGTTAGTTTCACTCTGTGCATAATAATAATCATTTGTTAATTATTTCATGAGCCTATGCTTTTAAAGAACATGTATTAATTGGGCAATTAAATGCTTTTGCTGATTTTTTGTTTCATTAAGTTTTTCTATAAATTTTGGGTTCTCATGTCTTTTTATATTATTATACATATTCGTTTATGTATAAATGTCAAAAAGTAAATACAAATAAAAATTATTTTAATTCTGAACAAAAATAGTTAAAATTAAATTGAATTTCTTTCTTCAATGTAAGTAGATCAAGATTATTTCTAACAAATTCAGATTGTTTTTTTACAGCTATTAAAATGTGTAAAAATGGCTGTTGAATGTAGTTCCCTTCTTTTTTGACCTCGATTAGGTTGTTGTTTTTTTTTCATGATATACCAATAAAACTTTCATGAACATTCTGCACATACATTTGCTTTATCTTTATGAAGCTCTTAAGCTTAGCCACAAAATTCACTCCCTTGTTCCACATGAAATGTATGTTTTAATTGTGAACAGAAAGAAACATTTTTTAGGGGGGAAAAAAAAAAAAATAACTGGTTTTTAATATGGTCCCCTACCTCCTGTGCATTGAATCCAAATAAGCCAAGGCCTGGACACCGGCATCAAAACTTGATCGCTTGACCTCCTGTCTCATCATGTCTAGTTTTTCCTTGGAGTTCTTCTGTAACAAGTTGATGCGCTGCTCAACACCTACATAATTTCTTTGAATCTGCTCCACCTTCTCCTTTTGGCCATTGTAGCTGATCCGCAGAGTGTAGAGGCATCTTTTCAACACACTTGACAAATACCTAAACACAAGTCACAAGAAATATCATTCTCACTAAACATCCTTTAACACGGAGCATCGTTAAGAAGAAATAATAGGCAGCCACAATTATTATTCATAAAGCAAATGAGGTGAATTAATAGAAACTTTAGTTTGAAAGTCAAGCAAGTTTTTTTTTATGCCTTTTTAGAAAAAAAAAAAAATGTTTTTATAAAATAGAACTAAGTATATATATACAGTGTTTTGGGATTATGCCAAAATGTATACATTTAATAAAAATTTTGTATAAGCTTAAGACTAATAAACTGATAAACAACGCTCGATTCTACTGGGCGCTGTCCATGGCTGGACAGGGGTAGATAGTACTTGGGTGGATAAGGTCAAGCTTTTCACCAATTGTTGTTTCTAAATGTATACTTTTCTGTAATTGCTAATTTTTTTATGTGAAGCACAGTGAGCCTAGCCCTAGGCTGAGGTACTGCGCTATATAAAACTACCTTAATAAAATATATTTTGTTCTCACATAGCTATATATCCATTGCAATATCCAACTAAATAAATCCTTTGAAACTTCTATGTGGTGTCATTTGAGTTATTAGTATCTGTAATACAAACCAAACAAAAAAGCCAAAACATAACCCACCCCACCGCCCCAAAAAAAAATTATAATGTTTCAGTACCTGTAATAGATCCTGAGTTTTCCCCTCATTGTCTGAGGTAAAAACCTTCTAATACCATTGATGAGCTGCTGGTGTTCAGGCCTCAAATGCCCGTACTCTACATCTTGACTTGACTAAGAAAACAAACAAAAAAACATTCAACATGCAATTTACTAATTTTATCCCCTAATGAAGCATTTAGGCTTACCCCATTACATTAAACAGGAAATATATGAAACAAGGTATGGGAAACCTGACAAAAAATGATATATCAAAATAACTATAGTGTTGGCAAAAAGCCTACATTTAGAAAACAATGACAACACAAATATTAAAAAAAAAATTTAAAACCTAGCTGAAATATAGTATCCGAGATGACAGAAAGAGGAATGTTTCCCTTTTTCCTCAGGTTTCCCAATTCCTTGTTTCCCTGTTTCCTTCCACCTAAACCTGATTACAAACCCTCCCCACTAAAAATCATTACTGCTATATTAAAGTAGAAATGTTATGATTTAAATACAACAAAACTACTGCATATTGGTACTTCTTTAAATTCTGAACGCTGTTTAAAAATCACTATTATTAAATCTGTATTTCCTTGCCCCAAACAAATAATAAAATAAAATAGCATCCAGGGTTGATTGAAAAAGAAGTATGAAATTAAATTATTATGTTTGGCAAGTAAAATAATATAATTTTTATTTGGCTTTATGTTTTCTTTAATGTTATCAAGTATTATACAAAGTGGGATAAAGTAAAAGGTTTAATAATTTTACCAACTGATTAGGTGAGAAAAAAGAAAAAACAAAAAGTTTTAAACGAGCAGTGTGATCTGGCTTTTATTTATCATTTTTTAATGTTTACCTGTTTTACTGAAATGGGAAATAACTGTGAATTTTTAACCCCAGGGAGAATCATGCTCAATCTGTCAGCCAGTGAGTCTTTGACCCTATCAGAGTCAGCGGGCGAGACTTGATCCCAACGGTTGCATATAAAGAGAGCTGTGTTGTGATCGAAACCATCATTGGCATCTATAGCCTTCAGTAAAAGCTGGCCGAGCTGTGGATGACAATAGAATAAGTAAATATCATACCAGAATGGGAGGGCTTTTCGAAAATATTTGGAAAACTGAAAGAACAAATACGACCTACTGTATAAATGGAGAAATCTTTTTCTGTGTTCTCCAAATGCGTTATTTTTTAATTAAATTTTTTAATTAAGTATCGCTGCTTAATGAGTAATGCCATTAATGAGATTCTTTTATAGCTCCTGGAAAGATTACAGATATTATAAGTAATATTTTGCTATTAGAGTTTATAATTGGAGATTCATAATCACAACTGACAACTTTGCACAGGAGTCAAATTGTTGTCGTAAAGTGATCACAGATAACAAAAAAAATACTTTAATTATCTTAGTTTTAGAGTTGTAGAATTTTAGATATTAATGTTATAATTATTAAAAGGCTATAAGATAGCCTATATATTTAAGTTAAAATTATTACAGTCTACTTGTATAGGCTTAGACTAAGATGCAAGCATGAATAAGAAGTACCTGAATGAGATATTATTCTTAAAGGTCAATTTCTTTGAGGCAATACATTTTAAAGTAAGCATTAAATTTACTTTTCTTGCCTAAAGTGCTACAATATAAGCAGGTATAGTTTTGTGAACCTACACCCTCAGTAAAAACATAACAAATGGGGAAAATAAAAAGAAATTAATAAAATAGCTAATTAAGATCTGAGCATCCATTATCAGTTGGAAGCTGCGTCAATGTGCCGTGGCACTGAAAAGTCGGGGCAGTGATAATTAGCTGGAGAAAGCTGTCCTATGGATACTGCTTATAATCAAAAGTACCTTATCCTGCGATTTGGTGCTTTTAGATTTAACTGAGAGCTGGTGGAGATTACTGTTCTAATCAAGTAGATACATTTTTACAATGAAAGCGTGGGTTTGTAAACATTTGAAAATTGTAATTTTTAAAACAAAAAATATTTAATTGGAATACTTTTGCATTAGTTGGGATATCATTTTTTTAAGATAATTTTTTCAGCATCATGTTTCTGTTCTACAAGGCATAGACTTACAAACCTTATCAATTCCATGTATTTTTTAAAAATATGTCCTGCTTAGAGACATTTTAAATTTAAAAAAAAAAATTATTATATTCCTTTTCTTAGCACAATTTATTCAATCCAAACATAGTTGAGAATAAGCATCATTTAATTACATTCAACATAAATATTTTCAGTTACAGTGTCCTCAAAGACATGAAACAAAAATTATTCATACCCGATGTTTGTGAACTCCATTTGTACTGTCAATGACGTACACGAAACCAAAAGCTCTCTCCATGTAGTTGGCCAGTATTTGTGGCAGGCCTCTGGCGTCTCCCACACCTGGACTATCTACAATAGTTACACCACCCTTGAAATAAAAACAAAATAAAAAGTAGTTTTATACGGTACTTTATAATAAGAGGCCGGGCAGAGGAGCCAAAGCTTATTCACATCAGTACGCACTTAACGAATAACAACATAAGAATATCTAATTATAAAAAATAATTACACAAATATAAATGAGAAAACATAATATCTACTTTAGTTCGATGGCTTATAATAATAATTGTGATTTTTATGTTATGAAGGGGCCTAAAGCACCTCCACCCCCCAAAGTAGATAAGTTGTTTTCTCATTTATATTTGTGTACTTAATAATTATCATTTTAAGCCACAGAAACACTGTAAGAATAGTAGTAATAGTAAAGCTACACTGAATAACATTCCCTCTCAAACTGCGGCAGAGAGATTGGATTGCTATTAACTGTGTCAACATCGATGATGACATTCTTGCTATTAACTGTGTCAACATTGATGATGCCATTCTTGCTATTAACTGTGTCAACATTGATGATGCCATTCTTGCTATTAACTGTGTCAACATTGATGATGACATTCTTGCTATTAACTGTGTCAACATTGATGATGCCATTCTTGCTATTAACTGTGTCAACATTGATGATGCCATTCTTGCTATTAACTGTGTCAACATTGATGATGCCATTCTTGCTATTAACTGTGTCAACATTGATGATGCCATTCTTGCTATTAACTGTGTCAACATTGATGATGCCATTCTTGCTATTAACTGTGTCAACATTGATGATGCCATTCTTGCTATTAACTGTGTCAACATCGATGATGCCATTCTTGCTATTAACTGTGTCAACATCGATGATGCCATTCTTGCTATTAACTGTGTCAACATCGATGATGCCATTCTTGCCTTCACTACAAATAGCCTTGTCCTTTCTAGTCCTGAGAGGCATGACATCCATTTTTAAACATGCACATCAAAAGGGATGCAAATTAATTGCTAATAAAACGATGCAAGGAAACTATTTTTGGATCGTGTACTCTTGATTATAAATTACATTTGGATAGCCTTTGACAATCCCATCCTTTGAAAATCCCTTCCATATTCTGTCAACGAAGGATAAAGTTTGCATATTGATCTTTAAATCAATTATTTTTTGTTGTGGTTTTTATGGTCAAGATGGGTTGGTGATCTTGGAGTCCTTCAAAACCCTGCTGGGGTGATGTTGTCTAGCATCTTTTCCAGCTTGCTATTATTCCCTAGTCCGTAAATTTACCAGTGTGCCAATGGTTACCAAATCTAAATGATCTCTCTCTATGTTAGGACCAAAAAAATTAAATATTATTTTGTTCCCTAGTCTGTATAAATTTAACAGCGAGCCAATGGTTACCAAATCTAAATGATCCACAATTTAGTCAATATTGTCACTCGGTGAGGTCATTGGTGTTTGATTTCTACACTAGAGAAATACTTTGGATGTCTTGTGTTCAAATTGTTATAATTGTAATCTGTACTCTCCATTAAAATATGTATTTATTTATGTGATGAAAACGCATAAATACTATGTAATTAAAAACATTTCAATTTATTTCTATCAATAATAGAATCTATCTTATCATAATATTTTGTGGCTATCTGTTGAACTCTTTAAAACCAGATTTCCAGATGATGAATTATGAGAATAATTTAATTCCTATCTTGCAAACAGACATTGTTAATTTCTAAACAATGAAATATGTGATAATTAATGTGAGGTGAATTTCCTTCTTGTCTTTTAATATATTCGTAAACTTAACTTTACCGCCTATCATACAAGTTTTCACAAAAAAGGACAGGAAACCCTCTTGTTTAATTATTACTCATTTATATTTATTAAATTCCTGTAATTTAGAAAGCATTCCACAACATGTGAGAAATGCATTTAACGTGAAAGTTTAAATGTGTGATCTAAATTACATAAGAATTATTACTAAATAATCCCAAAAAGTTTTCTCACCCTAAAGAAACAATCCAAACTCCCTGTCTTATCTAAGGTAGAAGGAAAGAAAGGTACACTTTCATTTTCTAGACTTGACACTGACATACCTTTAACATTTCAATTGGCCAGGAAAGAACAATCTTCTCAAAAGGACTTTCTTCTGTTTCATTATCTCTCAAGGTGATGTAATGCTCTAGATCTTGTAAGAAGTTCGCTGCATCTGATGTGGACTCTGCCTTTAGCTGAAATTCATAAAACAAGTTGTCAAAATGATTTTCAGAGTATATATCATCCTTTCAAAATTCATTGCCTGAGATTGACATTTGAACCCACATGTAAAAGAAAATTGAAGACAGATCGTTACACGTTAAATGAATGTAATGGTCATTCCAAATAATAACACATAAGTATATGTTTTAAAAACAAATCAATACTTCTTTAATTCCTTGAGTAAATTCTAATTTCTCTGGCATAAATAAATATTTAAAAGAGATTGTTGTAAGTAATTCGTAATCATGGCTAATGTACTAATACATTTATTGCCTGTGTTATATTAATAGTAGCTTATGGCATGGTGTTAAAGAGCTCAAAATTTTTAAAAAATAACTAGCTCTTTGATAGAAAAAAAATTAGTATGGGAAATGAAATGCTGTCATTTCTTTATTTTAAAGTTATTTTTACATTTGTATTTTTAAAAAAAATTATGCTACAGAAAAAAGGGGGATAATTTAGAAGAGTAATTACATTTTAGTCTGAATTACTGTATAACTCATTTAATTTGTACTGTTTTTTTTTTTTTTTTAAATATATATAATTGGGCTCTATCACTTCGACAGCAAAAATCACACCTAAGCATGGATAAATAAAAAAAAATGTTGGTTAATCTTATGGAAATAACAAAATTTCATTATCCATGTAATGTGATGTGTTATGAACTCACTATGATGGGACTTTTCTGATTCAGACGCCCGTTACCATCGTCCCGATGATGTACGATGGCATGTGGTGTGGGTCCATATTGGATTTCCACAATTGCAGCTGTACATCGAAGGTCACTTGTGGGCAAAAGTTGTTTTCCCAGGAGAAGGTTGACCAAACTGGATTTACCTGAACCCATCTCACCTGAAGAATAATTATATCATATGTAATATTTATTTATGATATCATATTCATTTTAATTTATATCAATCATATAGGCCTATAGGCTACATAAATTTTAAATTATGAAATCAAGTTTACCCAATTTAATTAACAGTATAAATTTTTTTTGTTTTAAAAGAACAAAATATATTCACTTCTGCACAAAACCCACAACAAGGTATATATTTATTATGACACAAAAGAGATCATCTATCTAATTCTAATTTAAAGTATAAGTCAAATTGTTTTGTTTGGGGGAGAATTTTTTTTTTTTTTAAATAACAAGGGAAAAACAGTAAGTGGAAAAAGAAATTTCATAAAACTTATGGAAAAATCTAATGTAGAAGAAATTAATAAAATTTATTTTTTAAAAATGTGTTGCAATGTTACACTGGATGGAATGTATCACGATCCCGGTCAATTTACGCAATGCGCGCCACTTTGAGTTTCTGTGGAATTCTCTCCACTTTGTTTATTCTTGGATTGTTTACTGAGTTAACTGTTCCTTGGGGTACGACCAGGAAAAAAAAATATTTTCGGAGAGAAAAGAGCATAATGGGTTGATGTTTATCATTTCCGCTTTCATAGCATTTGTGGTTGTCATGGTTTGGCTGAGTAAACATGGATCGGATGACGCCACCGTGAATTGAGAGGAAAGAAAATATACAGAATAAAAGTATAAATTTTATTTTAAAAACATGAAACCAACCCAAATTGGTAAAAGTAAGCAGGAACTAGGGGCAAGCTACTATATTGTTGTTTTTTTTTTAAATTTGGACGCACCCTTTAACTATAATACGACATTGGGATGTTTTAAGGTATAATTTCATTGGGTGGTTATTATAATATTTAAATATTCCTGCATTTTTGGAAAATGGGTAAAGGCCTAGTATGTAATAGTATGTATTGTATTGATTTTCTGACTAAATTTTGTATTATATTTTTGGTGGAGCCTGAAATAAGGTATGCACAAAGAAATGTGTTTAAACGTGTATTCTGTGTAGATGTAAGATGTGCTTTCATTGTTTTAACATTATTTGTATTGTTCTTCTTCATTTGTAAACTTTTCTCACAACACACAGTGGGCAGCTGTAGGCCTATTTCTATCACATACATGTTTGAGATGAGGGAAGAGAGCGAGTAATGCCTCCCCAACATTCTAAAATTATTTGTATTGTTCTTCTTCATATTTACACTTTTCCCACAACACACATTGTGATTGTGCAACTGTAGGTCTATTTGCATCACATGCTTGTTTGAGATGAGGGAAGAGAGCGAGTGATGCCTCTCCGACATTCTAAAATTATTTGTATTGTTCTTCTTCATTTTGTACACTTTTCTCACAACACACAGTGGGCAGCTGTAGGCCTATTGCTATCACATACATGTGTCACAGAATGCAACCGAATTGTCTACCGGCACCTTTTTCAACGATGTATTTTCCAAGAAACTTGGGTAATTTGTATGTTTGGTCCACGTGCACTTGAATCCAGCGTAGGAGGTCGGTCATTAAAACGGGGCAAAAAAACAACAAAAACAAGAAAATCGCACTGTTTGTGTGAACCCAGATCATAAATTATTTTAGTACCTGCAACTAGGAGGACGCATTGACTGGCTTTTAGTTCTTCAATATAAGTCTTCAACTGCCTATCATATTTTGGGTACAACTGCTCAAGATCGCCCTGGAAGTAGATTTGACACAGCATGTAAGAAATTTTTTTGTTTAAAGTGTTTAAGGGCCCGGGGGGGGGGGGGGTGTTTAGATGAATCAAATATAGTAAAGTAGATGGGGAAGTAACTTTTTAAAAAAAAAAAAAATTAAGTACATTGTGTGGCAAGCTTTTCAAAGAATCTCAAACTGTTTCCAAGAGTTGCAACAGTGTTTGGCCCCGGCTAAAAGGGTCAAGAATTTTTACTGCTACAACCACGGCAATGTTGGAAAATCCTATCAGTTCTAAGAAGAATCGTTCGACACATCAACCTATTAGAATCTCACCTGGAATGGTTTTGGTAATTTACCAATGAAGTTATCGGCGTTGACGTACAGCTCGCGCAGATGGCGTCTATTGATAGCATCGTCTTTCAGCGCCGCCGTTGATGTATCGATTGCAGGAAGGGCCGCCTAAGGGAGGTAAATACACAGCTCAATACAAAATAATTCTACATTTTTGTCTTTGGTGTTCGGTCTCCGGATTTTGATTAAAAGAGTTTCCCACGGACCGTTAGACTACAGGAAACAAATGACACGATGCAAGAAGCACAGTCCGCTCCCAAAATAACTTTCGAGGGAAATCATCTGTCAGTAGTTGAAAATCTTACATACCTTGGATCCAATATCTCTAGGCCCCTCTTTCTTGACGAAGAAGTAAAAAAAAGGATTACAGAAGCAGCAGCATCTATAGCTACATTCAATAAGCAGGTGTAGAATAACCCTACACTAACTGAAGGTACAAAGCTTAGCGCCTATCAGTATGCTCCTATATGGCAGTGAAGTGTGGACCACAGATGCTAAATTGAATAAGCGTGTGTAGAATAACCCCACACTATGTCTGTATTTTTGTTTCTTCTCTATTTCATGGCACATTCAAATGAGCTGAGGGATATGGCAATATCACACACGTGATAAATATCAATTATTTTCTACAGTCCTAGATTAGCGTGCGCATTATTCAACGCGTCATGAATAAATTTATCTATTCCGGTTTCCCGATGGGGAACACAACCCCTTAACCCTAACCTCCAACAAAAAAAAAAACACTAAAGTTCTTGGAGTTATTCTAATTTTTTTTTTTTAAGTGAAATGTATATAAGTGCTGTGAAAAATATAAATAAGTGCTGTGAAAAATATAAATAAGTGCTGTGAAAAAAGTATATAAGTGCTGTGAAAAAATGTATATAAAATATCAAGAGAGTTGCAGAAGGATGTCTCACCGTTTTCAGTCCGGACGCTCCACTGGCGAGGTAACTTTTGATGATCAACTTCGCCTTCTCAAAGGTGATGTTCTTCTCGGCGGGTGGTATCGGGATGCCGTACTCTCGTATAATTTGGAGGGCCTGTGTAACGTCAAGATAACTAATAAGCAATAAAATTTATATTATAACAACAACTACAAAAGCTCAATTAGTGGTAAGTCTAACGAAAACGGGGTGGCTTATCTTTGCCATGTTTTGCTTGTGGGTTAACTTAGCTCCCTTTGACATTGATTGATTGGATACTTCTATAGCGCTGGTATAGAATGACAACATTGAGGACGAAAACGTAACAAATTGAGATAACCACATTGTGGTCGTGAAACTCTGTAAGTGTTTTAACGTATGTTCTACTTTTTTACAAAAGCTAACTTTATAAGCATTTGAACAAAATGTGTATGTTTAAATTAATTTATGTATGATTAGCTTAGAGGGGATGATTCTTTTTTTTTTTTTTTTCAATTTAAATCAAATTGATTTCATACGATTTCATAGTAAAACTACACAATCGTTCTTACCTGTCCAACCGTGACGAGATTATCTATTTCACTCATTGAAAGAGCCGTTTTCCTGGACGTCGACATTTTCTAAAATTCTGAAGTTAAAAAAAAATAAATAATTCTATTCATTAATCATTGTATTTTATGTTAACTTTCCTTACGAGACTCTTTAGCGGATCTGTTGGGAAGGACTTTGAAAATCGAAAGACGTTTTCCAATATAAAAAAAAAGGAAAACCAAAATTGCCTGGTGATTAAGTCTAAGAACTAAATTAGTTTGAGGTTATATGAGAAATTTAGAGTATAAATATCTAATTTCAATTTCTAATTTAGATACTGTGCAGAATTGTTTTTTTTTTAAATTGGTTACTTTAACGATTCAAATCATATATTTAAGGTAAGCTACAAAATCTGAAGAAGGAAAAAAAATGCATTTCAAACGGGACGAAACGATAATCCGCGATGCTTCCTTCCATTCGTTCCATTTCCACCCTCTGAACTCTAAGCATACACCACTCTCTCGGACATCACATTTTGTCATATAAAACAAGATGTATACATGCCCAGGTGCTGAACTGAGTCGAAATATATCGGATTACAAAAGTAGAGGGTTCAAATATACTATTTTCTTGTTGAAAAACTGTCTTCATTTTGAAAATGACGAGGCGCTGTTCAGAGATAATTTTTTTTTTAAATATTTTTTTTCTATACGGTTTTTAAATAATCAGCTCTCTTCATCAGCCAGAAAAGAACACATTTTAGACCAAAAGGAAGAATTGAAATTAAATTTTAATATCTGAAGCTTTGAGAAATATAAGGTGGGGAAAATTATTCCAAACTTTCAAAGACAGTTGGTAAGAATGTCTCTATACCCGACGCGTGAACTTTTTGTTTTTTCGAAAGAATCCATGACCTTGACAAGTGTATCGCACGAGCTGGCAGGATTCTTCTTGCAGCCTCTCGAATCGTCTGCCCACCAGTTCCATCTGGTACCACGAAAGACAGCGCTCGGTTCGAGTTCGGAAATCGGCGCAAGTTTCGTTATTTTGTTGTACGGAGTTGCTAACAATTCATGAAACACCATCTACATCTGCACCATCGTTATGTAATCTGTAGGGTGTGCCAGGAGTTCTTGAACAATTCATGAAACACCATCGACATCTGCATCCTCGTTGTGTAATCTGTAGGGTGTGCCAGGAGTTCCTGAACAATTCATGAAACACTATCTGCACCATCGTTGTGTAATCTTTGTTGTGTGACAGCCTCAGGCCTGGATTAACCATTAGGCAAATAAGGCACGTGCCTTGGGCACCAAGTGTTTGGGGGCATCACAAGTCCTCGAGAAATTTTTTTTTGGGAACAAATTTGAACAAGATCAGGGGCCCCGGGCAGAAGGGGGCACCCATGTGGGTTTGTGCCTTGGGCACTAAAATGGCTTAATCCGGCCCTGGCCAACCTGCAGGGTATCCATTGAGCGGTTCGCATAAACGCGATTGTCGATCTATGTACTATACAAATGCTCTCAAAAAAACACTTAATATCTGCAGTTCAAAAAAGTTATATAGTTTACAAATTCTTTCTAAGAACCTTAGCCAGATCAAAATGTAAACTATTATGTTTGACAAAGCCGCACTTCAAAACAGTCACACGTAGAAATAAACATATCAATTCCTGTTTAACTGTAAACCCAAGATGAAAGAAGCCCCCAGTGGAATGGGATACGTGTTTCACAAAACCAAGCCATCTTTCATGACAGTTTATGTCTTTACTGGTAACACGGACTGCTGGAACTTTCAAGTTTCAAGTGCTTCAGACTCACACATGGATTCAAAGGAAGAAAACCAAAGAACACGACCAGCCACTGTATGCACGAACGTATGTGTCTGTATACGACTAGTGTAAATGGATATCAAGGCAAGCTCTAAAATTGGGTAGGGTCTTTATTTCATCCCATCTATATTACATGTACAATACTAAAACATAATTTATCCCCAGATTTTTGTGCAAAACGTTAACCTTAATTTACCATCAAATAATTTCGTTGTGTTCAGATTTAGCTCTTATTGTAAAAGTCATTCAATAAAAATAAATATTTATTTTTTTCATGTGCCCAAAGAGCTGGATGTTGTTTATAAAACTTGGATACACTAATGTTGGTGTAAAAGTGTGTGTGTGCGTGTGCGTGCGTGCGTTTGCTTTTTTGTTTGTGCGTTTAGTTAATTAATTAATTTTTTAATATTTTTTTTTGCTGATGGTTTAAAGACTAGCTAATTTAACATGACGCAAAAAAAAATAATAATAATAATTAAGTGGTGCTATTGGAAGGGGTCACGTGACAAGATTGCAAGAGTTATAGCCGGAAGAGATTGCAAAAGTAAACAGGACGAGATTACCAGAGGTAAGTCCCGTGACCACGTGTTACGGCGAGATGCAAATGTTCTGTTACACGCATCTTATGCTGTTAAATCTCTTTGATCTCTGAAACGTTTTATACGTCTATGTGGCCTATGTGGTCCATGTGGTCCATGTGGCCTATGTGGTAAATTTTAACTTTTTTTTTCCAGTGGTATTTTTCTTCTACAATTATTTTATTCGCGACAGTGAATAGGATTGTGGAAACAAAATAAGCAAACCTTAACAAGTTTAAAATATGTGTTGTTTTTTTTAAATATCTTATAACACTGCTGTTTGATAGAACTTGCGAACAACAACCAGAGAAACGACGTGTAAAGGGATTTGTAACAATAAATTCTTTTTTTTTTTACAATTTAAAAAAATAAAATAAAAATGAAGGTTTCTGTCAGTAGTGTTGTTATCAGCGGGCGTCCATGAATTACGTCACGCTCCAGAGGGGGAGAGGGGTCTAAGAACGAGTGACAGTTTGTGACAGGGGATTTGGGGGGTAAAGTCATGCGTGACATCACATAGTCACACATTTTTTTTTTTTAAATCATAAAAATAAAACCTGAAATTGACAGTGACATTGACCTTTCCATGTGATGGATGTATTCTGACAGAGGATGTCACTTTTATAAAATATGAATAGTTTAATATTAGAGTGTGTTACAGATTTAAATTGTAACTGAATTTTTACTCTTTTTTTTTTACATTTTTTAAAATCACCATGGCTCCAAACGTAACACTGTCTGCTCCAAATGTAAAGCTATTGGTTCCAAATGTAAAGCTATTGGTTCCAAATGTAAAGCTATTGGTTCCAAATGTAACGCTATCTGCTCCAAATGTAAAGCTATTGGTTCCAAATGTAAAGCTATCTGTTCCAAATGTAACGCTATCTGCTCCAAATGTAAATCTATTGGTTCCAAATGTAAAGCTATCTGTTCCAAATGTAAAGCTATTGGTTCCAAATGTAAAGATATTGGTTCCAAATGTAAAGCTATCTGCTCCAAATGTAAAGCTAGTGGTTCCAAATGTAAAGATATTGGTTCCAAATGTAAAGCTATCTGCTCCAAATGTAAAGCTATTGGTTCCAAATGTAAAACTATATGTTCCAAATGTAAAGCTATTGGTTCCAAATCTAAAGCTATATGTTCCAAATGTAAAGATATCGGTTCCAAACGTAAAGCTAGTGGTTCCAAATGTAAAGCTATCTATTCCAAATGTAAAGCTATCTGTTCAAAATATAAAGCGATCTGTTCCAAATGTAAAGCTATCTGTTCAAAATGTAAAGCTATATGTTCCAAATGTAAAGCTATCTGTTCCAAATGTAAAGCTAGTGGTTCCAAATGTAAAGCTATCTATTCCAAATGTAAAGCTATCTGTTCAAAATATAAAGCGATCTGTTCCAAATGTAAAGCTGTTCCAAATGTAAAGCTATCTGTTCTAAATGTAAAGCTAGTGGTTCCAAATGTAAAGCTATCTATTCCAAATGTAAAGCTATCTGTTCCAAATGTAAAGCTATCTGTTCAAAATGTAAAGCTATCTGTTCCAAATGTAAAGCTATCTGTTCCAAATGTAAAGCTATCTGTTCCAAATGTAAAGCTAGTGGTTCCAAATGTAACACAATATGTTCTATACTATATTATTCGGTCCAAATGTAATGTTAACTTTCCTGTGCGTGTGTAGACTGTAAGGACAGCATCCAACAAGTGGGGCAAAAATGTGTCTTTCTCCTTAATCTCCACAAGTTCGTGATAGAATAAGGACAGTCACACCTGACAGGTACGTCCTATAACGACTTTGACAAACAATCCACATATTTAGATGAACTTAAACCTATTCGTGATAACTCAGCATTGGATAAACCTTTCTGAGGACTTAGAGGCCTTTCGTTGGCATTCCTTTCCGTTCAACGCCACGCAATTTTAGGATTATTTAAAAGCTTCATAAGAATGTATACTATTTTTTTTTAAAGAGAACCTTAAAAGTATTAACTCTATCATAAAGTTTATGAAATAAGTTATGAAAAATAATACGAACGATTTTGTATAGCGGTACTTTTTACTTTTAATGACTACCTCTCGCCAGGCGTGGTCCCATTAACGGGTTTCTTTCCATTCAAAGTCATCGATGCAATGAAATGGTATACTAAGCTTAACTAAAGTAATAAAAGCTGATCGCCTTACGGTAGCCAGTCAGAGTGAACAAAAGTGAACGGTCGTTGTTTTTATGGTAGCCAGCCAGGGTGAAAAAAAGTGAACGTTCGTTGTTTTTACGGTAGCCAGCCAGGGTGAACAAAAGTGAACGTTCGTTGTTTTTACAGTAGCCAGCCAGGGTGAACAAAAGTGAACGTTCGTTGTTTTTACGGTAGCCAGCCAGGGTGAACAAAAGTGAACGTTCGTTGTTTTTATGGTAGCCAGCCAGGGTGAACAAAAGTGAACGTTCGTTGTTTTTACGGTAGCCAGCCAGGGTGAACAAAGGTGAATGTTCGTTGTTTTTACGGTAGCCAGCCAGGGTGCACAAAAAAGAACGTTCGTTGTTTTTACGGTAGCCAGCCAGGGTGCACAAAAGTGAACGTTCGTTGTTTTTACGGTAGCCAGCCAGGGTGCACAAAAGTGAACGTTCGTTGTTTTTACGGTAGCCAGCCAGGGTGCACAAAAGTGAACGTTCGTTGTTTTTATGGTAGCCAGCCAGGGTGCACAAAAGTGAACGTTCGTTGTTTTTATCGAGGTGGCAAGCCGATATTTGGTACAAATGTTGTCCAGTGTGTCCTTGGTTAATACCCTGATGGGTGCGTGGGACAAGTTGGTCAAATCCAGGATGGCCCGAAGCGCCAATCTAACCTATGTCTTAAAAGTTTATAGTTTTTTAGGCGTTTCCTATAGGGGACTGCAACTTCCTTTGTCACCCAGGGTTATCGTTGATACCGGGGAGTACAAAGAACGTACAAAGATGGCTGCTCACATGGCGAAAACAGCGTTTGAGACCTGGCGAGTTGAATAAATTAAGAAATTTTTACGGGAATTGCTTCAGCCGGTATCTGGAAATAAAGCAGAACTTGTAGATCGGGCACGCGGCTGTGTAGCGTTGCGATTTTGTGGGGGAAAAAACGTAAATTTTATTAATTTCTAGGCGAAAAAGATTAACAAGGGCAAAACCCCTTGCCTTTTCAGACCGTTTCAGTGTCCTATTGAGGGCGGGCGGGCGCGGAGGCCCCCCCCCCCTCAACCTTGAGAAGTTCATTCGCTTAGAGCAGGCCTGCACATCTCAAAATGTAAGGTGGGCCGTAATACTTTATGAAAAACTTGTGGGGGCCAAATGTAAATAAAACAGTGGGGGGAAGCTATTAAGACCAAAAAAAAAAATAAGAATAAAGAATATTTCGTTACTTCGCGGGCCGCAAAGTGGGTGCTGGCGGGCCGTATGTTGTGCAGGCCTGCTTTAGAAGTCTAATACAAAATAAACTAAGCTTGGGAAAAAAAACAGACAAAATTCGGCTGGGCATCAAAGGCAGCTAATAACGCTTCTTTGGAAACATCTTTAGATCAAATGTTCGTAAGATTTCTCTATTATAAATACAATGTAAGAAGGATGCACCTATTGGTACCCGCGTACCAGAAGTGAGAGGTTGGGATTAAAAAACGATTTAAAATAGTATTATTGGATTTGTAAGACAAAATGAGGTATCAAATGAAATATAATTGAATGTACAATAAGTTTGTAAACTTAATTCTTCATTTTAACTAAAATAAACTACTACAAACGACCTCCGAATGGCATTAGTCAAAATGGACCCGGACATGCAGCGCCGCCATTCGCACCCGGGTACCATAAGACTCTCCTTCTGATATTATCCTTGTAGATAATAAAACGTTACAAATATGTATCCCAAATGTATCCATGTAGAAACGCATTGTAGTTCAAAACAATACATTTTATCATGTATATAGTAGATAATACTATACCAGAAACATACACGGAAGAACATTCAACATCGTTTTAAAGAGATTTAAATTATAGTTTTTATTTAAGACACACAAGTATTACATAAAGTATTACGGCCCGCACAAGTTTTTCATAAAGTATTAGGGCCCGCACAAGTTTTTCATAAAGTATTACGGCCCGCACAAGTTTTTCATAAAGTATTAGGGCCCGCATAAGTTTTTCATAAAGTATTACGGCCCGCACAAGTTTTTCATAAAGTATTAGGGCCCGCACAAGTTTTTCATAAAGTATTACGGCCCGCACAAGTTTTTCATAAAGTATTAGGGCCCGCATAAGTTTTTCATAAAGTATTACGGCCCGCACAAGTTTTTCATAAAGTATTAGGGCCCGCATAAGTTTTTCATAAAGTATTACGGCCCGCACAAGTTTTTCATAAAGTATTAGGGCCCGCATAAGTTTTTCATAAAGTATTACGGCCCGCACAAGTTTTTCATAAAGTATTACGGCCCGCACAAGTTTTTCATAAAGTATTACGGCCCGCACAAGTTTTTCATAAAGTATTACGGCCCGCATAAGTTTTTCATAAAGTATTACGGCCCGCATAAGTTTTTCATAAAGTATTACGGCCCGCACAAGTTTTTCATAAAGTATTACGGCCCGCATAAGTTTTTCATAAAGTATTAGGGCCTGATCTACATGGATATAATTTTATTTTTTTTAAAAAACATTTTATTATAAATTGAAGTTTGAAGGATTCTTTTCTAAGAGAAAAAAAAAACACAATTTTACTGTGAATCTGACAGACTGGTTGAAATATGAACGATTTAAAAAGCATAATCTGGAAAAAAAAATCAACTTATTTCAAGCTCACTATGTTTCAAAGGTCAAAGTCATAAAAGGAGGTAATCTACTATCAACTTTAGTTTAAATTCGGCCATTGAGGTTACTGCCCTTAAACGGATTTTGTACTTTATTTCCTTACTTTGACATCAGAGCAACATATGATTTTCCTGCTGTTCATCTTGTAATAAATGTGTTCATTTACGGACCAGTTGCGTAGCGGACAGAGGGGGGGGGGAGGCAGATGTCCCAGGGAGCCAGACTATTTAGGGGCGCCGCAATGTGCTTTGACAATTATTTTATTGTTGAGAATAACGAATTTGAAAGTAGAAAAAAAAAGTAAAAGAGGCTCTTGAAAAAATTAATCTTGTCCCCGGGCGCCAAACACTGTAGCTACGCCTCTGGTACGGACACATTTTCATTCAAAAAGAAAATCAATTTGAATTTTTAAAACAGGCTGACGGGCTGATTAAAAAAAAATAAGATTGTCTATTGACCATTAATAAACAGACTTTGAAGTTTCAAGCGCTATTGGCGAACACATTGCACGATGATAAACATTTCATTTGTTCAAGCGGTAATCATGGACTTGAAATCCTGCATCTATGTTCTAAAGACGATTTTTTTTCTCTCTGCTTCTCAGTGTGTTTTAATTACATTTAGTGCATTCCGTTACGTCAGCGGTTCTCAACCTTTGTTATGCCGCGACCCTTTAATACAGTACCTCATGTTGTGGCGACCCCAAACCACAATTTTTTTTTGCGTTGCAACTTCATAACTGTAGAGTATATGTGTTTTCCGATGGTCTTAGGCGACCCCTGGGAAATGGTCGTTCGACCCCCAAAGGGGTCGCGACCCACAGGTTGAGAGCCGCTGCGTTAAGTGGATTGGTTGATATTATTTCTCGTGTAGCCACATACTAAATAAAAAAAAAAGCTGAGTCAAACCCAAGCTAGTTGACCCGAGTTGAATCCCCGACAAAAGCTAAAACATCATGGATGGGAATCATCACCGTTGGATTGTAAGGTCCGCAATATATCAGCACCATTCGACACGACGTCATTTCCGACTAACTCCTTTGAAATAGAGATAAAAATGATTTACCATTGCACCTTAGCCAATTTGATTATCAAATAATTCATTCAACTGGTTTTTTTGGTTGTTGTATTTTTGGTGGGTTTTTTTTAAATGTTTTTTTATTTCATTTACGGGAGGACCCACGGGGGGGGGGGGGGGGTTAATGTTAAGAAATAAGTTTCGAATTGCCTTAAACAACGTCAAGCTATTTCTGGACATTTGTTACCTCCTCCATACCCCCTTTCACAGTGCATAATAAATCTGAACTAATATAAAATTTAATTATTTTTAAAAAAAGCGTATTTATATATATGCATATCACTATTATTCTAAACAATTAATAAAAGGGACATATTCTGTCAGAATACATCCATAACAACATCACTGTCAATTCTAGCTTATATATATATATATATATATGGAGTCACACAAGATAGGTATCCCCACCCCCCAAAAAAAACGAGTGTCACAAACTGTTTCATTTTCTTAGAACCCCCAACCCCGACCCGGTGCGTGACGTATTTAATGGACAATCCCTAACATGAGATGCAGCTTCTCTCTTGAAATGGACACACGCTTCAAAAATATTAGGAAGACTGCCTTCTAGTTATTTAAAAGAAAAATAGAAAAAAAATTACAGGTGTGTTTTAGACCAGTGGTCGGAAAATTCATCAGTCAAAAGAGCCAAAAATCAGCAGCAGGACGAATAAAAAATTAATTTAGAGATCCAACTATTTTTTTCAAGAACCAGACAAGAACCATGTTTTTGGAGACAACCCCGATTTGTGGCCAACTGGCCGAGCCGCACATAGGTCGCTAAAGAGCCGAGTTATTAAGCACTATAATGAGAGCGTTCCCAGCTCTTGGGGCCTTCGTATTTTCATACTAAAAGAAACAATCGAATAATTACAAGGCAATTTATTCGACAACATTTTTTTTTTAAAAGTCAACCTCACATTAATATGTCAGCCTGCACAGTCACCGCTGGGATAAAGCTAGATCAAATATCGAGGGAATTATAGCCAATCAATAATAACCTTGACCTCAAAGACATTCCGCAAGTTTTCGTTTCCGGAAGACGCCCAAATTATAGGCGAGATCAAATGGCACCTTACACAATCCAAGGTCCATCGTGAGAGACAGTTTATTGGCTCTGCCTGTCAACTCCTACGTCACCTCAATGACGGGGGGGGGGGGGGGGGGCACTCGTTCTTCACCTTCGAACGGTTCAGCGTGCCCCAGCTAAATAGTCAGCACGACAAGGGTTGTCACACTAAAAAAAGAAGGTACCGCTCTTTTTGGTTTAAAATATAGAGCAAGGTTTTGCATTAAGATGCTTTTCTTTTTTTTTACTGTCAAGAAAAATTTATTAATTTATTTCTAAATTTATTAATATATTTTAAAATGTATATTTATTCATTTTAAACAAAATAATTAAATACCATAATTCGACCCCCCCCCCCACCCTTTTGAAGTTATACCCTAAATTCACTTATGTAAATGAAAAAGTTTGGAAATTGTTATATTGAATTTCTGTTGAGCGTATCCTCTTTGTCAGAGTATGAGTTTTAACGAAAGAAAAGATTCGCCATGGATTAAATCGACTTCTTCGTGAAATGTGCTGATCTCTTCATGGGATCAGCTTTTTAACTAGAATTTGAGAACCACCGTTTCAACTTGGAATTAAGTTATCACGGATTTTAAAGCTCATGAAAAGCCCATAGCCGTCACAGGTTGCGAGACATGCCGGAATTGATGTGGCAGATCAGCGATTCTAAAACGATGAACGTCAGTTTTGTTACAGCAACCCCCCCCCCTTTTTTTTCCCCCTGAAATCATGAGACAAATCACAAAATTGGTACGTGCCACTGACTGAGTTCCACTTTGTACCATTCTACAAATGCTCCAGAACATAGTCTCATATTTTTGAAGGTATGTACTGTTTATTTAAAATAACGAGAATTAACTTAATAACTTTCCAAACGGTTTCTCTTCAGTTAGTTTTTTTTAAATAGTTTTTTTTTCTATTTAATTAAACAATATATTTTAATTTAGGCAAGAAACAAAAAACAGAGTTAGAAACCTTTTTAGAAACTACAAAATAAGACACTATTTAATATTTTCTACGAACTTACTCATTCCTTTGTTAAATTTATTGGATTTTCGGAGCACGCAAAGTCGATTACTGTGCTCGAGAGGTATCGCTCCATGTAGCTAAGCCGGGTATCTCGGCATTTAACAACAGCGATTACTGTGATTGCAAGGTATCGCTCCATGTAGCTATAGCTATGTATTTCGGCATTTTACAACAGCGATTACTGTGATTGAGAGCTATCGCTCCATGTAGCTAAGCCGGGTATATCGGCATTTAACAACAGCGATTACTGTGATTGAGAGCTATCGCTCCATGTAGCTATAGCTATGTATCTCGGCATTTTACAACAGCGATTACTGTGATTGCAAGGTATCGCTCCATGTAGCTATAGCTATGTATCTCGGCATTTTACAACAGCGATTACTGTGATTGCAAGGTATCGCTCCATGTAGCTATAGCTATGTATCTCGGCATTTTACAACAGCGATTACTGTGATTGCGAGGTATCGCTCCATGTAGCTATAGCTATGTATCTCGGCATTTTACAACAGCGATTACTGTGATTGAGAGCTATCGCTCCATGTAGCTAAGCCGGGTATCTCGGCATTTAACAACAGCGATTACTGTGATTGCGAGGTATCGCTCCATGTAGCTATAGCTAAGTATCTGGGCATTTTACAACAGCGATTACTGTGATTGCGAGGTATCGCTCCATGTAGCTATAGCTATGTATCTGGGCATTTTACAACAGCGACAGAAACAGACTCACGTTGAAGTCAGGAGGTCGCGTAAGACAGCATGCCACTTAGACACTCGAAGGTGTCGAACTGATAACGCAGAACTGTGAACAGTTTGAAGTTCACCGCATAAAAAACTAAAATTAAATGAAATGCCATTTGTAAAACGAGTCATTCCTGATAAGGAAATACTTTAAAAAGTAGATATAAGATAAATATATATATTTGCAGTGGTCCGTCGTACTTCTCGGTCAACCAGTTCAAGACTACAACGCTAAGTGAATTTCCGCGAAGTAGGATTCTTTATTTATCGTCCTAGTTAGAGTGTAGTTCACGGCCCCTCTAACGGTTTTTAAACATTATTAGAACCTCTGGGGTGCCTGAATACACATGCTTACATTCCATACGTACAGCAATTTAAATTGTTATACAGGGGTGTACAGGTCAGACAACCGAGGACGCGCTGTATGAATTTCAATATCTCGATCAACTTTTTGATACATAAATGGTATGTTTGAAAGAAAAAAAATGCGATAGAGTGGAAGCGCGAAGTGGCGAGAGACGAATGTTTATAAATAAATATAAATATATATTACAATTCATTGGAAGCTTTATCCCCAAATTTGTTAATGCCCCTTCCCCGCCCGATTACCACTTAAACACACAGTAACAAACATACGCGCACACATATACACTCACACCAACGATAAGAAACTATTCAAATGATGTCCCCGATGCCCATTGTTACGATAGAGCAACACCTGTCTACTCCGTGGGAAGATGATAGCAGCTAGAAACTATACTATGACTGTCAGCTTAACGGACAATAATCATATTTATACCACAAACAGTGATATTTAGTCTTTAACAACCTTTTTATTGGTATTGCATTATAAAGTTTAAGTGTAAATCTTTTAAACTAGTTGATTAACAAGCTAACGATGCAATAAAATGTTGTTCCTACAATTTTGTGTCGTTAAAATAGATCAGCACAAAGTAAAATGTATTTATAATTTTATTTATATTATAATTATTTTTTAATTTTTTTTTTGGGTGTGGGGGACAGAAAATGTTGACATAATTACTTGTGGGGCGGGGGGGGGGGCTCATTGAAAGTTTGACAGTTGTTGAAAGGGGGGAGGGGGTCAAACATTGCGTAAAAATTGTTGACGTAATTAATGGACGACCCCTTAAAATACATTGCACATCTGCATTACGTAACCTGTCAGATTAATATAGTTAAACAAGTTAAAACTAAATTGCTTCATTTATTTGGAAATAAAAAGTTTTAGAAAAACAATGAGATATTTTTTTTCGGTTCTAGAAATTGGATTAAATAGACCCCTTTTTGTTTATATGAAAGTGCATGTTCTTTTAAAACACGAATTTTTTTGTTTACCTTCTGTTCAGTTGTCAGTTTGTAAATGTATATAGAACTCACAGACAATGCGGAAAAAACAACAACACCAGGAGAGACAACTCATTAGAACAGGTGTAGGAAAACTACGAGCCGCGGGCCGGATCCAGCCAACGGCTTCGCGTTATCCGTCCTGCCAGCGCTAGTTAAGTTAAATTTATTAAATCGCTTATATTTACTAATTAATTATCAACATAAGTATCAACATACTTGTCATAATTGTCATATATCGTGATCTGTTTGAAAACAGAATTTGCGCCCCTTACCCACCTAACAGAATCAGCTCATTGTTGTAATTCTCCAAAGGGAATTTGTAATAATTTATTATTTATAATAAGACATTTTTGCCCCAACTCAATTTGAAAAATTTGGAAGTTGAAGTATTCAACCCATCAATTAGTTTTGATGAGCTGTTCGTATGCTGTCAACACTTCGAGCAAGTAGTAGGAGAAAAAAACTGGTTGACTTCAATAAGTTGCTACCAGGTGGGTGATTTGCTCACTTAAAAAAAGAGACAGAGAGAGAGAGAGAGAGTGTGACCTTTCGACAGGAAAACAATGTGTCTTAAATCTGAGTTAAAAAATTCAACATTACGGAGAAATCAGTTCAGACATGTAGATCTCATTGAATGGGTCTCAAGCAATCCAACCCGCAGTGCCCGACCAGATCATTTTTTACCCGGCCCTCGTCAAAACAAGTTTATCGACCACATCGATTAAATGTTTCACTTTTAACATGGAGCCAGGGTAATACAGACCATCGATGAACTGCCGGTCTCCACGCCGAAATGAGTTATTGTATTTTCTGTGTTGTTATTTCAAGTGCCTTTTGTGAACGGGTGTGTTACATTTCCGAGTGCGACATCTGCCATTGTACAAGATTTACAGTTTGCATAATAAATAATGCATAATGTTTGATTCATTCGGTTGTTAGCGAAGAGCAATTCTCACATGGAAATAAAATAAATCACGCAGGACTGGCGGGGAAAATCTGGAGAAAATGACAACTCGAATATGCTAACCAAACAAAAAAAAAAAATTAAAATGAAACATCGGGAAGTCAAACTATTTGCACATCCTTATTTATGAGATAAGAAGAACAGGTCGGAGATCACATCGAAGAATAGCATGTAAAGACATTAACCGGAAATAACCATAATAAAGACATTGATAAGGCGGAGTGTGCTATAAAAAAACCGTTTGATTTATTTACATGTATTTAGTCGGCTTAAGGGACAACACGAGGTGGATCAACTTTAAACTGTTAAAAGACACACCAGCAAACGACACCTCACCGTTTGAATGGGGACAATTGAGAAGTTTAAAAATGGAATAAAGGAGATGTTTAAACATGGGATAGATGAGATAAAACTGTTCTCTAATGATAGCCAGGGAGATTTAAGCGTGAGATTCGCGTTCCGGAACTCTTGGTAGGATTAGAACTAGGCAATAGCTGCTGCTTCGTTGATGTCTTGGAACTTCTCTGGGGAAAAATAATCTTGGTATGACTAAAAACTAGGCCTTGGCAGCTCATTTGTTCTTGTCTCGGCACTTCCCTGGGGAAAATATATATGTTTAAACTTTTCCAGATTTTTATTATTGTTTCAAAATGACAAATGTGTGGATTCCGTTGATGTGTGGCTCGGTTGATTATATCGAAATTATGGTCGAATACTTTTGTAATTGGCTGGCTGTAATAAGCTCGTTTTTACTTCTGTTTAGGAAATATTGAAACGTTCCCCAAGAACATGTGTTTTACTGTCTGTTAGCATGTTGGTGACACGATGTCAGTGTGAATAATGAAGAGTGTATTTAAGTTGTTTTGTTGTTTTATTTTTCCCTTTCGAAATAGACAGAAACATACAACAGTATTTGTAGATAATCAGCATCGTAGGCAAATGTTATTGATCTTTGTTTTATTTTTCCCATTGGAAATAGACAGAATAGCTAGAAACAAAATGTTATTGTTACTAGCTGTAGCTCAGCAAACAAAATGTTATTGTTACTAGCTGTAGCTCAGCAAACAATGGCGGCCACATACGTGAAACATGCACTCAACTAACGCACTTGAAAAGAATCCCAAATTAGTGCTCTCTCTCTCCCCCCCTCCCCCCCACCCCCTCTTTTCCGGTTCACGACCGCACACTTTTTTTCCACGCCAGTGAACTGTATACGTCTAACATTCTAACATCCCACCCAATTTTATACCGCAGATTTATAAAAACTATTTAAATTAGGATTATATCCGTAATATATATATATATATATATATATATATATATATATATATATAATGTACCAAACGTACTTGCGGTATTTCTTAAGATCTCATTGAGCGCAAGTTATCGGGAATTTTATTTAGTGAAATCATCGCCACCTTGTAGCGTTAGTGGCATTGTTAACAAGAGAACTATGGGTTTTAATTATTATTATTATTATTATTTGGAAAAGTGTGTGTGTAACAACAACAACAAAAAAGGGGGGGGGGGGAGATCCTTTCAATTAAAATGAAAATAAAATTTCAAATCTCTATCCAGGAGAGTGGTATTTACTTTGTAATTATTACAATTATTATTGTTGAGCAGTATTAAAAATATAAACTTAGCTAGAAAGAATTGCAAGTCAGCTGATGTCCTAACTGTGAATACGAAATGGAATCACCAATTAAAATATCCTTCAGAACAGCGGTTCTCAACCTGTGGGTCGCGACCCCTTTGAAGGTCGAACGACCCTTTGGGCGGGTTAACCTGAGACCATGGGAAAACACATAGGCTCTACAGTTATGAAGTAGCAACGAAAATAATTGTATGGTTGGAGGTCCACAACATGTGGAACTGTATTAACAGGTAACGGCATTATGAAGATTGAGAACCACTGCTTCAGAACATTGTTTCTCGTTGCTTAAAATAACAAATAAAAAAAGGCCATGGTACACAACAAAATTAATATTTATTAATATTTTTACGAAACGAACAACAAACAAAAATAAAAAATAAATGATTCCTTTAAAGGTGACCTCTAAAACCATTACATGGTAGAATTATAAGTGCACGAGCTCACGGTTACGAATGAGTGAATCAGTTAAGTGCACGTGTCGTCCAGGTGTTTTGGTGCAGCCGTCCACAGTGCAGGGCATGTATAGAACTGCTGAGCCTACTCGATTGATTCTATTTATTCTGAGTACGGAATGCGGAGATCTCTCGTTTCTTCTCTCTCCGTGGTCACCGATATAGATAATGTAAATGCAGGCGGCGTGGGCTGAATCGAGTGCCGCCTTCCCCCTCCACCGAACCGTGGCGTGCATGCTTACATCAGACGATGTGATCGCGTGCACATTCGGGGGTGCATCGCGGGGTTGCCCACGGCGGATGCTTTTAGCGAATGGGTGTCACGCCTGTATCACATGAAGAAATCTAGCGGATGTGACGTCGATCAACTCCCTTAAAGAACTCCGTTAATTTGTTACATTTTCTCAAAATAAACACCCGCTCCCTCATTCCTGGATTAACTCGGTAATCCCGAAACGACTTACGTAAAAAAAAAAGCTGTCGAATTAATCCACTTCAAAGATCAGACTGACTTTCGTCCGGCACTTTAAGTGAATTATTTAAAGTACTTGTATTATATTTGGCGATAGTCTCTGTTTTAGCTTACTCCAATCTCCTCAGATATGATGTACTTGCCAGTAAATAAAGGGACACGCTGGATTAAACTAAAAGCGTGATGGATCAGATGGAACCCCCCCCCCCCAATCACGGGGCCAATCCCCCCCCCCCCGGCAAATGATACACTTCGCGTATTTTGGGGTTAGTGGGTTTCGCGGGACTGGCCGACCGCTCTGGTGAATCATCGCCTGGGGAGAACTTAACGCAAATACCTGGACATCTTGATGTTTCGAAAATGTCTTTGGGCTACGATTGCGCAAAGGACGTCACCCTGTTGAGTCTGATAAGAGCTGGGAAATTGTGGGGTTACAAAATATAGGCTATAATATAGGCTGTATAGACTGTACTTTTTTTAATGACAAAAGGATTAACTAAAGATTTATGCAGCACAAATGGGTTGTTTTAATGCAAGGTTGCTATATGTTTTAAATTATTGTAGATGTCAAAGAGAATATATGAAAAGTTTTGTACGTGGATAATTACGAGAGAGCTTCAAAGAACCAGTTAAGGCCTTGCTAAGGCTAAGGGGTAAACCGTAGCAATTCTACGTCTACACTTAAACGGCTTAGGTCTGTTGCGCCATACAAGGGGCGGATCTACATTTCGTATCAAATATACATGGCATTGCGCAACGAATTTTTATTTTACCGCAAATACCGCATTAGCAGCTACCGGCAGAGGGCAGTGGGAGGAGCTGGAAACTTGGGGTGGGAAAAGTAACTGACATCGAGTGTAACAATAAAATCAGAGTCAACCCCTTTTTTTTGTGCTTACGTCACCAATAAAAAAATTAAAAAAATGTCCACAATTTATTCTAAGACGCGATGATATTAAGACGTAAGAAATGAAAGTGCAAGCCACTGAACTTTAAATGTTTAAAATAGCCACCTGGAGTGGTACATTATGTCGGATTTTGACACTGTCTTTGATGTCGGTGTGACTGTTAGTAGTAATGGGGCAGCCAAAGATAATGGGTGCTTACATGGGGGCAGCCCTTGATCTCCACCTTTCTGAAGTGCTTCATGGGGTATGTTGATACCATAATTTTGGTTACAGGGCCTTAAATCGCTCACCACTGAACATTACTCAGCATCAGACTAATGCTTCAAACATTTTAATTAACCTATTTTCAACTGCTGGGTGTGGGTTTGGGGGGGGGGGGGGGGGCTAGTGGTGTGGTCCAATGTTCATCGTTGAATAAAAAAATCGATTCGTGTGTAGATCGCAGACTTTTCTTCACATACAGCCACCATTACATTGCTCCCACTTACTGCCCTCAATAGATTGCTCCCACCTACTGCCCTCAATACACTGCTCCCACTTACTGCCCTCACTACACTGCTCCCACCCACTGCCCTCATTACACTGCTCCCACTTACTGCCCTCACTACACTGCTCCCACTAATGCCCTCACTTCACTGCTACCACCTACTGCCCTCACTACACTGCTCCCACCTACAGCCCTCACTACACTGCTCCCACGTACTGCCCTCACTACACTGCTCCCACCTACTGCTCTCACTACACTGCTCCCACATACTGCCCTCACTACACTACTCCCACGTACTGCCCTCCATGCACCGTTCCAAGTTGTACTTTCGAATTAGCCGCCACACTGATTTGCTATGCTCACTTTCACCCACTGATTATCCCGACTTTTCGTACATTATTGATAACTTACAATAATCAAAGGAAAAAAACCCACAAAAAAACATTTTCAGAAGTCAAATAATTTTAACAAAATATAGCTCACATAACATTGTCGTCAGAAAAATGAGTGAACTTCCCACCTTCTAAAGTTACTTGACAAAACACGAACTCGAGTAACGCACATTTAAGAATCCCAAAATATTGTTAAACCACTCCCCCCCCCCCCCCCCATGGTACGACACTGTACACTTTTTGTTTCACGCCCATGAGCTACATTAATATTCTGATGTCCTTACCACGTTTAAACCGAATATTTATCATAAAATATTTGAATTGAGACGATTTCATTTTCCGAAAAGAAAATTTTACGCACCTAATGCGGTTGCGTTGTTTTAAACAATCATTTAGCGTAGTTATGGGGAATGATATTTTGCGCGCTATCCGGAAATGGAAGCAGTCACACCACAAGCAAAATATAAATAAGAGATTTAAATAACACTTCAGCCCTCACGTGAGGACACGATTTTTTTACAGCTTCAAGTAAAAACACAATCCTTCTGTGGATCAGTTTGGCTCTTGGTGTCTGGAGCCAGACTGGACGTGTGGGAACTGCAACTTCCGGGTATACATCAGCCTTTTGAAAGTTGTCTCATCTGTGCTCATACAGTTTTGTTGTCACCCCGCCTCCCCAAACACACATACACATTTGTTAGGCCAAGAGCCAAATTCAAAGTTTTACGTCATTTTAATTAATTTTTTTTAAATTATTTATTGTTTCTTTAGCTTGATATCAGATTTTTCTAAATATTTATTTGTACGATTCTTACTAAAGTAATGTTCATAAATATTCCATACCCCGAGACAAAACGAAGGCTGATGTGGGACATAAGAATTCCTTACAAATTGAAAGAAATAGTTATTCTCTTTGTTAAACGACAATTGTATACGTTTCGAAAATTACAATGACCATTTTTAAATGAATATGTATTATCAACGCTGACTGCAATGGTAAACATTTAGGGCAGATTAAAATTGCTAGATATATTTTTTTTTTTTTATTATGCCAGCCTACTCAAATGTTCATGTTTGAGTTCATGTTATAATTTCACGCCGTCTGAACGCCTGGTCCGGGCATTCAAGTCCAATGGATCTAGTCAATGGTTGAATAACGATATGGACTCTCCACACTTCAGATGACAGACCAGTGCCTAAGATGTGATCACCCCTACCGACCTGGATTGTTTCGACAGAAGTTTTGAAAATAATAAATGAAGACCTTAGTGCTAAAAGTACTTAAGTCACAAAATGCACATTTTGAGATAATCACGCTCAAATATACTTTTCTTCTATAAAATATGACTATTTCCATTTTTTATCTTGTTTAATTAAGGGTCTAATGCACATTTTAATGTGTTCAAATTTCTGCAGTACACTAGGCTAAACTGGGTAAGAAAAGATCACAGTTTAAATTGATATTGACAAAAATGTGACTTAAGTACATTTAGCACTAAGCAGTGGCGTAGTGAGGGGGCAAGGGTGGCATCATGCCCCGGGCGCTACTCACAAAGGGGCGCCAAATGGTATATTTTACTATAATATTGTATGTTTCGAAAAGGGGGGGGGCGCTAAAAGGGTATTGGGGGGGGGCGCTAAAAAGGTATTGTGCCCCGGGCGCGAGTTAAGCTCGCTACGCCACTGGCACTAAGGTCTTCAAATGATCTCTCGTCTTTTGTCAGCGCCAACGCGTTGGGGGCCAACATCCAACATCCCCGAGTTGGGGAATCTTATGTGATCACACAACCGCCTGCTCACCACACGTTTCAGACGTGTCAGAGGTCAGAGGCCATTGTGCACATAGTGAATCTATCAAGCTAATCTCGTATCCCGCACTGATGCTCATTGTATGTATGCACAAGGCGTATTAATATGTATACACTCCACAGATCACCCAGTGGCATCGGAAAGGTTACACATAAAGAATAAGGCTTACGTAAGAATTTCTCCAAACAAAAACAAAAAAAAAAAGACATTAAATCATTTCGATTCGACTAAGAAATTAGTCAAGGGTGGTGCATTACTGGAGCGAAACAAAATTTAGCAGGATAAGCAATTTTGCGAGCCTACAGGATCACCTGTCAGCAATAAATACATTTAACCATTTTATAACCACTCCCACCCCACATTCAGCTGCTGATTCTACTATTCACATTTAGTCAATAATCAAATTTATGTAAAAAAATATGGTATAGAATAATCTATCGTAACATGTAAATGCAAATTAGGTGTAAGCTGTGAACACGCGCTTTGAATGTAGAACCAGTCTAAACCAGTGGTTCTCAACCTTCCTAATGCCGCGACCCTTTAACACAGTTCTTCAAGTTGTGGCGACCTCTAACTACAAAATTATTATCGTTTCTGCTTCATAATTATAGAGTATATGTGTTTTCCGATGGTCTTAAGCGACCCCTCTGAAAGGATCGTTCGACCCCCAAAGGGGTCGCGACCCGCAGGTTGAGAACCGCTGGTCTAAACAATGTCAATTTCAGAAGGAAAAAAAAAAACAATAAAAAATGCGCGTTCTACTCCAACGCGTTAAAGATCCTTGTATCGTCCGTATACGGTCGCGCCATTTCGAGGAACTTGAAGATTCTTACAAAACTCAAGTCACATTGAATTTAAGCAGGAGATGAGAAACTTCTTTCCTTTCATCTCGCTGTGAAAAAATAATAATTTCAAACGCTATCACATTAAAGACTTTTTAACATCAGTTATAGATAAAACGTGATGTTGATTATAAAAAGATGTTGTTTCCTTTTGTTTTTTTTTAAATAGGTTTTAAAGTTCTTTTTTTTATTTTCGTTTCTATAAATCATTATATGACGCGCCCCAAATGTTCAATGACAAGCTTTCTGTCCCAGGATAGGAATGCAGAATGGAATTAAACCGCCATTTTTATTTTCACAACTTAAGCTTGAGGATTAGAAGTGGTAGAATTCCTAATCCTATATTTCAATTTGATTTGAACAATAAAAAATTTCTTTGAAGTTTTCTGAGAAAAAAAATAATTCAAACTGCAATACTGATAGTTATTTTTAAGCTATTGATTATTATGAATGATTATTTTTTTTTTTTAAAGGCTAAAAGACTTTGATTAATATTGTATCATTTGAATTCAGAAACTGGCGAACAAGGATGTAATGAATCGGCAATGTCTCTAAGACTCCACCGGATGAAAGTCATAATCAGTAAATCACAGGCATAGGAAGCGTGGGGCATAGAAAGTGTACGGCATAGGAAGGTTGAGGCATAGGACGTGTGGGGCATAGAGGAAGGATGGGGCATGTTGTTCTTCGTCCGTCAAGATCAACTAGCACAATCTAGGTATCCGGTACGGGGGGGGGGGGGGGGGGTCGGGGGTCACGGTGAGTTCGTAGGTGACCTGCTAGTCCGATATCCGATACGAAATGTGGGGCATAGGAAGTGTGGAACATAGAAAGGGTGGAAATATGGGGCATAGGAAATGTGGGGCATAGGAAATATGGGGTATAGGAAATATGGGGCATAGGAAATATGGGGTATAGGAAATGTGGGGCATAGGGAATGTGGGGCATAGGAAGTGTGGAACATAGAAAGGGTGGGCATAGGAAATATGGGGTATAGGAAATATGGGGTATAGGAAATATGGGGCATGGGAAATGTGGGGCATAGGAAGTGTGGAACATAGAAAGGGTGGGCATAGGAAATATGGGGTATAGGAAATGTGGGGCATAGGAAATGTGGGGCATAGGAAGGATGGGGCATAGGAAGGATGGGGCATAGGAAATGTGGGCATAGGACATGAATGGTGGGACATATAAAGGGTGGGACATAGGAAGGGTGGGGCGTAGGAAGGGTGGGGCGTAGGAAGGGTGGGGCACATGAAGGGCGGGGCGTAGGAAGGGTGGGACGTAGAAAGGGCGGGGCATAGAAGGTGTGGGGTGGAGGGGCGGTCAGTCACGGGCGGCACTCATTTTCTTCAAATAGCAGGCGGCACATTCGACCATCTGCAGATTTGATCGTATGGTAGGCATTAAAAAAATCTTCTAGCTACGCCACTGCAGTCCACTAAACCAACGACTTACGACTAGCATTGTGCGCGGCAGTCCTGTCCTATCATGTCAGATAACCTGCTGTGCCTCTAGGTGTTACCGCCTGGGGATTATCAAAGGAAGAGGACCCGGTTGGGATTGCCTCGACTGATCCCGTGGCAGACCCTGACACCAGCCGACAAGAACGAGTGGTTCGTTCGGGTCTCGCTGTAATCTGTGACTGTGCTCTCATCTGACCCGCATCACGCACAATGACGATTATGTCAACGAGAACAATGACATGGTGGTCGGGGGGGGGGGGTGGCTTCTTTTTTCGAAACGTTCTTTTTATAACACGGCAGATGCGGCAAGCTATCCTGTCAAAGAAATATGTTGAATACATTACACGCATACACAGGCAAACACACACACACACACCTATACTGTTCACACACACGCACGCACGATTACACATACGTGTATACGTTCACCCGCAGACACACACACACACACGTTTGCACACACAGACACACATACACACATTTTCACACACGCACAAAATGATAATAAATGTGCATTTTAATAAAAGCGGTCAAAAAAATAATAATTTTTTTTTAAACCGCTTTTATTAAAATGCACTAAAAAGTAGGCCTATAAATAATTTTTCTTGAGCACCAGGATTTTACTACAATGGACTACGATTAGTCGATTGTTTTGTCACGTGATACGTGTAAAAACAAGTAATACTGCCGGGAGGCTGTCTGCAACACACTAGTCGCTCACAAATTTTTCTTCAAACAACTTTCTTCCTTTAATCATAACTGAATTATAATTATTGTCACATTTATGAATGTCATTTAAAAAAAAACACGTGTATTCAAGAATATTTTGAAAAGTAAAATTTTTAATTAACACTGGGGAAGCGCTGATGGAGACAAACATTTTGCTTTAGAATTAATGATAATGGCAATGGCTGATCAGCTGTTTATCTGTTGTTATGTGTAGCAGAAAGCCTACTAATGGCTGGTACGTATCACGTGGCAAAACAAGGAAGTGACTCATCGTAGTCCATTGATCCTCTACAAAAAGTAACAAGTGTGATCGCTGTCAACTTCTATGTCCTCAGGATTGGATCATTCAATCAAGTTCTTCCAATAATTCAATCATTAGTAACAATAACAACTCAAGTCCTTTTCATAACTATATATAACTTTAATTATCAGGAAACACAAGGCACTCAGCTCTCTTCCCTAAGGTTCTACAACATCACTATTCAACATCCTTTTGTCCAACCGCCATCTACATTCCACTCCCTACACTACACTAAAACTAATCCGTCACTTCCCCTACCCAAATACGTCATAACATTCACGCACAATATACAACGCTACCCGTATACTCTCTAACTCAACATGATTTACTTACAAACATAACTACATTGATTTCATACCCTTGACAATCGCCAAATTTGAAATGATTCATTAGTACCGGTAAGAAAATCTTGACGCGTCTCATATAATTAGTTTGGAATTTTTAGTTGCATTATAATAATTTTAATAGAAGACTTGTTTTTTTTTTGTTTTTTGTTTTTTTAAAGTTACTTTTAATCTTAATTTTTTTTTCTCTTACTATTGTTTAAAACTCCGCACTTACAACAATAGATTTCTTTACGGGATATATATTTAAAAAAGGGCTAATAGCTTTATTGTGATTATTTTAAATTACGTTGAGTCACCAGTAAAAACCCAGCTTTAATTAAGGCACTTCCCGGAACTTCTGGAAAAATTGCTATTTTAAACGCAAGCCCCCACCCCTTCCCCCGACCCTCGAACTCTACAACTGCTTACCTTTCGTTTGGTGTATGTATCCCACAGAACCGGTTTACAGACTTCGTATCATAATCGTTGCGCCATTTCTCTTCACAGACACAATTGAATTAGGCGAGAATCTTTTATTTATTTTTAGAAGTATACATGCATAAATATATTATATATATATATATACTGACCTCAAAAGTTCGCAAAAAAAAAAAAAAAAAAAAGACAAGAATTGAAAATGTTAAGATGATGAAATCACAGAAGCTATGATTTAGTCCCGTGCCGGGCGAGAGTTTAGCGCACCATTACATTAAAAAAAATAATAAAATCTGCAGTTGGACGAAAATGCCGCCCATCCAAATAAAAGTGCTGCCCCGGGGTGAACCACACTCTCCGCGCCCCCATTCCCACGCCCCTGCAGAGAACTTATTTCTACGGCAGCCTATTTTCTCAATCGAGTCTCCATATTTAATATATTGATCTAAAATCTCACACACATTTTTTTTTATATATTAGAGAAAACCCAACATTATTTCACAGAATAATCGAAATTTAATCTATTTCTTGTTCTAAAACTAAAACATTCTTTTAAAATTATTAGGTTATGCTTTTTAATCAAATAATTGCTTGAAAGCAAGATTATTATTTGATCTTTAAAGTTTTCTCTAATTAACGTTGTTTTTTTTTCTTTAAACCTCAACATATCTTTATTGTAGTAATTGGATGTCGTGGGTCGTGTGAGATGTCGAGTGGTGGCATGTCGGTAATTATGAAGGATATTGTGAAATATTTTTGATGGATATGTTCTTTCTTGATATTGTGTAAGCTGGAACAAACGTATTTCGGGCCACGGGAAAATGCCTGGAGCCGGAGATCCACGTTCGTGTTTTTTCCTAATATGAACTATATAATTTTTTTTTTTTTTTTTTAAATCGTGATTCGGCGCTGTGGCTAAGCCGGTCATGAAAGTTTAATGTAGGGTTTTTTATCGTTGCACAAAAGGCAACGCCTTTCCTGTGGGCGGTGCGTAAGCTTGCCTTGTTCATGCCATGAGAACATTGTGTTGAGCGTTAATTTACTAGGACATCCGAACGTTGCGAAAGCGTATCATTATTTCTGAAATGGCCACAGTTGTGGCGAATGAAGAGTGAAATTCGCCACATTATATGAATGAAGAGTGAAATTCACCACATTATATGAATGAAGAGTGAAATTCACCACATTATATGAATGAAGAGTGAAATTCGCCACATTATATGAACGAAGAGTGAAATTCACCACATTATATGAATGAAGAGTGAAATTCACCACATTATATGAATGAAGAGTGAAATTCACCACATTATATGAATGAAGAGTGAAATTCACCACATTATATGAATGAAGAGTGAAATTCGCCCCATTATATGAATGAAGAGTGAAATTCACCACATTATATGAATGAAGAGTGAAATTCGCCACATTATATGAACGAAGAGTGAAATTCACCACATTATATGAATGAAGAGTGAAATTCCCCACATTATATGAATGAAGAGTGAAATTCACCACATTATATGAATGAAGAGTGAAATTCACCACATTATATGAATGAAGAGTGAAATTCACCACATTATATGAATGAAGAGTAAAATTCACCACATTATATGAATGAAGAGTGAAATTCACCACATTATATGAATGAAGAGTGAAATTCGCCACATTATATGAATGAAGAGTGAAATTCACCACATTATATGAATGAAGAGTGAAATTCACCACATTATATGAATGAAGAGTGAAATTCACCACATTATATGAATGAAGAGTGAAATTCACCACATTATATGAATGAAGAGTGAAATTCACCACATTATATGAATGAAGAGTGAAATTCGCCACATTATATGAATGAAGAGTGAAATTCACCACATTATATGAATGAAGAGTGAAATTCACCACATTGTATATAAATCATACAACACTACTAAACAAAAAAAAATCATAATTGAAGAAATAAGCTATTTTAATCACATTTCTACATCCGACGATTGGTTTTGTATAATAAAGTAACATACTTGACAAAGACAAACGGTTATTTAAATTTACGTCCACGCCTGACTTCACGGTGAATAGCAGACGGCTCACGGGCGGTGTCCCGCTAAGGGTTCGGTACCGGACGATTGACTAAGTATTATAAAGTGCTTTGAAAGACCGGACAAAGAAGTTTGAAGGTTGTCGCCCCCCCCCCCCCCCCCAGAGAACGTCTGTAGCAATTTAGTTTTGAAAATGTGGCTGAATTGTGTATACTTGTGGCAAGTGAACCGTGAGGAAAACCAGTGGGTGGATTACATATAAATAACGACATTATTACACAGGGAAGAGCTGGAGATCCAGTTATTCAAAATAATGAAAAGGATCCAAAAATGTTACAATAAATAACAAGAAAACGAAACAAAATTTGTTCATGCGTTAAGAATGTCAAGATATAAATTACAAATCAGCATTTAAAATATAAAAAAAGAATGTCAGTCATCTGCAAGCGCGCGATAATATTTTAATTTAAAAAAAAGACGATAATTTGCGGCCTACTACTTACAGCATAGCTTAGCCTAGTGTTAATGCCACCCACGCGTTTTGCCCATTCTCATATCTATACTGTGACCCTTTCTCGACGGTTTCCACATTCTCATATCTATACAATAACCCTTTCACCGACGGTTTGAGTCGAATCTCACCGATTCGTCTAATTCTTATTTGTATTATATTTGTATAGATTTGGACGTTTATTTTAATAGTGAAAACCGTTTAAAATTGGTCTAAACGTTTATATTTTATATGATTTTTTGAGACAAACATGGCCAAAGTGCGACTTTGAGGAAACACGCTTCGAGTAGTGCATATACGTATAGCATTAGTTTAAAAGGCCACTTTGTGGCCAATGCACAACTATACTGGACAACGATTAGTCACTTTCTTGTTTTGTCACGTGATATGTGTAAGCCTTCGGGAGGCTGTCTGCTACACATAACAACACATAACAACGGATAACAGCTGATCAGCCATTATCATTAATTTTTAAGCAAAATATTTTTCTCCATCAGCGCTTCCCCAATATTAATTAAAAAATTTTCTTTTCAAAATATTCTTGAATACACGCGTTTTTAAATGGCATTCATAAATGTGGCAATAATTATAATTCAGTTATGATTAAAGGAAGAAAGTTGTTTGAACAAAAATTTGTGAGCAACTAGTGTTGCAGACAGCCTACCGGAAGTCCTGCTCGAACGTACTCTTATCACGTGACAAAACAATCGACTCATCGTAGTCCATTGTGTAAATCCTAGCAATCTGACACCGTATTAAAGAATGTCTATTAAAATTGCCGCTAGTGAGGCAAATTCTGAGCCTGTCAGCGTGGTCACTTTCAAAATGAGGTTAGTCAAAAAGGCCTTTTCTACGATTAAAAAAAATCAAAATTAATACTCAATAGCATTTTCATTCGCATTAATAATTCGTAAATACTGTCTGCTCCTGCCTTCTGCTTGAACATGTTTTAGTTTAAAAATCGCCAGAAGCTCATTATTTTCATAAGATTATTAGCTGAATACTTTTACTTTAGATCACCGGGAATTTTATTTTCTTACTAAGAACATACTGCCGTTAGCAATGTCTCAATGTGACGGCCTAGTTCTTGAGAACCCGTCATGTTTTTATTTGTTATTAATAAATGTTGAGCAGATTGTAACAGTTGCACTTTATTGAATGTGTAATCTTTTTTTTTTTTTTTTTTTTAGTGGAATACTTGATGCGGCCCAGTGTCACTCAGACTCTACCTTAAGCGGCCCCCCGGATAATTTGAGTTTGAGACCCTTGATTCAGAGCAAAGCCCGAGATTTTGCTTGGATGATAAAGGGTAGACAGATGTGTTGGGTCATTCATTGTTTTTAACTAAACCATTTGCCGTTTGAGAGTAGTGGAATCGGGTTGTCCCAATGATTGCAGAAAGAAATGAACTAAACATGACGCAATACAATTTCCCAAATACATTTCTTTTAATGCATATCTGTACAAGACAAGACGACGATTGCGCGGTTTTCGATAAATAAATTCGACTCCTCGGTCTTTGAAGTGTTAGATTAGGATTTAAAAGGGTTCAATTTTAATTTTTTAACAATGAGAGGGAACTTCATCCCTGAGTCACGGTAAAAAAAAAACATTCACACTAGGGAACCACTATCTGGTATACATACTTTGAAAACACACACAGCTAATGAACATCTCGTATTCAATCACTTTGACCTTCTCCAGCCAATCAAATATGCCGTTATAATCAACTCTGACATAAATTAGCTCAGTGTTTTTCACACTTCCTAATACCGCGACCCTTTAATAGAGTCCCTCATGCTGTGGCGACCCCCAAACCACACAATTATTTTCTTTGCTACTTCATAGCTGTTAGTATATTAATTTCCGATGGTCTTAGGCAACCCACAGGTTGAGAGCCGCTGAACTAACTAATCAACTTCTGGGATTCATACTTCAGAAATAATAATAATTTTAAAATTCAAAAAAGCAAACACTAGGCAATGAACACCTCGCGTTCATACATTTGCATAAATTAATTACATCAACTTTCCGTTTAATGCTTTAAAATATACAGCAGCCAACCAAGCTTGTCTGATAAATCACTCACTAGCCGATGAGCTTTTGTATTCTGATGCTTATAAATAATATTTTAAAAAAGACATCAAAAAACAACAACACGTGTAGCTTATCTGGCCGGGCTTAGAGCTCACTCAAAATTATATGCCTGAAAATTAACACATATCATTCCAAAATAATTGTGTTGCAATGTATTTCGATGTACTTCTAAACGTTATACTTGATAATTATGAGACGTTTATGTAACGAAGTCGCAGTGATCCTGTGCTTTTAAATCTAATACGACTACAGACTGGAATAGATGCAACTAGGGGTGGTGTGCGAAGGGGATCAACGCCCCATGGGGGCTCCTTTGAGGTGTAAATAAAATATTATGACAACTGTCAACGATGTCTGTGTTTGTGTTAAGGGGTGCTCTGTTGTGAATGCGCCCAGGCTGAAATTTGGTCCAGGTACGTGTCACTGGATGCAATGAATTGTCTTACAGCTCTTGACGAGAACCCAACAAGAACTAAAGCCTTGATTGATAAAAAGCCCAAGATTTTATGAAAACAGCTTTCATGTAATTGTTACGTAAAGCTGATAACTGGTGGTGGAAATTCACTTCTTTAAAACAATGGGGAAACAAAACATCGCATTAGAATTTACTTGAAATATATCTATATTTTTTTAAAATAAATATATTGGTTAATAAATTTCGAACTAGTTTCTAGAAACCCACCCAAACCACCGACATTACAACCCAACCACCGACATTACAACCCAACCACCGACATTACAACCCAACCACCGACATTACAACCCAACCAAAAAAAGCATATAGCCTAAACATAAATTAGAGCTAAAACATTTAAACACTAAAATTTATGTCTAAACAAACTCACTAAGACGTCTATGTCTAAACAAACTCACTAAATTGTCTATGCCTAAACAAACTCATTAAAACGTCTATGTCTAAACAAACTCACTAAATTGTCTATGTCTTAACAAACTCACTAAAATGTCTTTGCCTAAACAAACTCACTAAAATGTCTATATTATACAAACTCACTAAAACGTCTACCTCTAGACAAAATCCCCTGAAATGTATATGTCTAAACAAACTCACTAAAATGTATATTTCTAAACAAACTCACTAAAATGTATAAACAAAATCACTAAAATTTCTATGTCTAAACAAACTCACTAAAATGTCTATCATAGTCTATGTCTAAACAAACTCACTAAAATGTCTATCATAGTCTATGTCTAAACAAACTCACTAAAATGTCTATCATAGTCTTTGTCTAAACAAACTCACTAAAATGTCTATTTCTAAACAAACTCACTAAAACGTCTATCCTAGTCTATGTCTAAACAAACTCACTAAAATGTCTAAACAAATTCACTAAAACGTCTATCATAGTATATGTCTAAACAAACTCACTAAAACGTCTATCATAGTCTATGTCTAAACAAACTCACTAAAATGTTTATCATAGTCTATGTCTAAACAAACTCACTAAAATGTCTATTTCTAAACAAACTCACTAAAACGTCTATCCTAGTCTATGTCTAAACAAAATTACTAAAATGTCTAAACAAACTCACTAAAAAACGTCTATCATAGTCTATGTCTAAACAAACTCACTAAAACGTCTGTCATAGTCTATATCTAAACAAACTCACTAAAATGTCTAAACAAACTCACTAAAACGTCTATCATAGTATATGTCTAAACAAACTCACTAAAACGTCTATCATAGTCTATGTCTAAACAAACTCACTAAAACGTCTATCATAGTGTTTGTCTAAACAAACTCACGAAAACGTCTCTGTCTAAACAAACTCACTAAAATATCTATCATAGACTATGTCATAGTCTATATCTAAACAAACTCACTAAAACTTAAACGTCTCTGTATAATTTATACTATAAACAAATGCAATAAACCATTTAAAAAAAAAAAAAAAACGGTATTTTAAAAACCATGTAAAAATTGGAACTGTTGGCCTAATGTTAACACATCATTATCATGGTTATTACTAAATATTACAACCCTGGCTAAGAGGATGAGAAGGTTACAAAACAACAACACACAATAATAATTAAATGAGACTAAATTAGTTATCGGTAATGGCAACAACGGATAGATAAAAACACAGTGTTATGGCGTTTGTTAGCTTTGTTTTTGTGTAAGAACTTAATTGGGTGCTTTACGCTTATAAAAGGAAATGAAAAAACAAATCAATGAATACATGTATTATGATTTACTCACTCGGTCAACTTGATGTGTTGTGGTTCTATGTTGAAATCTAGTTCAAGTAGTTCCGGCTGGATAATTGGGCACTGCTACAATAACACATTCGCTTTGTAAACAACACCCGTGCTTTTTTTTTAAAGAGTCCAATCTGGCTTCTGTACACAATATTTAAAAAAAACAACAAAACGTTTTTTATTTACAGTAGTTTTAAGTACCAGACCAGCTCTGCTAGTACTGTTGTAGGTGCAGTTGTCCCCCCTTCCTGTACCGTGTTCCGGTCCAGCACACGTCTACAACTTTGACTCTTGAGTAGCAGCCCCTGTCAGGTGTGTAAGAGTAGACGGTCGTTTTTTTTTTTGTTTTTTTTTTTTTTGTGATTTTTTTTTAATCTAAGGGCCTAATCTTATCCTGTTGGCTGAACTCAGTTTGTGTCACATCTTGGCTGTACAGCACACACCTGGATAAGACTGGGGTTGCCGTGTCACGGGTTTAAAATAACATTAAGATAACGTGTTACTTCTAAACGACACATTTAAAAAAAAACAATTGGAACTACATTGTATACACCACAGTTGGGATGAATCAGTCGTTGGTTTTGTAGACTGTACAATTTGATTAGCGCTGTTTAATTCTAACGGCTTTTTAAGCTGGAAGCTACGGTTGCAGTGGTAGCATAGCTGAGGCTATTAGTATTGCTGACCGGGGCGGGCTGAAAATGGCGCCCCTCCAAATAAAGAAAATAAAAAGGGCCACCCAGAGTGGACCAACCCCCTTGCCCACCACCCCCCACCCTTCCCACGGTACTGTTGGCTCTGAAAAATGCGACCGAAGTCATGCTTTTCAGTGCTCATTGGTAGCCACTAGCCCCAGTTGTTGCAGGCGGCACCAATAAGGTTACGTATCTCATTTTATTATGGGAGTGGGATAATAAACGCCCCTGACCCCAGTTATTGCAGTCTCTCAACTTTTTTTTTTCAGTATTAATTCAAGCATTACATTGAATGGAATCTGTGTCGGGTTCGCTGGCACTTCCTGGTTTGGGCACAGCTCCATATAGTAAATGCACTGGCGGCCTGCTGTGTCGTTTAAAGCAGAGGCGTACCGAGGACTTCTTGGCTTGGCACCCAGGGCAAGAACTCTAAAATTGCGCCCTAAACAATGTTCACAAACCAATATCTATATATATAAGAATTATTGCACCTTTTCAAATTAAAATTTCAAGATTCCTTTAAAGACAATTTTATTATTCTGATGAGGAAAAAAAAATTATTCGATCATAAAATTCGTTGCCCATCTCGCCGACTTTGCACCACCCTTCCACCCACTCTTTGTCGTGTCTTGTCGCACCTTCAACTCTGGTACGCCTCTGGTAATAATTGCAGGATGGGCCGGTCCTTTGAGACGATAATGCACACTCAGCCTACGCATATAAATGTGACTTAATAGTCGGAGTGGACATAAAAAAATGATGCTATCATCTTCATTTATTTAAATACAAATTGTGCGCTATTTTGTTTTTAAATGCCGAATTTCCGTACAAATCGAAACCTTAAAACCAATTAAAGGATATAGGACTGCGATAAATTGTTTAAGTAGATTAGTTAGACACAAACAATATGGTTAAATAAACAATTTAAGGTTATCTTTGTAGATGATTTTACAAAATAAAAATGTAGACGTTTCGGCAAATGCCTTCAACAGTACAAACACACAAAAAAATTATAAATTACATTTACATAACATACATATTATTTCTATTTATATATACATGTATCCTACCTAAAAAATATTTAAAAAAATAAAAAACGCAGACAAAAACAAACTAAAGAAGATTGAAAAGGGAGTGAAATTAAAATTTAAAAACCAAACAGGAAAAAGACATGGCAGGTACGTGAAATTGTGGATTCGGTTTATATCTTGTGGATGTCAACGTACAAAATCTTGTTATAATTTATAAATACATTTTTATGTTGTAAATCAGCATTAAAGCTGAACATGTATTGTTTTCTTTTGCACATATTGTTTGTGTCTAATTAATCGACATCAGATCCAGACGATTTCAGATTATCTTGATATTTTTTTTATTTTTTACGTGCTCAGGTAGTTTGAAGCAATATTTTATTGATGCTCATCGTCATCGCATTTCGTCCCGTCTGGGACATAGGCCGCAAAAAAAGACTCTCCAGGACTCCCGATCTTGGGAAAGTCTCTCCAGTTGTCCCCAGTTGTGCCCACTCTTTTTGGTGTCTGCCTCCAGCTGCCTTCTCCAAGTCATTTTGGGTCGACCTCTTTTTCTCTTGCCCTGGCTATTGTAACTAAAACACAGAAATCATATGATTCAAATACAAATACCCTTCATTCGGTCCTCGTGTACCCGCTTGGAGAGACGGGCAAGGTACGCAACGCCCTTCCATCATTTTTGGTTGCTTCTCTGTGAGCTCTCGTCTCTGGGCAAGGTTTCTATTTCAACGCTCCTGTTGTGGCTGAGGTCTCCCTGAGCCTTCCGCGGGTTCTTTTTCAACACGCAAAATATTTTAGAGCTTTTCTGGCAAATGAGATAGGTAAGATTCTTCTAGTCATATTGCCAGAGAAACGTGCATTTTGTGCATTGGTTTTCACTCATGGCGTAAAATATAGTGTTATCAAAATCCCTTTAGTGGCACTAAAAACATTTGCTGCCACCGAAAGAAGCCAAAAGCATGAAACGAGAATGTCAATAGAGAAGTTACGTTTGTTAAAAATGTCAATGGAGCCGTTACATTTGTTAAAAATGTCAATGGAGCCGTTACGTTTGTTAAAAATGTCAAGGGAGCCGTTACGTTTGTTAAAAATTTCAAGGGAGCGGTTACGTTTGTTAAAAATGTCAATGGAGCCGTTACGTTTGTTAAAAATGTCAAGGGAGCCGTTACGTTTGTTAAAAATGTCAAGGGAGCCGTTACGTTTGTTAAAAATTTCAAGGGAGCGGTTACGTTTGTTAAAAATGTCAAGGGAGCCGTTACGTTTGTTAAAAATGTCAATGGAGCCGTTACGTTTGTTAAAAATGTCAAGGGAGCCGTTACGTTTGTTAAAAATTTCAAGGGAGTGGTTACGTTTGTTAAAAATGTCAAGGAAGCCGTTACGTTTGTTAAAAATGTCAAGGGAGCCGTTACGTTTGTTAAAAATTTCAAGGGAGCGGTTACGTTTGTTAAAAATGTCAAGGGAGCCGTTACGTTTGTTAAAAATGTCAATGGAGCCGTTACGTTTGTTAAAAAGGTCAAGGGAGCCGTTACGTTTGTTAAAAATTTCAAGGGAGCGGTTACGTTTGTTAAAAATGTCAAGGAAGCCGTTACGTTTGTTAAAAATGTCAAGGGAGCCGTTACGTTTGTTAAAAATGTCAAGGAAGTCATTACGTTTGTTAAAAATGACCATTGTGATAACTTATAATTAAAACCCTCTTTCTGTTTCCTTTAAATAGCGTCACCTTAGTGTGGTCATTTCTTTTAACGATACGAGAACCTTGGTGTAGTCAGACGCAGAGTTTATGTGTATGTCCAGAAAAAAACGTATGTCTAAATGTATAGGTAAGATTTGTATAAGAAAAGATACGATAACATAAGATAATATGTTTTAATTGATCCAAATAAATGGAACATTATGTTGGTTGTATTTCAGTGAATTTCCCTTTATTTTTCAGTGTCTGAGTATTTGTTGTTCCCCAAGATTGACCTCCTGATGTCTGTAAAAAAGCACAAACTTGAGTGGTATGACCACGTTACCAGAAAACAAGGGCTTGCCAAAGAAATCATGCAGGGTACAACTAGAGGAGGAAGAAGAAGAGGAAGACAGAGAAATAGATGGGAAGATAACATCAAAGAGTGGACGGGATTAAAACTAGGCGATGCTATGCGTAGTGCCGAAGACCGAGAGGAATGGAGAAGGATAGTTTTCATGTCATCTGAGGCGCCACAACGGTTGAAAGTCTACGGGACATGATGATGATGAAGATTGGTCTCAAAGCGTTCGGTGAATCATTGGGTGGTTAGAATAGCTTTGCGAGTCTTTGTGGATATAGGTCGTCTTTCGCACGCGGAGATGACCACGGCAATTTTCAACGCAGAGTAGTAGCTTTGAGTTGAGCTGTATTTTGTTTTAAGTGAGGGGAGTTTATCATTTCGTCAGCCCCACTCTCTCTTCCTTGCCTATTTGACCCAATGGCAAGTCAAAATGATTGGCAATAGACAATGATGCAGCGGATGACCAGCAGTGCGTCTTGTGTGTTCCACGGTGATCATTATGCGTCCTACGTCGAAGTAGTTGTCGGAGTTTTCATCGTCTCAATGTCATACTGCTTACGGGACTCCTGTGGATATGTAATTACTAAATAGCAATAGCGTGTAGCTTTATTTAGGAGTGTTAAGTTTTTGGAAGCGATTAACATATTTGTGTGAAGGTATAGCGTTAATGTATGCATCAGACAAGTAAGTCTAACGTATTTATGAAGATGTCTCAGCAGGATACACAGAACCTTAATGCCAGATAACAGTCAAAATCCCTCTTGTTTTCTTTGTAATCTTTCTTTAATAATACGTATATTTATTTATTTTTTTAAAATCAAACAACTAAACAAGTTTTAAACTTTTCTTTATTAAAATAGAACACGGTTCACGGAACTTACGAGTCTATTCTCTTAGCAGTTGACTTCAACGGAATTCTGTTATGCGCGCAATCGGCACCCGGAACTGCAAGTCTATCACGAGGAAAAATGATCTGTCTATCAATGAAACGGTCGTGACCTTTGTATTCTTTCTCTTTATCTCGTGACTTCCTTGCAACGACTCGCCGCTTGTCCCTTACAATTGCACACAAGAGTGATATAAATGTGTCTTACAATGAACGCGCTGTGTCAATGGAGTTCTTGTTAGCACGCCGCAGGTTACTAAACCTTTCACGTAAAAGAGGATCCCACGATGGGTATGAATGCTTGTTATTATATTCTATTGAATATAACAAAATATCGGAAGGATAACAAACCAAAAGTCAGTTTTGTGGAATCCCCCCTGAAAAATGCTGGGTATACAGCCGAGTGGTCTAAACTGAACAAATCTCAAGTTGATGGTCTGGAGTTCAATCCCCACCAAAGCCCAGTCAAGCAAACACACCACCAGCAGCCCGAGTGGATGGGACTCGTTAACCTTGGACGGCAACTCATCTAAGAGAAGGAAACTCTGAATTCAAACCTGGAGATGGAGTCCCGATAGGCGGATAACATTGATACAATGAAACATTCCGGCAACTCCCGGGTGGATGGGACTCGCTAGCCTTGGACGGTAACTCATCTAAGAGAAGGCAAACTTTGAATTCAAACCAGAAGCCAGAATGATCAATGAATTTATCGTGGGCCTTCAAACATAAGAAGAAGAAAAATCATGATGTGTGTTATATGAATTATATTGAATGATAATAAATGTGTTTAAAAATATTATTGATTGTTATAAACACACCGCCAAACAATGGCGGCGGCACTGCGTGAACTTCCATTGTTGCTTTAGTTACTTCACAAAATATTCATTCAAGTAAGGCCCCAGGGAGGGAATTTGCAATGTTTCTGTGCCTTGAGTTGATGAGAGGATATTTCACTGGTTGAGGGTACTTAGTGAGGGTATCATGCACTGGGGGTTGGGAGGCCTGAGGCAATAGACGCGAATCTGTCAAGTGTTGTCGCCTCAACTGTTCCTTTTGGAAGCTTGTTCCAGTCCCTGATTGTTTTTGGCAGGAATGAGAATGAGCAGCTCCTATACTGGCTTCTCGCTGGTATGAGCCGGAACTGCCTGTCATGTCCTCGTCGCTGTCTATGGGGAGAGGGACGAGTTTCTGTTAAATGCTGGAGCAGTGGACCAGCCCATTATTTATCTTGTACATCATTGAGAGCCTGGATAGTCTTCGTCGTTCCCCCAATAGTGACCAGCCCAGTGTTTCCAGCATGCTTCCCGTAGCTGGACCGCCTCCAACCTGTCGATGTTCTTCTGGGTAAATAGGTCCCAGACTGAAGATGCGTACTCTAAAAGCGACCAGACAAAGGCTTTATAGGCTCTTTCTTTCACACTGGAGTTGCTGATCTTTAGATTACGCCTTAGAAACCCCAGGGTCTTGTTTGCCTGGTTGCACACATTGTTAATATGCTCGTCCCGACGGACCTCTCTATGAATGGTAACACTCAGGTACCTTACGGAGGAAACTGGCTCACGTAAATGGCCGTGCAGTTCGTAATGGTGGTGTACAACGTATATACATATTTATTATTAGTTTGTGGCCTAGTTAAACATTTTATTCTACTCCACTAACCATTCCTTGTTACTATTGAAGAAAAACAAAACAAAAGCTATTTTAAATGCATTGTCTTTTTTTTAAAAAGTTTTTTTTTTGTAGACCCCAATAAATAAGATAAGGCTCTTGGGTGGAATTGTGTGTCAATTCATTGGATAGGAGTTGTGTGTCAATTCATTGGATAGGAGTTGTGTGTCAATTCATTGGGTGGAGTTGTGCGTCAATTCATTGGGTGGAGTTATGTGTCAATTCATTGGGTAGGAGTTGTGTGTCAATTCATTGGGTGGAGTTGTGCGTCAATTCATTTCATAGGAGTTGTGTGTCAATTCATTGGGTGGAGTTGTGCGTCAATTCATTGGGTGGAGTTATGTGTCAATTCATTGGGTGGAGTTGTGCGTCAATTCATTGGGTGGAGTTGTGCGTCAATTCATTGGGTAGGAGTTGTGTGTCAATTCACCGGGTTACAAAATATCTTGACAAGTCAATCACAAGTCAATCACAAGTCAATCACAAGTCAATAACAAGTCTATTTCTCTGTCACAGCAGCCCAATAAGTGATAGAAGAGTACAAAGTAATTATTTTATATAATTTAAAGTGCTCTGCTTTCATACCACGTGTTATTTGTTTCTCTTATTTGAATTCTTGCACGTTCCTCTCTAAGAGATTAGGGGGGATTCAACGCAAGTTCCGGGTATAGGGCATGATGACCTTACATCACGTTCAGAATAAGGCCCATTGCGCCACTGGAGCATGCGCAATAACATCAACGTTTTTTTTTTCTTTTCAATTTTATATTTTAGACTTTGTAAAGAAATTATCATTTCTTAATTCGATGAGAGTTACGCACCCTTGGATGTTGCAGGAAGTTGAAGAAGCGCGTGGTCTAGGGAAGGCCTGCACAACATACGGCACGCCAGCACCCACCTGGCGGCCCGCGAAGCAACGAAATATTCTTTATAATTATTATTTTCTTAATATCTTTCCACCCTGTCCTAATACCCTTGGGCCCGCACAAGTTTTTCACCACGTATTACGGCCCGCACACGTTTTTCATAACGTATTACGGCCCGCCTTCCATTTTGAATTGTGCAGGCCAGGTCTAGGGAATAATGAAAAACATTTATACCCGGTATCTATGCGAGTTGCTGTAGAGTTAGTGACCGCTAATTAAACACGTGACATGTTGCAACCCAGGGGTTAGTTACAGACGGTGTGAACTGTAACTATTCAATCTTCTGTTGGTAACACAGAGATGGCAGTTAGCTACGTCTATTACAACCGTCACCGCCACATCTGACCAGTGGCGTAGCGGGCTTAATTCGCGCCCGGGGCACAATACCTTTTTAGCGCCCCCAAACCTTTTTAGCGCCCCCCTATTCGAAAAACATACAATATTATAGTAAAATATATCATTTGGCGCCCCATTGTGAGTAGCGCCCGGGGCATGATGCCCCCCTTGCCCCCCCTCACTACGCCACTGCATCTGACATCACTAACGCAAGCAAAATGAATCATCGAGTCAGGTGATATGACTAGCCCTTGACACTTTATTCCAACAAGACTGTATACACATAATAAATGAACAATTTCACCTACAGTACAGGATATATATATAGATATATGTTCACTTCAGAGGCGTATCTAAGGGGGGCGAGGGGAACAGATATCCATGGGCGCAAGACTAGTTAGGGCCGACAAAATGTGCTTTGATTTTATTTGATTGGTGAAAATAAGTCGTGTAAGAGTCGAAAAAAGAAAGAAGGCTCTTTAAAATGAATCTTGTCCCCGGGCGCCAAACAATCTAGCCACGCCTCTGGATCACCTCTATATTGATTAAAATATTCACTACCGGGTAGCGTCCTCACATTTTTTACACAAGTTATTATATTATTATTATTATTTGTTGTCTTTTATAGCGCGGTACCCCAGGCTAGGTCTACGCTCACCGCGCTGTACATAAAAATATTAAAAAAGAGACATAATGGAGATTATAACATAAAATACATATATATAATAAAGAACATATGAAAAGAGAGAAAACAAAATCTAATGCATATTCACCTCATCCACACCAGAAATTTTACATGACAAGCCATCGGTCAGATGGGGGGAATCAGTCGGGGTAGTAGAGTTTAAAGAGATTGAGTTTTGAGTGCAATTTTGAAGGCTGTGATAGTTGATATATTGCGGATGTGTAGTGGAAGAGAATTCCATTGTTTGGGGGCACAGTAAGAGAAAGATCTTTCACCGTATGTTTTTGTGCGAGACTTGGGGACAGAAAGAATATCCAAGGATCCCAACACGACCTGTCAATATGGCAGCCTAAAAGACTCCTCCGTCGTATCTATACCATTGTCTTCTCGATTGACTCTATTTAACATCAAATTAGCATGCACAAGGATATACTGAACACAATCATTAATGTTCAGTTCAGGCTAGGGCTGGGACGCTTAAAATCGCAAGCTAGCTAGTGTTAAATATATATATATATATATATATATATATATATATATATATATATATACATATATTAAAACCAATTACCCAGCATGGATATCTAATAAAGTAAAGTATTGTAGAAGTAGAAACAAAGCAGATTTTAAGAATATAAACTATTAAGGTATATGATTTCAAATGTTTTGCGTTTGGGGAAAATAATGTTAAACTTGGAGTGGCCGAATAAGACGATTTGCGCACAATAGTAGAATGGATTGATCAAAGATTGCAAATGATGGGGGAAAATGGTCGCAGGCGGAGAGCTACAGAAAAGATTGCCTGGGCCACATAAGAAAAGATTGCCCTGGGCCAGACACAGAAAAGATTGCCCTGGGCCACATAAGAAAAGATTGCCCTGGCCACAAAAGAAAAGATTCCCCGGGCCACATAAGAAAAGATTAGCCGGGCCACATAAGAAAATATTGTTTGGGCCACATATCCTATAAATCGATCTGGAAAGAAAATTGGGGTCAAAGTTAACAGCTGAGCTTTACCCTCACTGGAGCACGAGCAAGATCCAGGAAACGACCCAACATAGCCCCACACATATTTCAAGTCTGGGAGATCAAGTTTTAGGGAAATGAGTTTCAAAGAGATTTACCTCGTGTCTAATGTGACAGGGGCTTAAGCCATGTCATTAGATTACCACTAGAGCATTTCACGTGACCTGCATTCATTGGCATGGCTAAAACGCGATCAGTGATCTCTTGGGTAAACACAAATGGAGCAACATATTGAATTTGCATTTCATTAGGGCGAATTGCATAACATGTTATTGCTAAAGTTGCATTATTTCTTACAAAAAGAATATATCCTGGAAGAAGAATAGCAGCCATCACTTCCATATGAATCATCCTTTAGAACAGCGGTCCTCAACCTGTGGGTCGCGACCCCTTTGGGGGTCGAATGACCTTTTTACTGGGGTCGCCTAAGACCATCGAAAACCACATATAATCTACAATTATGAAGTAGCGACGAAAATAATTGTGTGGTTGGGGGTCGCCACAAGAAGAAAAACTGTATTAAAGGGGTCGCGGCATTAGAAAGGTTGAGAACCACTGCTTTAGAAGTACATATTATATCATCACATATGGATTAAAAGACGCTGCGGGTAAAAAGTCTTGTCGGAGTTTTCAGAACATGTGGCTAATGTAGAAAGAAGTAAAATACCGAGTCTTCAAAATGGTCTTGAGGAAGAGCTCTTCTTGGAGTAACAGGATCTTTTGCGAAAAAGCTCCTAAATCTCGCAGGCGAAGCAGGAATCAGGCTGGGTTCGTTAAAACTAGTCTGAATGTTTGGGTTCAAACTCTTTGATGAATCGTGACAAACCCCCATGTCTCTCTCTTGAGGATACCACAAATTTTGGAATTTTGAAATTTTTTCTAGGTGTATGACGATACTTACAAGCAGAGACTTTGCTTGGTGTAACATGATGCGAGGTCTTCTCATTTTATTCATCTGGTGTTTCAAACAATCATTCCAGTAGGGATCTTACATTTTGACAATAAGCGCAAATGTCTCTTGGACTTGATTCTTTTTGTACCTGACTCGTGTGATCTTTGATGTGTACTATTACTGAGAAAGTCATTACATTTTCAAAACACGTAGTGGAGAGTTCAGCTAATGATAAGAGGGTTTTAGTGCAGTAAAGAATTCAATTAAAAGAATAAGACACAAAAAAAAATTATGTAAATAATGTGTTACATTGATACTCTTTAATTAAAAGATAAAACTCAAATTTAATACGCTTCGGCTTATGCTGACTTCATCGCTAAAACAGTCGCAAATATCGCGTTAATCTAAATCAAATTTACGTCACATTGCATTGATACCCTACCTATTAAACAATGAAGAGAAACACAAAGAAAGAGGCTGAGCACAACTCTCTCCCCAAAGACAAAGGTCAGAAGACAGAAAGGAAGTGTGCAGTTTACCTGTTACAACTGTATAGCCTTCTGATTTTAGGTTTGGCATCTTCTGTTGTAACTGTGTCTTGTTTTCTTTTTAAAACATAAATCCCACCAGCGGTTGTGACCAGTACCAGATTTACATATAAGATAAGATAAGCTACAGATTATGGCCTCACAATCCGCCAGCTATGTATATAATTTTTTTTTTGACCACCTCATGTAATTTCAAACTGTAGGGGGCCTCTGGACTTTGTATATCTTAGGGCATCGGCAAGTCTAAATTCGGCCCTGGTTGTGACCACCCCCCCCCCCCACCTTACCCACCTGGGGTATGGATGTCGCTGTTGAAGTAAAGTAGCGTAGCATATTTCATCGACCTTGAACGGCAAACGGATTGCGGGCAAGAGATTGTCCTTTTCAGATATTCCCGCTTCCAAAGTCACACCTGAAGCGAGTCCATCTTGCATCTATCAAACCGCATCTGTCTTGGCTTCAGTAGCTAATGTTTTTTTGTTTTTTTTTTATCAAGGCCAATTTTCTTCACCTTACATTTAACCAAAGTAACAAACACATTACGAAATAAAGACACCACTGTCTATAATGTATTTACCACGCATTTCAATCCAGATTATGGATAAAGATTGCAGCTTTGATAGGGTCTAATTTTAGCGTATAAGCCTCGACCATTAGCACAGCCGAACCGCTATCTTGAAGGTTGTTATTGTTATCTTTATGCTGTTATTTAATTCATTTTTAACATAGTTCAAAAGCGGAAATGAGAAAAAAAACAATACTAAATGTTATAGTTGAAAAAAAGGTGTGTGTGTGTGGGGGGGGGGGTATGTAATCGTTTACACCATAGCCTCCATAACAACAACAACAAAATTAATTTACACACTTTCTTTTCACGCAATGCCAGCATTTTGTTTGGAACATGCACAGAGAGCTGATGTTCTCAAACTTGTTCGGGCCACGGAGCCCTCGCCGAGTTAAATGTTTCTTGAGGTGGCCATTGCCAAGTTCTTAGAAGTTCACTTTCGAAATCGTGATTTTTTAATAGATTGTTTTCTTCCGCTTAACGGCGCCCCTGTAAGTCTCTGCAACACACCCCACCCCGTGGCGCCGCGCCATACTTTCATTTCTCCGAACCCTTGATACAGAGAATGAAACCTAAGACTTTAAGGAAATAAAGCTATAACTATAGATGTAAAGCAATACAACTTTTTGAAGTGATGCCATTAAAATAAGATAAGTGTGAGTTTATTGTTTAAACGAAGTGGCTGTTCGGACCCGGGTATCAGAAGTGAGAGGTTGGGATAGCAGGGAAAGGGAAGATGACGGTAGGCTGTGTCTTTCAAAGAAAGGAGTAGCCGTGAAGATGGCGGTAGGCTGTGTCTTTCAAAGAAAGGAGATCAGTATTGGAAATAGTGTCAAGAAATTCGCGTTGTTTTCATGTATTTACAACTTGTCATGCAAAAAGATTAAACATTTACCCCAATGATAACAGATCTCAAACTTGGTGTTTAAAAGTACAAGCAGCTCATGGGTAGTGATAGAAAGCTCAAGATCGCCGTGACATGGACATTCCCCAGAGGCGTAGCTAAGGGGGGACAGATGTCCCTGGGCGCCAGACTAGTTAGGGGCGCCAACATTGGCTTTGATATTATTTTATTGAGGAAAAGAATAAGGATGAGTGGTGTAAAAGAAAAAGAAAGGGAGGCACTTTAAAAGGAATCTTGTACCCGGGCGCCAAACACTCTAGCTACGTCTCTGGCATTACACCCCACAAGACTGTTTGATATAACGCATCGCCATGTTTGTGTTAGGGCTCCTAGTCAAGGGTTGCGTTTTACTATGAGATCTGTTTGGACCTTATAGTAGTTCTGCTAAATAATCGGATTGAAGGTTGAAAAATGTGTAGGGGAAGGGGGGTGGACACACACAAAAAAGATTGTTTTGAATTTTTTGAGAGGGTATGATTATTTCAAGATAGTGTATATATGAGACTGTATGATATAAAGAATTGGTTTATTTGTGACTGTATGCCTTGCTGAAGGTGAGATCATGAGACCACGGGACTGGACTAATATGGCTGTGACTAATTGAATTAATCCTACATAAAATTTTATTCATTTTCACATTCGTGATTGGCGGTGCATGTATCTCCCTTTGACATATGACGTCATGGGTGTTGTGTGACGCCGAGACTCCGATTGGCCGAAGCCTACAATGGATTCAAATCACATTAGCAGCTCGAATGTAAAAGGACACTTCCTTGTCCCCCCCCCCCCCCCACACGGCCCCCTAAAAGGGGATCTCATTTCTTTATCAGGAACGACACCTGGAATTTTTGGTTTAACTCCAAGACATGATGCTATATTTATTTCATTATTTACCGTGGATGTCCTCTTCAGTTGCTGCAAGGCTCCCCTTCACTCCGTCAGGATAACATGTAAGCAAACGCTATATTTAAAATATTGATGGTTGACTACATTTGGTTGACTTCATTGATGGTTGACTACATTTGGTTGACTACATTTGGTTGACGAAGCGAAAATCTTGGCATTAAAAAGGTCAGGATTTCACCACGAATACTACCACCATGCGAAGAGATGGGGGAGGGGGGGGGGGAAACGATTGAATTGTGCAACCCGCTTCAGGGGGCGCCACGATCTTCATTTTGTCATGCGAAATAATTGTATTGAAAATTAATTTTCATTTCTTAAATTTTCTAAACTGAGGGGGGGGGGAGGAGAAGAGAAAGCACCATAATTAAAGCATGCCCCCCCCCCCCCGCCCCAGGTGCATCTTTAACTTGCTGCGATAATGATCAGTAATGTAGTTCGTGTGACACCTATTGCAGATGGCACACCTTCTTTCTTACCAGGATTCTGGGACCAAAAATGTAAACTAAATATATCTTTTTTTTTTTATTCCATTCAGTAAATGAATGTCTTGCAAATGTAAAAAAAAAAAAAAAAACCTTGTTGAACATATCATCTTACCAACCCCCGCTCGCCAAAGAGAAAAGAATTCTGAGAACGGTTTATACAAACCGGCTCTATTATTAATACATAGTTTAAAAGTCTGAACTTGAACCCGCCCACAATGGTTATTTGATGAATGAAGCCAAACTTGTGCGTCATAATTTTTTTTACTTAACGTCTTTCATCGCGCTCCAAGAATAATTCGACATAGTTAAACATTATTTTCATCATAATAGCAGCCTCCACACACCACCAATTCCCATGCGAGAAGGGTAGTCACTTCTGAGAAGTCAACCCCCTAAACCCCCCCCCCCCCCCCGTAAAAAGGGGAGTCACTTCTGAGAAGTCAACCCCCTAACTCCCCCCTCCCGTAAAAAAAGGGGGGGGGGTCACTCCTGAGAAGTTCTCTCGAAATAACAAAGGATCCATCCCTAGGATATCTGCTCTATTTTTTGTACGATTCTCCGGCATCGTGTGAACCAGCGTCAGACTTTGCGGGACACTTTTGTCAGCGACTTTCTTCAATGCTGAAAATACCTCATGTGAGATAGGAACGTCTGATGACAAACGCTTTCTGGAATTAAATTAAGCGTAAAACCCTGTTTAGTAGACTTCTGAGAATGAGACCGTCAGACCCGTTCATCCTGGTGGCGGGTGAAACATCTTCTTCCTGAACCAGTTGCGTGGGATAAAATGAATTTTTTTTCGTCTTCTGTCGACATAGATAAATATATTAAGATACAAATAATATTAAAATGTGCTCATTTTTTTTTAATTTTTTGATTATCCGAAACAAACTTTTGAAAAAAAAAAAAAAACTAAACATGTCCACATAAAAACGTGATGTCGACTTTCTCTCCCTTGTGAAAGGAGATCCAAAGTTTCAATAATGAAAATATTCTTATAATATAGTTATACGATAAGCGTGGTCATTGGTATTGTTTCGTTAAATGCTAAGATATGAGTTTGTCTATGTTTTTTTTTTCTTCTTCTTCTAACAAAGACGGTATTTCATGAAAATTGGGGAATGCTTTCAGATCTATTCTATCCTTTGTTTGTACTTTGTTAAGGATTATATTGTGTAGCATATGAGGAATAAAATAAATGGAATCTCGAAATAACGAAACAAAACGTCACTGGAGCTTGAAACCACACAAAAAAACAAGGATATTACTAGCCCGTTTGGTTTAGGTCCACTTGTTTGGAGTTACGTGAAGAAAAATTGAATATTGCTGTCGCTAGCATGCACAAAAAAACATAATTGCTTGTTCTTGCGAGACGCCGCCTTTCCCGCCAAGATTTGTAAAAGATACAAAATTCAATTTAGACAGATATCAAAGTTCTTAACAGGGAAGAGTGGCTTAATTATTTGAACACGAAGTTTATATGAATTTTATTGTGAAGTTTATATGAAGTTTATTGTGAAGTTTATTGTGAAGTTTATATGAAGTTTATTGTGAAGTTTGTAAGAAAACGATTAGGGGTAACAAATGGCAACACCCAGCGTAAACAAGTCAGCGTATGAGACTTAACTGACAGGCGTTGTCAAATACCAGATTATGTTCGTTGTCTTATTCTACATTGATTAATCCGAGATTGGCTAAATATTAAAACTAACATACAAGTGCCAGACGTAATTTTCTGGATGTTCTTCCTTAATTTGTTCAAATTGTTAACAGAATGACGCGTCTCTATGGGGAAATTTGATCGAAAGAAATTTTGTCGACAGAAAATTGATCGACGGAAATTTGGTCGAATCTTTTTTTCAGTTCACACGTTAAAATTTTCGTCAACTTTCTTTTTGAACACACTATACTATACAGTAAAACAAAATAATGCGTTCAAAAAGAAATTTGTGTCAAAATGTTAACGTGTAAACTAAAAAAATGATTCGACCAAATTTCCGTTCGATCAAATTTCCGTCGATCAATTTTCCGTCGACGAAATTTCTTTCGATCAAATTTCCGGATACGGTCTCTATGACGTAACCATAAACAGCCCGGGGAGAACTACAGACGCTCAGAACCACGGAGCGCGCCCCTCCACTTGCCAAGACCGCTATTCGTATTTTCACCCCGGGAGCCTTTAGCGCCTCCGATTTCGTCTTTCCTACCCTCATCCCCCCCCCTTTTTCCAACTAAATGACTGTTGCTTCTAATCACGTTTCGATTGTTTGTAACGCTCTGTAAATCAAAGTGTAAAAGTTTCTGTTTGCATGCCATAATAATTTTAAAAAATTAATAAATAACTTCACGAACACACAATATTTTTATATATTTTTTTTTTCCATTGCGGGATTTTTCGTGTCGTTATAAACAAACAAAAATCACAAAATTTCTATTAATAGACACAATTTTATCCGAAAAGGTTATTGATCACACCCGCCTCAACACTTGTTTTACTAACACTTTCGTTTATTTAAAAAAAAATTACGTCAACATTCGTTTTCTTAATGTTTGCACTGATAGAGAGAAGGAATAAACTGTTTGGGGCTTTTCTTTTAAATATTAAATTATAGGTCAATTATTTTTTTAAAAAGTATTTTAAAGCCAAAGTTATCCGATATATTATTTTCATCTGTTCAATAAACCTGCGTTAGGCTCAGTTGACACGATCAAATTTTCTTTCATACATTTGATGCGATTTCTGTATGAAGCCTTGTCACAACTTTCAAATTACATTGTGATCAAATTCTCATTTATTTTTTTGGTCCACAAAAAGGAAACCACGCACAAAAAAGTGTGTTCATAAAAAAAATCTGACGCAAAATTTGAAGTTAATTTGGAAGGAAATTTGATCGTGTGAACCGACGCTAAGACAGATGTTTTTTTTTTTTAAAAGAGGTTGAGTTATGCTACTCAATTTTTATATTAATGTAAAATATTCTAAAAATTCATTAAAAGGTAACTATTTTTTTTTAGAAAAAGGTTTTTAAAAATGAAATTGGCTAAGAAACTGGATTATGTTTATGATATTTTGAGAGCATTTTATGGCGTAGCTAGAGTTAGTGACGCCTAGGGCGGGGCAATATTTTTCCACGACAAAAATGTGTAATTGCCCCCTCACACCCCCCCCCCACGCACCTTTTTTTTTTGCCGAGATATTGTAACAATAACCAGACGAAAAATAGGATTCCACCATTACCATCATTTAAGTCCTATACGTCAACCAAATGATATTGCTTACCCGTCAACCAAATGACATCGCTGACCGTCAACCAAATGACATCGCTGTCACGTCAACCAAATGACATCGCTGACCCGTCGACCAAATAACAATGCTTACCCGTCGATCAAATGACATCGCTGAACCTTCAACCAAATGACATCGCTGACCCGTCAACCAAATGACATCGCTGAACCGTCAAATAATGGCATCGCTCAACCAACGACATGTTGCAATCACGCAATGTCCCGTCTCTAAGTTATTAAGTTTTTCATATTTTTTAACAGTATGCTCAGGGCCGACCCTAACAATTGCGGGGCCCTATGCTATACACTATATAGCAAAACAAAATAATGCGTTCAAAAAGAAATTTGACGCCAAATTTTAACGTGTAAACTAAAAAAAAAAAAGATTCGAAAAAATTTCTGTTCGATCCAACTTCCGTCGATCAATTTTCCGTCGACGAAATTTCTTTCGATCAAATTTCCGGATATGGGAAGAATCACATTGGAAGCAAAATCCTCAGAGATTAAGTTCACCGATCACGCCCAAAGGAACAACATGGCAAGGAAAAGCAGAATCGATTCAAATATTACCAGGACTTAAAAAACCCAACGTGTATCCCACGTTCGGGAAAGCTTTCAAGGCACAAAGGCACCTGCTCACTCAACGTGTAATTTAGCATTGAGTCATTTTTCTCATGCGAAGGACAAACAACTACAGCAAAAGTTTGATTTTGAAGCAGGCATTTGAGTCAACGAGTGTCTTTAAAGGGGGATAGGGGGGAAGAAACGTTAGTAACCCTTAATATATGTATGCTGTAGCATGGGCAGACACAGGATTTAACAAAGGGGAAAGATATGATTTAGCACTGACATATGTATGTTGTAACATGGGCAGACACAGCATGTAGCATGGGCAGACACAGGACGTAGCATGGGCAATGATATGATTTAGCACTGACATATGTATGTTGTAACATGGGCAGACATAGCATGTAGCATGGACAGACACAGGATGTAGCATGGGCAGACACAGCATGTAGCATGGACAATGATATGATTTAGCACTGACATATGTATGTTGTAACATGGGCAGACACAGCTTGTAGCATGGGCAGACACATGACGTAGCATGGGCAATGATATGATTTAGCACTGACATATGTATGTTGTAACATGGGCAGACACAGCATGTAGCATGAGCAGACACAGGGTGTAGCATGAGCAGACACAGCATGTAACATGGGCAGATACAGGACGTATCATGGGCAATGATATGATTTAGCACTGAAATATGTATATTGTAACATGGACAGACACAGCATGTAGCATGGGCAGACACAGCATGTAGCATGGACGATGATATGATTTAGCACTGACATATGTATGTTGTAACATGGGCAGACACAGCATGTAGCTTGGGCAGACACAGGATGTAGCATGGGCAGACACAGCATGTGGCATGGGCAATGATATGATTTAGCACTGACATATGTATGTTGTAACATGGGCAGACACAGCATGTAACATGGGCATACACAGGACGTAGCATTGACAATGATATGATTTAACACTGACATAAAGATGCTGCATCGGGACATGTGTAAACTGTAAGATGGCTACACATACAGGTAGGATGACGACTACTAAGTCAAAATGTCATTAAACACGTTGGCGTCTACATGTTAAAACTAGCTACTGACACAATTCAGTTAAGCTAAAGCGTAATACATGTCTTATTATCCTGTTTTTTTATTATTCAAGCTTCCACATACCTTGCCCTACTATTTCATCAGCTGAAGGGGAGAGTTATGTTACCTTTGACACGCTTCTACTTAGCTTGAAATTGTATCGGGGGAAAATCTTGCATCTCAGTTCTGATCTACTTTCTGATCTACAAATTGACCTGAACATTTGTAAACTTACCCAACCACCGATGTCAATACTCTTCATGATCAGTAGGTCATCAATGGCCTCCACTGACCATGAAGTGATCTCTGCAGGTCCGAATCTTGTATCTCAATTTTGAACGACTTCCAGATCTCCAAATCAGCTGAAAATGTGTACACTTTGACTAAAATGTACAAAATAAAAGAACGTAAAGAACACTTTAAAAAAAACATGCTTTTCAAAAAACAAATGTGTACTAACAAGTATACAATAAATGTACACCAAAATTACTAAGTTTAAACAGTTATATGAATTTTAAAACAAACATAGTGGCCTTCTAAATACCATAATGTCGTATGACTTTTCTTCTTCTTCTATATATTAAGGGCCCATGACCAATTTCTTGATCATTATTGCTCCTATGAATGTAGATGGGATTTGCAATGTTTCTCTGCCTGGTGTTGATGAGGATATTTTACTGGTTGCAAGAATAACTGAGTGAGGGTATCATGGGGTTTGGAAGGCCTGAGGCAATAGACGCAAATGAGTCAAGTGTTGTCGCCTCAACTGTTCCTTTTGAAAGCTTGTTCCAGTCCCTGATTGTCTTTGGCAGGAATGAGCAGTTCCTATACTGGCTTTTCGCTGGTATGAGCCGGAACTGCCTGTCATGGCCACGTCGCTGTCTATGGGGGAGAGGAACGAGTTTCTGTTTAATGCCAGAGCAGTGGACTATATTGTACATCATGGAGAGCCTGGATAGTCGTCGTCGTTCCTGCAGTAGTGACCAGCCCAGTGTTTCCAGCATGCTGCCAACACTAGAGGTATTCCTGTGTTTTTTTTCTTAATGGCTCTGTCTTTTGTGTATTTGGGGGGTAGGGGGGCAAATCTTGGATCTCTGTACCGACTTCCTGATCTCCAACTGAGCGTAAACGAAGAACATTGATTCATTGAGTTCATGGGTGACCCAAGCCCACTACCCCCACCCCTTTTTTTTGTCACATGACTGCATCAACTCCGAAGATTTGGGGGACATTTGTTTGATACTTTTCGTACATTTTTAGAATCACATTTTTTAAAGAATTATTTAATTTTTTAATTTTTAATTTTTAAATTTTTTTTTTTTTTTTTTTTTTTTAATAAAAACATTTTATTTTACTGTGTCATTGTGTGAATGTGTCTTAATAAACATTTTTGAAAGAAAAAAAAAATATCATTTTTAAAAACATTTTGTCTGAAAATTCAATCACTCCCACTAGTCTTAAAACAAAGATCCTTCACGTTAAATGGCGGCATCATTCATTGGACAGGTACTTTCATATGTCATTTAGTTTTCATTCCGTTGTCGTCTAGTCGTTATAAAACTTTGTAGCCTAATAAAAGTTGACGGAACAAACTTTAACATTTGGCCTACATATTGCCTGGTTGTTCCAACGTAAACAATGTATTTATCTGGAGTCCTTTCTTTGGTTCTACTCAACAATATTTCCAACTGAACATCGGATTTTCCCCAACACGCTCTCACCAGATATATATATTTTTTTACAACATCTCTTATATATCTTACGCTTCCGGTGAGTCACGTGGACTGCTTCCTAATGGACTGCTTTCTAATGGACTGCTTCCTAATTAGCGAATTAGGTATTGAGAGTATATTGCAAGTTAAATAATTCTAAATGTTTGAAAGAAAGTATGGTTCAATAATGAGTTCAATAGCACGCAAAATATAATTCCCGATAACGACGCTAAATGATACTTTTCAAAGTATATAACGCAACTGCGTTTGGCGCGTAATGTTTTCTTTTCGGGAAAATGAAATCGTCTCAATTTAAGTATGGTGTAAAAACCACTTACTTTCTGTCACTTATCTTTTGCTGCCCTCTTGGATACTACTTCTGAGCTAAGTGCTACATTATATTTTTTTATACATTTTTATTGTATTCGTTTTTCTGTTTGTTCGCTGATGAAGGCTTCCTGCCGACACGTTCGCTGTTTTGTTGCGTTCCTTTTATCAGGATTAACCTTACTGTGTTTTACTAATTTCGTATTGTGCTAACCTGACTGCAGTCTCCCCCAGTATTACCTTTTTTACCACCGGCTACTTGCCTTAAGTTAGTTTAGACCACACGAATGTGAATGTTTAATGTAGTTCATGGGCGTGAAATAAAAAGTGTGCAGTGACGTGTCGCGGGGGAAGGGGTGTATCAAAAATTGGGATTCTTAAATGTGCGTTACTTGAGTTCATGTTTTGTCAAGTGACTTTAGTAGATGGGAAGTTCACGCATTGCCGCCGCCAATGTTTGGCGGGCTATATGTAGTTGTTGTTTTTTTAAAAAAAAACAAAAAAAAACAAAGATAAATTCTTCGGAAACTTTGATATGGTTTATTTATCTTCTTCTTCTCTTCTATATTTTGATGGCCCACGGTCAATGAATTGATCATTCTGGCTCCTATGTTTATGATACTTAATATGCACGTAAAAAGACCTATCACGAGTATACGAACTTCAAAAACCTCCAAATTTGTCCATCCGGTCCATTACAAAGAGGATTTTATTTTTGTTTGGCTGACGTAGAATTGTGTTGATATCTTTTGATGTAAAGAGCCCCTCATCTCTTGTAGAGGTGGGTATTTAAGGAGCGGGGAGGGGGGGAAATGTGGGCAGACTGTAGCACCCTCCAGGGCTGGCGTGCACTTTAAAATGCCCCAGGACGATTGAACGCCATGCAGAATTGAAAACTCAACCTCTAACAGCAGAGTTGAGTCACAGAGTTGATTCAGTCACAGAGTTGATTCAGTCACAGAGTTGAGTCACAGAGTTGATTCAGTCACAGAGTTTATTCAGTCACAGAGTTGAGTCACAGAGTTGATTCAGTCACAGAGTTGATTCAGTCACAGAGTTGATTCAGTCACAGAGTTGATTCAGTCACAGAGTTGATTCAGTCACAGAGTTGAGTCGCAGAGTTGATTCAGTCACAGAGTTGATTCAGTCACAGAGTTGAGTCACAGAGTTGATTCAGTCACAGAGTTGATTCAGTCACAGAGTTGAGTCACAGAGTTGAGTCACAGAGTTGATTCAGTCACAGATTTGAGTCACAAAATGGATTCCGTCACAGAGTTGAGTCACAGAGTTGAATTACTCAAATGCGTTTAAAATTGGTATGTGTGAAACTCCGCAAACAAGGTTAGCAATGGAACAAATAACTAATATGTTTGTCATTCACACCTGTATTTTTTTTATTAATATCTAATAATACCAGCAACAATATTTATTTCTCTTTTTGTGTGTAGAAAAAAATTAAATATAAACTCCACTATTCCTTCGTTTTCATAAAGATAGGAACCCTTTTTTAAAGTTTTTCTTTTTTAAAATTTGGCGCAAAATGGGAGAATAACAATAAACACATTTGAGGGTTTAGGGGGGGGGGGGTTGGGGGGGCGGCATCAATTACGCTTTAGTCACCGCTGCGTATGTGATCGATCGTAAATAGTCTCTTTCTTTATGGTGATGAATTACACTAAATCTGGTCAAATACAAAAACAGACCGGTTTACTCTTACGATTTTGGCGTACAATGAACGATTTTGAGGTGCATGCATTATATTTATACATACTTAATTTTTATTTCTTACTATTAAGATAATGTATGGAACGATTTTGTGATGATGTTGTACGATTTTAAGAGATTGAGGGTAAACAGGTCTGCAAAATGTAAACCACTTCGAGGGAACTGTGTTTTTAAATTGTTTATTACAGGTGGTGACACAGTACATAGCAATTTAAATAAAACCTGCAAATTCAGGGGGGGGGGGGATGCCCCACACTGCGTTACCCAAATGATGTCCCTGCTTAGTGAGTCGGTTTGTGGTTGTAAAAAAGTAATTTTAAAAAGCTGGGCGGGGTAGGGGGGACCAGTGATTAATTTTCCTCCTTTGAATAACATTCATGTCCTTCGTGAAATCCCCAAGTACAGCGACACGTCGGGAAATGTCTTTGTTGCGGACAACTACGCTGATAACATTGGGTGCGGTCGGGTGTGGGGTGCGGTCGGGTGTGGGGTGTGGTTGGGTGTGGGATGCGGTCGGGTGTGGGGGTGCGGTCGGGTGTGGGGTGCGCTCGGGTGTGGGATGCGGTCGGGTGTGGGGGTGCGGTCGGGTGTGGGGTGCGCTCGGGTGTGGGGTGCGGTTGGGTGTGGGGTGCGGTTGGGTGCGGTCGGGTGTGCGGTTGGGTGTCGGGTGCGGTCGGGTGTGGGGTGCATTTTCAAAACTTGTTGGAAATGTCAACTACAGCATGTGACTAAAAATTGAAAATACAAAGAGAGACCTAAAGAAAGAAAGAGATAGAGAGAGGGAGAGAGAGAAAAGAGGGAGGGAGATAGAAAGAGAGAAGGGGGAGAGAGATAGAAAGAGAAAAAGACGGAGAGAAAGAGAGAGAGATAAAGAGAGAGAGAGAAAGAGAGGGAGAGAGAGGGAGAAAGGGAGGGAGAGATATGGTGAGAGAGATAGAAAGAGAACGATATTAAAAGAGAGAAAAAGAGAGAGAGAGAGAGGGATGGAGAAAGATTGAGAGAGATAGAAAGAGAAAACACACGGAAAGGAATTAAAAAAAAAAAGTTGGTCGAACTGTGACAAGAAACCTGTCTATAGAGTATATTTTAAGAGGATGGATATTCAAAAGGGGGTTTTGACAAATGCTGGAGAGAGGTGTAACATTATGTGCGTGTTTGCCAACTTGGTGGAAATAGTGTGTCAACAAGATCGAATCATCTGGGGGGAAAACTGCATAGAATTTGTATCTGGTCCAACAGAGGAAAAGTACAAAAGGAAGATCAGGCAACAAACCATAACGCTTGCAAAATGCAGGAATTTGTTCTTACATCGGGAAAAATATGTATGTCTTTTTTCACAATTTTTTTCATGTAACATTATTGTTTACCAATAACTGTAATATTATGTAATACTGTATTCATTAAGTAAATTATTAAATTTATTGGAAAATAAATGTTTCGGCTTGATGTTGATCTATTATTAAAAAAAAAACAAAAAACAACAACAACCCAAAAACCACGTTCTGACCCCAATTAGTTTACCATTTCTATAAATAGCCTCAAATCCAATGCGTTTACGACATAAATTTGGTATAAACAAGTCAGTTAATCGCCATGTCCTGTAATAAATTCCACCCCCCCCCCCAATTTATTTGTTTTGACCAGTCTGGTTTCGATAATTTTCCAAGTTACACCTGCTGAACCACCCCCCCCCCTTACCCTTTTCCCCCCGGTTACAAATATGATATATCTTCTGGTCATAGACTTAAAGGAGCGACGGCACCACTTGGTTTATCCTCATTGGCTGAAACAACTCCTAACTGCACATTCGCTCCTGTATTGCATTCACGTGCTTTGAATTAGAAGTGCTAGATTTTACAATTGCACGGGATTGTTGATTCTATGGACGCCATGCGGTTTTCCAGAAAAAAAAAAACCCACAGAAGACGCCGTTTCGGAATTTCTCTATGAACGTAGATTTTGTTTTCTCCAAATAAAACTGGTGGGGCTAGTCGGATCTGTGCTCCAGTTTTAACTATACAAAGCTTGTCTACAAAATAAAATATTTCAAAAACAAATATATATATATATATTTTGGCAGGCATCCGTCCGTCACAAGGTGACTGACGATGGTGTGGAATTCGCAGGACGAAATCCACAAGGACTGGGACTATTCTTATGGATTATAAGCTGGTTCCCAGCGGCAAATCGCCTCTCTCCACTCCGCTGGATAGCCCCAAAGGGAACATCATGTGGATGATACAGCTTGGCATCAGTGGCGTCGCAGGAGTTGTCCGAATGTTTCATTGTATCAATGTTATCCGCCTTCGGGACGCCAGCTCCGGGTTTGAATTCAGAGTTTCCTTCTCTTAGATGAGTTGCCATCCAAGGTTAACGAGTCCCATCCACCCGGGGTGCTGGTGATGTTTTTGACTGTGGTGGGGACTGAACTCCAGAGATTTGCTCAGTTTAGACCACTCGGCCACCCAGCACTCATATATATATATATATGTAGCCATTTCCGGGTGGCACTAACCCTTTAGCTACTCCCCTGTGACTACGTTAAATGATGGGCAAAAATCCTCAACTACTACAATGAAAAGACAGCAGACGTCTTTGCGTGTTTCATAAAAGCTCGTTGTCTACGAAAAATGCGATGTTTTCCGGCCAGTTAAGAGAAAAGTGCCAAATTAAAATTGGATGGCCACAAAATCTTCCAATTTTTTTATTATTTTTTCTGTTAAACTTCACACTAAAAATAGACAAAGTCTGTTTCTAAGAGACAGACATTGAAGAAAGCAGTCCATTATTTCCGGAAGAAGCAAATAAGCGTTTAGGGATATTACATCAACATCTTTTATTTCCCCGTGGAAGCCGGGTCTGGAGAGGACAAAGAAAAAGGGGGTGGGGATGGTGGGGTGCTGGTGTTGACGTAAACAACGCAGATCGTGAACAGGTCACAGCAATAAGGTCGACCAGGAAACGGTCGACACGGTACCTCAAGTGTATCGAGTGGCACCGCCAGGTACTTTACGGGTTGTATCAGTGTCACAACCTGCCAACCGAGTAATGTAAGGCTTCTGCGACCAGGATTCCGGATGTAAAAGGGAGGGGGGGGGAAAGGGTGGTTGTGGGGGGGGGGGGGGTTACATCGCTTAGCTTATGTTTGGTTCGTTGTTTTTGTTGACATTCTTAATAATGCTGTCAGAGTTCAACGCACGCGTGAAAATAAATGGGCGCACGCACGTGGCAAGGTCAAAGATTTTCGTTAAGATTGTCATCTTTTCTCGGAATCTGAAGGTGTGATATTATGTACTGTTCGCTCCATAGGATATGAGGTTTTTTTTTTTATTTGTTTTGTTGAAGATCTCATTATGATTTTTGGTTCCTTTTAATGGGTGTGGTCTCGGTGGGGGTGCGGTTGGGTGTGGGGTGCGGTCGGGTGTGGGGTGCTGTTGGGTGTGGGGGTGTGGTCGGGTGTGGGGTGCGGTCGGGTGTGAGGTGTGGTCTGGGTAGGGGTACGGTCGGGTGTGGGATGCGGTTGGGTGTGGGGTGCGTTCGGGTGTGGGGTGCGGTCAGGTGTGGGGTGTAGTCGGGTGTGGAGTGCGGTCGGGTGTGGGGTACGGTCTGGTGTGGGGTGCGGTCGGGTGTGAGGTGTGGTCTGGGTAGGGATACGGTCAGGTGTGGGGTGCGGTTGGGTGTGGGGTGGTGTGGGGTGCTATCGGGTATGGGGTGCGGTCGGGTGTGGGGTGTAGTCGGGTGTAGAGTGCGGTCGGGTGTGGGGTGCTGTTGGGTGTGGGGTGTGGTCGGGTGTGGGGTGCGGTCGGGTGTGAGGTGTGGTCTGGGTAGGGGTACGGTCGGGTGTGGGGTGCGGTTGGGTGTGGGGTGCGGTCGGGTGTGGGGTGTAGTCGGGTGTGGAGTGCGGTCGGGTGTGGGGTACGGTCGGGTGTGGGGTGCGGTCGGGTGTGAGGTGTGGTCTGGGTAGGGATACGGTCGGGTGTGGGGTGCGGTTGGGTGTTGGGTGCGGTCGGGTATGGGGTGCTGTCGGGTGTGGGGTAGAGTCAGGTGAGGAGTGCGGTCGGGTGTGGGCTGCGGTCGGGTGTGGTGTGCGGTCGGGTGTGGGGTGCGGTCGGGTGTGGGGTACGGTCATCATTTTCAAAACTTGTTGGAAATGTCAACTACAGCATGTGACTAAATGAATAGGGGAGGGGGGAGATTTGTATGGTCTAGCGATTGGGGGCACGTTATTTCAGCTTCTATGGTGCAAACTATTCGTCCTGACTCACAATACCAATCGTCATGACTAGCAAACAAATCGTCGTGATTCGCAAAATAATCATCGTGACTCGCTAACCAGTCGTAGTGATTTGCAAACCAATCGTCGTGACTCGCAAACCAGTCGTATTGACTTGCAAACCAATCGTCGTGACTCACAAACCAGTCGTCGTGACTCGCAAACCAATCATCGTGACTCGCAAACCAGTCGTCGTGACTCGCAAACCAATCGTCGTGACTCTCAAACCAATCGTCGTGACTCGCAAACCAATCGTCGTGACTCGCAAACCAATCGTCGTGACTCGCAAACCAATCGTCGTGACTCTCAAATCAATCGTCGTGGCTCGCAAACCAATCGTCGTGACTCGCAAACCAATCGTCGTGACTCGCAAACCAATCGTCGTGACTCGCAACCCAATCGAAGTTGTGAATCGCGTAAAAGGATTGTTTCTGATGGCTAATCAAAGTAAATCACACATCAAACATCTACCTATACCTATAAATGAAAGAAAAGAAAAGATGAACATATGGACACAAGTCAATAATGAAAACAAAGATAGGGGAACGCTTGGTGAAGGCTTTTTGCCTAAACGTTTGAATTTGTATTTTGTCTAATCATAACTAAAGCTCCACATATATTGTTTTATTTTCACAAATTGTTTGTGCCTCTCTTAGTCAAATAGATCTTTGTATTTGTTTAATCTCATTAATTAATGTGCTGAAAACCTTTATTGCAGGCCAGCCATTTTACGAAAATCTGAGTGCATTCGAACATAAGTAAGGTCGACTAGGTAGGGTGTAGGAATGTCCTTTAGACCAATTGTTTCAAGGCCGGCAGGTAGAGTGTAGGACTGTCTGTAGGCCTATTGTTTAAAGGCTGGCAGGTAGGGTGTAGAACTATATGTTAGCCTGTTGTTTAAATTGCCGGCAGGTAAGGTGTGGGAATGTATGTAAGTCTGTTGTTTAAAGGCCGGCAGGTAGGGTGTAGGACTGTCTGTAAGTCTGTTGTTTAAATTGCCGGCAGGTAAGGTGTGGGAATGTCTGTAAGTCTGTTGTTTAAATTGCCGGCAGGTAAGGTGTGGGAATGTCTGTAAGTCTGTTGTTTAAATTGCCGGCAGGTAGAGTGTAGGTCTGTCTGTAAGTCTGTTGTTTAAATTGCCGGCAGGTAAGGTGTGGGAAGTCTGTAAGTCTGTTGTTTAAATTGCCGGCAGGTAAGGTGTAGGAATGTCTGTAAGTCTGTTGTTTAAATTGCCGGCACGTAAGGTGTGGGAATGTCTGTAAGTCTGTTGTTTAAATTGCCGGCAGGTAGAGTGTAGGACTGTCTGTAAGTCTGTTGTTTAAATTGCCGGCAGGTAAGCTGTGGGAATGTCTTGTAGTCCTATTTCTCAAAATACCCGGGACCCAGTGTTAAAAAACATAACTGCACCCGGTTAAGCCCTAAAGAACTTTTCTCGAAATAACGTTTCACCCTGAAACCCAATTGCCTAAATATGTACAACATGCATATGACATGTCACGCTGAAGTCATCGTAGACGTGCCTCAGTCGTGGCCATAAACAATAACATGTGTCGCCGTTCAAGGGTGCGAGGCCCGTGAATAGAGAGCAATGGCTGACATCTCGATATGACACCCGCTACCATCGCCGCCGTAGAAGCCCCATTAATCTTTATGATACCCAAAACGGATCTGAAAAAAGGTTGGGGGGGGGGGGTGTGTTAGACCTTGTTAGAGTAATGAAAACTGTTCTGACCGTTGCGGCCATCGATGCGCCCTCTTGTTGCGCTTCCAGTTATTTTCAGTTGGAGAGCCTCTGGTCCAGACCATGTTTACGCTTTAACTATTTCCAAGAAACACGCGGTGTCAATAGTTATTTAAACCAGCTGTATAGGATTTTAAAAAAAAATTGAATTGAATAAAAGAAATGTTTCGGGACACACCAGCCCCCACCCCCCACATACACACCCCCACAAGCACTTTAATTTTTTTTTTTAAAGTAAATGTTGGTTTTCCTCAGAAAGTATATGCCCGCATTTTAGACAAAAATATAGTTAACGCGATATACTACTATATTTTATTGTACTTTTTTTAAAAACGTTAAGTTGCTTGATTACGCAGTAGTATGTTTGTGAATAGCAATTAGTATAAAATATGTAATTGTAGTAAAAAATATTTAGATGATAGTTCTACAACTGATGTACTAATAGAAAAGTTTGAAATGTGAATGTTTAAGTAATGGCTCCATATCACATTACTAGGTCACTTTTGCCCTCATTATGACGGTTTTCTCTCATCACCCACCCCTGTGCTCTTACCTTCCAGCCAGCGCCCCCTAGCTCCAATGCCTCCTCGCCACGGACGTAGGGAGGTGGGGAGCGGGGCGGGCGGTCCTCCCCCAGGGAGCAATTTTTTCTTCTTTATATTAGGGCGGCATTTTCGACCGATCAAATGGGTGTTTTTTATTTTTTTTTTGTTGTTGTTGAAAGGGGCGACAAAAAGCTTTACCAGCCCCAGGGGGCACTACCCCTAGCTCCGTCACTACACTCCCTCCACCTCTCTGCTGTATACTTACTTATCCCCTTCAACCACGCCCCTGAATCATTAACCCAATGAAATCCACAAACATTATGCAGAACAACTCACTGCCCCCTCCCATATGATCCCTCCCTCACGACTCTAACCCACCTTAAAATACAATAGGCTATGAAAAAAGACATCACTCCAATATGATGTTATGTCCCAAAAATTAAGAGTGCTAACACATACCATTGTGTATGTGAATGTTTTTCTACTTTCTTTTCTTTTTTGTTTTTTTAAAATGTTTTTTTTAACCAACTGTGAACTAAATTTTCCACAATGCGGCTTCTCTAGAAAATGTAAACGCTCAAATTAATATATATACTATATATATATTTATTTATTTATAATCTATAATAAAAAATCAGGATTTAAGGATCCTAGTTTCAGTCATCCGTTGCAAAAAAATAAAAAAAAGAAGAAAATGCATAACTGAATAACAGCCATCTACGTCCCGACCATTGAGACAATAAAATTCAAAACGCGCTGGTGATAATTCTTCTGGATTATAAGAGAATGTTCCAGAAACTTGAAACCAGGCTCGAAACTATGCGCACATGTAAGTAAATACCAAAATAATATCTAGACGCAGACTGAAAAAAAAAAAAAATCTTTACAGTATCATGCACTTTATATTTTCAGTTAAAAAAGTCCTTACTTATCCACGTCTCCCCTTATAATGCAGTCACGACGTCCTAAATGTGTTTGCAGGACACATAGGATCTCGTTACGAGTTTAAGGACGTGTTCGAATTTTTTTTTATATATATAATACAGTCACGACGTCATAAACGTTTTTGCAGGACACATAGGATCTCGTTACGAGCTTACGAAAGTGTTAGAAAAAAATGTATACCTTTCTGGAATTTGAAAAAAAATATTAATTATAATATTTTCGTTCTTAATAAAAAACCAAAAACAAAAAAAAATTAAATACAGTTTTTATCTGCAGCTGTGAAAAAAATATTTGCTGCTTGAAAACGGGAAGATTTTAAAAAAAAATATTCCGTTCTTTATTTTTTGTTTCTCCCTTTTTTGTATTGGGGGGGGGGGGGGGGGGGGGAAGATATTCTGTTAGAAGAAACATCTAAAATTGTTCAAAGTGCCAGTTAGGAAATTCCGAAAGGCCACGAAGAAGGGACATTGACGTAGTTAACATTGAGTCAAGCATAACATGTTTTCAAACAGATAACGCTCGTCCCCCGTCCCCCAATCATCCGCTACCCCCAGTGGCAGCTATGGGTTAACTGACAGCTTTATTCTTATTGACATATTGTCACACCAAAAAAATTATCTTTAAGAAAGATAACAACTGTGTGCACGGTGTGCACGGTGTGCACGGTGGTTCGAAATAATAATTTAAAAAAATAAAAATAATGATTAGCTCAAAAGGAGTGAGATCAACAACAGTTCATGTGAAAGAAAACTTGAGAACCTCTTTACAGGAAGTTTTCTTTTTAAGGTTATTTTAAAATTTGTATCGGAGAATAACACGATTCAGCCTACCGAGCATGTCCAGCAAAGAAAAAAAGTGTTATTTTCTACGTACCCATATCTCCGATACATTCTTGTTTCCCCAACGTGTGTTAGACACAACTCTTAGACACACTTGTTATACACACTTCTTAGACAAAACTCTTAGACACAATTCTAAGACACAACTCTTAGGCACACTTCTTAGACACAACTCTTAGACACACTTCCTAGACAGAACTATTAGACACAACTCTTAGACACAACTCTTAGACAAAACTCTTAGACACAACTCTTAGACACAACTCTTAGATTCAACTCTTACACACAACTCTTAGACACAATTCTTTAAAACAACTCTTAGAAACAGTTCTCAGAAACAAGCATACAAACTGTAACTCTATTTGAGGGTAGAATCATTAACCTTTGTTAGCTGCATCAATTCTTCTTAAAGCGTATTCAGATTTTTGTGTGGATTAGTTTAGGCCAGGGGTCGGCAAACTCATCAGTCAAAAGAGCCAAAAATCAGCAGCAGGTCGAATAAATACAAATTTGAGAGCCAAATCTCTTTTCAGGAACGTGTCAATAACCATGATTTTCGTTAAGTCAAAACCGATTTGTGGCCGGCTGGCCAAGCCACATTCGGTCGCTAAAGAGCCGCATGCGGCTCGCGAGCCGCGATTTGACGACCACTGGTTTATGGTTTTTGGGATACACCTTTATTTAACAGAGTTTAAGACGCGAGGATGATGCCCTAAGGTTAAAGATGCGAAGATGATGCCCTCAGGTTAAAGATGCGAGGATGATTCCCTCAGGTTAAAGATGCGAGGATGATTCCCTCAGGTTAAAGATGCGAAGATGATTCCCTCAGGTTAAAGATGCGAAGATGATTCCCTCAGGTTAAAGACGCGAGGATGATGCCCTCATGTTAAAGATGCGAAGATGATTCCCTCAGGTTAAAGATGCAAAGATGATTCCCTCAGGTTAAAGATGCGAGGATGATTCCCTCAGGTTAAAGATGCGAAGATGATTCCCTCAAGTTAAAGATGCGAAGATGATTCCCTCAGGTTAAAGACGCGAGGATGATGCCCTCAGGTTAAAGATGCGAAGATGATTCCCTCAGGTTAAAGACGCGAAGATGATGCCCTCAGGTTAAAGATGCGAGGATGATGCCCTCAGGTTAAAGATGCGAGGATGATGCCTCATGTTAAAGACGCGAGGATGATGCCCTCAGGTTATAGTCGCGAGGATGATGCCCTCAGGTTAAAGATGCGAGGATGATGCCCTCAGGTTAAAGACGCGAGGAGGATGCCCTCAGGTTAAAGACGCGAGGATGATGCCCTCAGGTTAAAGACGCGAGGATGATGCCCTAGGGTTAAAGATTCTGAAATCCTGAAAGGGAGAAACAATCCGAAATATATGTGCAGGTAATCCTTTTTTTTAAAAATTTCTTTCTAATTAGGTCAAGTCTCCTGAGTTAGGTTCACTCTTGGTTTCCTACGCGATAAATACATAATTTATGTATAAGTCAAAATAGACTGCAAATGAGAAGTCTTTGCATGTTGTTTTTTTTTGGAACTATTTAAGTTCAATTATGTACAATTAATTGTAATAAACAATAAAGGAAAGTTTTCTTAAAATTTGAAATACCTAAGTCCTATTTAAAAAAAGACCCCCCCCCCCCCTCTCCCCAACCCAAGGAAAAAAAAATAAACTACAACCCAAAAAAAAAAAAACAAAGAAAAAGCTCCTTTAGAATTTTGTTACTGGTCCTCATTAAAAAATTAATACAAAAACACTTAAATTATGCAGGCAACTTAGCCGGTTAAATTATAATATATCTATATTTTGTTCCGTGATCAATTAGTTTACGGATTTTCTTTAGGTAATATATTATTTTGTAATTTAATTTATTATTTTTGTTAATATATTTACTGTAAGGTTAGAATAATCGCTTTCCTAAACAATGTCAGTGCTTAGGCCTACGTGCCGACCTCCACACACTCTCCCCCCCCCCCCAACCCACACACACACATCCTTTAATGGAAACTCGATCGGTTTGTTTATGCGCCGCATGTGGCAATCCTTTTCATTGAGTGACAAATATGAATATTCAGAATTATGACAGTTCCGGTAATTGTATACATTTCAAAAGGTGTTTGTCAGTCCTAATTGATGAGAGGGGATTAAAACATGATACACAAAAGGATTTGTAGGAATCACGGTCGTTCTTGGATTCCTTGAAGACGCAAAATTATATCCATATTTTTGAAGGATACAGTCCGCAAATCCTTGGAGGTTTCGTTAAAATATTTGCTCCCAAAATTATCGTTGGAATGTTGAATTCTCTTCATCGAGATGATTTATACAATGGCAGCTAAGTTGACGAAAGGCGAAACACTTTCACGTGTTCCAGTAGTCTAGCTTGTTGTCCTTCGGGTCAGTAGACAAATCAACCATTACCACAGCCATTACGACGACCTTTACAACTACTTTTACGACTATCTTTACGACTATCTTTACGACTATCTTTACCACTACCAATACGACTTCCTTTACAAATACCTTTACGACTACCTTTACGCCAACATATGTATTTTTCACTACTGACACTCTCAGTCATCGGCACCGTCCTTCTCACTGCTTGGCAATCTCTCACACAATACTGCCATCCTCACTACTGACACTCTCAGTCCTTCTCACTGCTTGGCAATCTCTCACACAATACTGCCATCCTCACTACTGACACTCTTGAGCGACCTGAGTGCGGCTCGGCCAGTTGCCCACAAATCGGATTTGACTCCGAAAAACATAGTTCTTGACAGGTTCTTGAAAAGAAATGTGGCTCCCAAAAACTTGTAATCGTCCTGCTGCTGATTTTTGGCTCTTCTGACTAATGAGTTTGCCGACCACTGTACTAGCTCGACGGCTCGCTGAAACGATTTCCTAATGTACATTTTCAGATGACGTTACTGCACTGACATGTTGATTCTTTGAAACACATTTTTATCTACCTCAATGACCGCTGACATGACTTCTCGAGGTTTAACCAGCAATATGAAGTTTGCCTATTAGCATTATTTTAAAAAAAGATATAAACCATTTCAAATAGAACCGTTAAATGTATCAAACATAACATACTGACCTGAGGGACCTGGGTATCCGACAACATCGGTTAATCAGTATATGTGTCATGAACAGATTGAGTTGTTTACATCAATTGGCGTGTCTCAACAGCTACAAGGCATCCGCGACATGGTATCGTAGTGACGTCTGCAGGGGATAAGACGCAAGATTAGTTCAAATGTGTACATATAATTATATATACGTATTTTTCTTTTATAAGCGGTATTCAGCTTGTGGCGGAAAACATCACAAATGTGTTTCGATAAATTATGGTTTACTTGTGATCTCAATATTACCGGAAGATATTACATAAATAGTAAGATGTAATCATTTTTTTTTTCGTGGAAGACCTTGGATCGGTCTGAGTTAAAGGATATGAAGACGCAGACCAGAATCGTCTAATTATTGTAGATCAATTCTTCTTCTATATCTTGGGGGCAACAAATTAATGTATTGATCGTTCTAGCTCCTATGTATGTAGCGGGGATTCGCGATGTTTCTGTGCCTGGTATTGAAGAGGATATTTTACTGGTTGCAAGGGCTACTCAGCGAGGGTGTCATGCACTGGGGGTTGGAAGGCCGGAAGAAATAGATGTAAATGTGTCAAGTGTTGTCGCCTCAACTGTTCCTATTGGAAGCTTGTTCAAGTCCCTGATTGTCTTTGGCAGGAATGAGCAGTTCCTGTACTGTGGTCTTGCTGTTATGATCCGGAAATGCCTGTCGGGGCCTCGTCGCTGTCTTTAGGGAAAAGGGGGGGGGGGGGGCACAAATTTAGTGTTGATGAACATTTTCGGATTAGAATAAAAATAAACTGAATAATATAGACATCCTTTTTGCGGATAATGGTGCATTCATAACGTTTTGAAAAGTAAATTGTCTTCTAGAAGTTTTTTAAAAACATTTCAGACAGGACTTATTTCACTTCTATCATCAATATAATGAAAAGATATCCATCAGATCAGATGTTCTCAACATGTAGGTCGCGAGCCTTTTGGGAGTTGATCGACCCTTACACAGCGGTCGCTTATGACCATCGGAAAACACATTTATGAAGTAGCAACGAAAAAAACTTTATGGTTGGGGGGTCACCACAAGGTGAGGAACTGTATTAAAGGATCGCGGCAAAGAAAGGTTGAGATCCACTGCATTATACGCAAACAAGGAGCAGAGGCTTTTATGTACAAACTAGCGGATTGTGCGAGGGGGGGGGGATGCAACTCAACCAAGATGTGCCTGAAAAATACGAGAAGAGGGGCAAGCATCCCAAATAGTAATTTCAGATCGCGCTCTATATATCAACCATTGCTTAGTCTTTAGAGTTTATGTTATGTTTTTATTTAAAACATTAGGCTAAATGCCGGCGGCGAATATTCCCCCCCCCCCCCCCCAATTGGGAAAGCGACGAATGAGAGCGCATCACGGTGTGCATTCAGGCATGACAACATCCACTCGGGAATGATGTTATAAGATTATAATAGTCTTTAAAAAAACACACACAAAAACTAACTATTAAGCATGAAACCTCGCCAGAGTTGTGTGGATATTTTAAGAGGCTTTCGGCGGTTCCACACGTGTACACAAACATACGCGGCGGCGCTCTCGGTTCGATGACGTCATTAGGACGTTTGGATTTGACATTTTGCTGTAACTAGAAGTGGTGAACAGGTCACAGGGACCGAGGGCAATTGGTGTGGGGGGGGGAGAGATAGGGGGTGAGAGATCACTGGATTACCTCGATTCTATTAAGAGGTTGTTTATTTGTTTGTTTTAAACTAGTTGACCTGCCGAGATCAATTTTTGTTTTATCTTAAACCTGCACCATTTGAAAGTAATTTTTTTTTTTGGGGGGGGGGGGGGGTTTCATTTGTTTTACTCAAATTGCAATAACTGTATGTGATATTTATGAAATAATTCATTAAATTAATTGTATATCATGAAGGTTCGCTTCTATTTCCAGATGATAAAAGTCTTAACAACGTCTACTTGGAAATTTGTTGATTCCAATTATAGATTTGTATACACTTATGTTTCTGAAGAGCCCCTATAAATTCCCCCCAAAAACTAAAATATATGTCGAACCATATTGCATTAATTTTAAAAAAATAATTGTTGGTGTGTTTTTTTCCTTGCTGTTGTCGCTGTCCTATTCATCACCAGAAAGGTTACCTAATAGAAGAATCATGTGACGTCGATATTTCTAAATTCTAAACTCTCATACAATTAAGTTTGAATCAAAGATGGTCTTCCAAGGCCTCCCTGAAAATCCGATTAAAACCATGCACTTGGTGATATAACGCAACTGTCCAGTTATTTTTAGTCTATCTGAAGTACACTTCTTATTTCGGCTATCCAGGTCAAGAGGTCATATTATCTAAGGTCATCTATTTGAAAAAACAATGGAACAACACTATCAGTAGATACTAAGAAAATGACATTTTCCTAGGAAAAGCTCTTGCTATTAAATTCCGAAATTCCACCATGGCGTCAGCGTATAAAGCACAGACACTGCTTATAATATATTATTAACCACGAGTCAAGATTCTCCTGCTAGAAGTGCGGCTGAGACTGCCAATCCAAGACCGACCTCTTGATGAAGTGTCAACGGCTATTCCGTCGTCTAGCGAAGACGGAAGGATGCCATATTATATATAGATATATAGATAGATAAATAGATAGAATAGTGAAGTTTAGGAAAGAGTAAAGATTTGGATTGTTTCTTTAAAATAATAAAAATGAGGATTGTCGATTGTAGTGACGCAAGGTATAAGTGCTGGAAATTCAAAGGGTGCTCTCTTGCAATTCATTGGCTTCCAGACTCTATGAGATTAGTTTATCTAAAAGGATGACGCTTCGAAGAATAAATAATTTGCTAGATTATTTTCAAGTCACCATTGGCAACTTTGAGACGCAACCGTTAATGGAAGATGGTGAACACTCTTATACAGTGCACAGCGTAATAGGATAGCAAGATGGTCGTGCAAAGCTCTTGGTGCATCACGGTGGTCCGTGTCTCGTCGGAGTGGCATTAAGCGCGTATCAGAAACACCGAAATTTTAACTACTAGGGCTTAACCGGGTGCAGTTGTTTTTTTTACACCGGGTCCGGGTATTTTGAGACATAGGCCTACAGACAGACCTACGACTTACCTTCCGGCATATAAACAATAGGCTGAAAGACAGTCCTACACCCCACCTGCCGGCCTCTAAACAATAGTCCCACAGACAGTCCTACATCATACCAGCCGCTGGATAACCCAATTGAAGGATGATACAGCTTAGCACCAGTGGCGTCGCAGGAGTTGTCGGAATGTTTAATTGTACTAGTGATATCCGCCTACGGGACTCCATCTACGGGTTTGAATTCAGAGTTTCCTTCTCTTAGATGAGTTGCCATCCAAGGTTAACGGATCCCATCCACCCCGGGGTGCTGGTGATGTTTTTGCTTGACTGGGCTTTGGTGGGGATTGAACTCCGGACCATCTAAGCTTGCTCAGTTTAGTTGATAACGGACACTTAAATAAATAAGTGTAATAAGTATTATTATAATTTACTGATATATATATATATATATATATATATACATATATATATATAACAAAACAAAAAATTGGGATACGTTCAAACAGGCAACAACAAAAAAATGAACAGTATAAGAGAACATGAACTTTAGTATATAAGACAAAGTGAACTTGGACAACTTGATATGTAGGACAGCTCATAATAAGGAAGCGACAACAGCATTTTTTCAGATCCGGGATGCATATCCATGCTTGAGTTACAACCAGTTTTATTGCATGCGAGGAAAGGCATTGGATTACGATTTTACTGCGTGGAAAAAAAACCCTGTGCCTGCTTAGGGGATTAATGCTGGAATGTTTGAATGCTTTTCGATGGAGGAGACACACGTACGCCAGCTAATCTGGCATCCACTCGTGAAGAAGGGCAAGGGTCTCGCCAGATTATGAGACGGTGCATCAATGAACTAATACGCAGCTGACCTCATTGTTTGGGGGGGGGGGGGGGCTAGTTGTTACACTATTAGTTTCTTTTTAAAGGTGGATGGCGTATTCAAATTCCAGCACCTGGAGGTGCCGAGAGAGGACGAATTTCTCAGTGACGTAATTTGCGTCACTCTCTCCCTCTTTTCCCCCTAACTCTCTCTCTCTCTCCCACCACCTCTCTCACTCACTCACTAACTCACTCACCCTTTCTCTCTCTCTATCTCCCTTTCTTAGTTTTTTTTTACTTTAAAAAATGTTTGTTCACATTCCTGAAGTATAACATTTCATAACTGATGTTAAAAGAGTGTGTTGACTATGAACTGGGTTGTACAGAGCAGACGCTATTTGCTTGTTATGTTGTATGATGGTTTCCGGGGGTGCAAGCCTGGGTGTGAGGAAACTCATCAGTTTATTTTCAACTTCCTGATTCTCCTACAGCAATTTGACGTTCACGTATAGAATGCTTGTTATAGAATTATTGATATATAATGATTTTTATAGAATGCTTGCTATAGCTTGCTTGTTATAGAATGATTGCTATAGAATGATTGCTATAGAATTATTGCTAAAGAATGCTCGTTATAGAATGCTTGATATAGAATGCGTGTTATATAAATCTTGTTAGAGATGCTTGTTATAGAATGATTGTTATAGAATGCTTGTTATAGAATGCTTGCTATAGAATGCTTGTTATTGAATGCTTGTTACATAATGATTGTTATAGAATGCGTTACATAATGATTGTTATAGAATGCTTGCTATAGAAAGCTTGCCATAGAATGTTTGTTGGATAAGTGAACGAATTTGTAAGATGGGTTCGCAACATATTGATAAAAAACCTGATTTTTACCAGATCTCTAACCACGAACTCAGTCGAGCGTGCCAATAGTTCTATACAGTACAGTAATACCTCGAATATGTACAGCGTGGTGAGCCCAGCCCTAGGTGGGGGTCCTACGCTATAAAAACCTTCCTTATAATAATAATAATAATATCGTGGGTGTTGCTTTCTAAGGTACTCCCCCCCCCCCCGGGCCGCGTAATAAGAAGCGAAAAAACCACGAAGCAAGATTTTAGATATATTTTGAAGATTTATTAACCCTTTACACACTCTTATAACCCCCACACACACATCCACACAGTTTTAATTGCAGTTTTATTTTTGCTATTTTCAATTTTTAAGGCTCCAAAAAAATTTAAAAAGTCAAAATATATAAGATGGACATGCTTCCATCAAAACTCATGACTTCGTGACTTAATGACTTCATGAATTTATGACTTCATAACTTTATGACCTCACGAATTTATGACTTCGTGACTTTATGACTTCATGACTTTATGACTTCGTGACTTAATGACTTCATGAATTTATGACTTCATAACTTTATGACCTCACGAATTTATGACTTCGTGACTTTATGACTCTATGACTTCGTGACTTCATGACTTCGTGACTTAATGACTTCATGAATTTATGACTTCATAACTTTATGACCTCACGAATGTATGACTTCGTGACTTTATGACTTCATGACTTCGTGACTTTATGACTTCGTGACTTTATGACTTCGTGACTTTATGACTTCGTGACTTTATGACTTCGTGACTTCTTTAAATTTAAATAGAGTTGTAAACATGGTTCATATTTTATCTGTTATTAAAATGTTCTCATTTGAAGCTCAATTTCAACATTATACGAACGGGTTGGATCATTTGATACAAACCAATAGCTGTACATATAGCGGCGTAGCTAAGGGTTAGAACCTCCCTTAATTTTCCCAAAACCCATTTCACGGAAAAACAATTAAAAAAAAAAAAAATTTTGAATTCTGCAGCTTTCTGAGTATGCTGCACTCCTAGCGACCGGAACTTCCCAAACTCATCTCTGAAGTGTAAAAACTGGTTATGTGATGTGGTTTGAGGCTTTTTCTAAGCCTGTGAAATCTTAAAATAGACATATCCTAACACAAGTTTACAAAAAAAAAAGAAGATCACAAAGTAGTGTCGTTGGCCCTTTCACTTCGACTAATCAACACGTTTCAACCCTTTTGTAATTGTTTTGAGAGGTGTCGCCATTTTATAAGAGCAATGCGCCCCCGCGGTTACCCATTTTATAGAGGCAGTTAGCAGTAACACATACACATTTAAAGTTCGTTTTTTTAAAAAAAAATAGATATACAAGAAAACACATGGAAAATATATTTTTTTAGGTATAATGTAATACTATATAACTTTAAAATACGACATTAAATTCAATGAACGAATTTCTGAAAAATATTTCCTAATTCGCGGTTTGAATTTTGGTAAATCATGTCAAGTTTGTTCTCAAATGAAGAAACGTTAAAAATCCACATGCACAGACACTTCTTGAACATATTGTATTGTACTATTCAAACTTTTTGTTATTTTTCAATGATTTAAGATTTTTAAAAAAGTGGTTAAACATCATCAATTTGGGGGAATATATTTTACTGGTTCAGCCGACGACCCCACAGAAAACCCTTCGGGACCCCTTAACGCCGCGGTTCTCAACCTGTGAGTCGGGACCCCTTTGAAGGTCGAACGACCCTTAAACAGGGGTCGCTAAAGACCATCGAAAAACACATTATGAAGAAGCAACGGAAAAAAAATGTTTAGGGGGTCATCACAACATGAGGAACTGTTTTAAAGAGTCGAGGCATTATGAATGTTGAGAACCACTACCTTAAAGTGTCATGACCAATGAGTTGGGGACCCCGCGGTTCTAAATGTAGTCTATGATTGTGTGTTAATCAAGTTACCAGAATATGGGCCTTGTAATTTCTTTTTCCCCATATGTGCATCTGAGACGGCACATTTATATAAAAAGTAAACGCGTGCCGCACACACTTGATTGTTGAAGACATGTGCCGTTTAAAAAAAAAATGCTGAAATTCACCTTATAATAAGCAGTGAACAAACGATTGCGTCAACTTCTATGGGAGAGTCTGCACAGACAGTTTATCTCAAACAATGTTGACGTTTGGGCCGAGACTGTGCTTCTGTAGGCGATTATTGCAATGATGTGTTCTGGTCTTAGGTCTTTTATCTCACCAACACTGTCGGCAAATGCCTTAAGGACGGGAATTAACCTTATACCTGAATGTCTCAACGTTACTACCGTCATTTAATCTCACCAGCACCGTTGCCAAATGACTTAAGGACGGGAATTAACCTTATACCTGAATGTCTCAACGTTACTACCGTCATTTTATCTCACCAGCACCGTTGCCAAATGACTTATGGACGGGAATTAACCTTATACCTGAATGTCTCAACGTTACTACCGTCATTTTATCTCACCAGCACCGTTGCCAAATGACTTATGGACGGGAATTAACCTTATACCTGAATGTCTCAACGTTACTACCGTCATTTTATCTCACCAGCACCGTTGCCAAATGCCTTAAGGACGGGAATTAACCTTATACATGAATGTCCCAACGTTACTACCGTCATTTTATCTCACCAGCACCGTTGCCAAATGCCTTAAGGACGGGAATTAACCTTACACCTGAATGTCACAATGTTACTACCGTCATTTTATCTCACCAGCACCGTTGCCAAATGCCTTAAGGACGGGAATTAACCTTATACCTGAATGCCACAATGTTGCTACCGTCATTTTATCTCACCAGCACCGTTGCCAAATGACTTATGGACGGGAATTAACCTTATACCTGAATGTCACAATGTTACTACCGTCATTTTATCTCACCAGCACCGTTGCCAAATGCCTTAAGGACGGGAATTAACCTTATACCTGAATGTCACAATGTTACTACCGTCATTTTATCTCACCAGCACCGTTGCCAAATGCCTTAAGGACGGGAATTAACCTTATACCTGAATGTCACAATGTTACTACCGTCATTTTATCTCACCAGCACCGTTGCCAAATGACTTATGGACGGGAATTAACCTTATACCTGAATGCCACAATGTTACTACCGTCATTTTATCTCACCAGCACCGTTGCCAAATGACTTATGGACGGGAATTAACCTTATACCTGAATGCCACAATGTTACTACCGTCATTTTATCTCACCAGCACCGTTGCCAAATGACTTATGGACGGGAATTAACCTTATACCTGAATGCCACAATGTTACTACCGTCATTTTATCTCACCAGCACCGTTGCCAAATGCCATAAAGACGGGAATTAACCTTATACCTGAATGTCTCAACGTTACTACCGTCATTTTATCTCACCAGCACCGTTGCCAAATGCCTTAAGGACGGGAATTAACCTTACACCTGAATGTCACAATGTTACTACCGTCATTTTATCTCACCAGCACCGTTGCCAAATGCCTTAAGGACGGGAATTAACCTTATACCTGAATGCCACAATGTTGCTACCGTCATTTTATCTCACCAGCACCGTTGCCAAATGACTTATGGACGGGAATTAACCTTATACCTGAATGTCACAATGTTACTACCGTCATTTTATCTCACCAGCACCGTTGCCAAATGCCTTAAGGACGGGAATTAACCTTATACCTGAATGTCACAATGTTACTACCGTCATTTTATCTCACCAGCACCGTTGCCAAATGCCTTAAGGACGGGAATTAACCTTATACCTGAATGTCACAATGTTACTACCGTCATTTTATCTCACCAGCACCGTTGCCAAATGACTTATGGACGGGAATTAACCTTATACCTGAATGCCACAATGTTACTACCGTCATTTTATCTCACCAGCACCGTTGCCAAATGACTTATGGACGGGAATTAACCTTATACCTGAATGCCACAATGTTACTACCGTCATTTTATCTCACCAGCACCGTTGCCAAATGACTTATGGACGGGAATTAACCTTATACCTGAATGCCACAATGTTACTACCGTCATTTTATCTCACCAGCACCGTTGCCAAATGCCATAAAGACATGAATTAACATTAGACCTGAATGTCACAACGTTACTACCGTCTTTTATCTCACCAACACTGTTGCCAAATGCCATAAAGACATGAATTAACCTTAGACCTGCATGTCACAATGTTACTACCGCCAACGTTATCACACGGATGGAAAGGAGAGCAGCCATATTTGGTCTCGGGAACAGTCTTTGCTATCAGTATGACAGTATTGCACTACTCACAGATACCAGTATTGATTAGATCAGTGGTTCTCAACCTTCATAATGCCACGACCCTTTACTACAGTTCCTCATGTTGTGGCGACCCCCCAACCACAAAATTATCTTCGTTGCTACTTCATAACTGTATAGTATACGTGTTTTCCGATGTTCTGAGGCGACCCCCAAGTAACGGGTCATTCGACTCACAGGTTGAGATCCGCTGGATTAGATTAATGAAACTTTAAGTTGCCTTATTCTTTTTTTTTTCTTTTTGCTTATGAGAAATGAACTTTTGAAGGATGACATTCCTGCCTAATGGTGTAGCTCTCCCAGGGGGAATGTTCAAGAAGTGTCAAAATTAGAAGTTAAAAAAAAAAAAAAACTTTCCGAAAGCTGAGATAAGATTTAGTTATTTTGATGACGCGTCCGTGAAGTCTCGTTTGTAAATGAATTTCTCTCATGCAAACAAATAATTTCTGTTGAAACGCCTATCGGTGTAATGAATAAATACATTATAACTCATGGTGCATGATCGATCATGATGTTTTAAAGATTTAATAACGACGCTAAATTAAGTCACGCAAGTTAGTCAATTTCTAATGTCTCATATCAAAATGAGATTGTATGGGTTTTATTTGAACACATTTTTGTGTAACAAACTCAATTTCTATCTCAATTTTTTTTTTTAAAAAGGAAAAATCCCAAAGAATTTCCTTTTAATGATAGATGTATGTGGCCCCAACCAAAATGTTAATGTTTGAATTTAATTATTCAAAAAAATCCGAGGTATCTGGTGTGCGCCTATCGTAAACCAGTAGCCAGCGGTTTCAAATGTTAAACGCTTGCTGCGTAAGCGCTTAAGACTTTAACAGCAGGGGATATGGCTGTCAAGTTATACAGGTGTTGGGGTGGAGCTTGGGGGACATATTAAAAGGCAGGTACATAATGGTAATAGTACGACATTGAACGCACAAGCGCTGCAGTAAGGAGAACTCTTCAGTGAGTCACGAGACGAGTTTTCGTTCTTACCTTCCGACTAAATTTAGGCATATTATAGGAAGAAGGTAGGCATCTCTTATATATATATTACGCTTTTGGTGTTACTCGTGGACAGCTTCCTAGTCAGCGAATTTGGTATTGAGAGTATATTACAAATAATTCTGGATCTTTGAAAGAAAGTACGGTTCAATAATGAGTTCAATAGAGCTAAAAAATATAATTCACAATAACTATACACTAAATGATTTTTTTTTAACGCAACTGCGTTTGGTGCGTAATATATATTATTTTCGGAAAATGAAATCGTCTCAATTTACATACAGTGTAAAAAAAATATTCGATTTATTTTAAATATTATTGTAATTTTTTTAAATTTGCTTTAATTTTCTCATCATTTCTTTTAATTAATATCCATTCCAACTGATTAAAGTCCGATAAGACAAACACTGTATTGATTTACCTGATTTCTCTCTACGGCATTTTCAACTCATCTCAACCTCCCCTTTTCCATCTTTCTCCTTCTGTTCTAATGAGCTTTGCGATATTTTAAATGATACACTTTAACCAAATGGGTCACAAAATCTAACACAAAATCGAACACAAAATCGAACACAAAATCAAACACAAAATCGAACACAAAATCGAACACAAAATCGAACACAAAATCGAACACAAAATCAAACACAAAATCAAACACAAAATCAAACACAAAATCAAACACAAAATCGAACACAAAATCAAACACAAAATCAAACACAAAATCGAACACAAAATCGAACACAAAATCAAACACAAAATCTAACAAACACAAAATCAAACACAAAATCAAATACAAGAAAATCAAGAAAATATTACGCACCAAACGCACTTGCGACCTCTGTAACAGTATCCTTTAGTGCAGTTATCGGGTTTTTGATATTTCGCGAAAGTTGTGTTATCATGTTTCCGTCATGTTCCCCTTGAAAAACAGGAACAACTGATTTTTTTTGGGGGGGTTAGGGGTGTGGGACTGAACATTTGAAAGGGTGTTACGTCGCTTTCGTTCGCGGTTAGCAAAATCTTCGGACGGCTAATTGACCTACTTCCCGTCAACCTATCGAGCTGAAACTTAAACTTGTTTTTTAAAGTCCTAAATGGCTGACAGTCAACTTTGCTGCACAAGGGTATCCACACGTTTGGGGGGGGGGTTGTTGGTGGTGGAGGGCGGTACATACGACCGTGTTTATTAAAACAAGTTGCAACTAACAAAAACGTTTTTTTTACAAATGGCAACTTTTCTCTTACTCCATGGTCATCACCCCACGCCTCCTCTTATAATTTAAATCAAGTTTTTAAATTATTTTTTTTAAAAGATATGGTGTGGGGGAAAAATTCTTGAGCAAGTCCCTATGTTATATTTAGCACTTCATCAATACTCTCGGGTCCAAAACTGCGTGGTTATCTGCGTGGTGAGAAACACACACGTTGCCCCCCTACCCGCTAACGTTAATGAGAGGCGGTGGAAGCCTAAAGCCTTGTTATCACCTGTAACGAGAAATTTGGCTACCAAACCATCATTGTTATTTGGTTTATTTCCTCCACGGCGTACAATATCTGATAAAATACCATTACAGTGTCAAAGTTTATCAGCGTTCAGATAAGGGCCCCATCGGTCGTTTAAGTAATGTAACTATAGTTTTTTATATTTTTTTATAACTTCCTCTTTGGAGACTGGATAATAAAAAAAAATATAATAAAAAACCAGGTTTGGCTCAGAGGAATGCATTGTTGAAATAATACAAAATTGTTGAAAATTAAAGGTATTTTTTTCCATTTCAAATTGGTCAGATATTGACCACGATCAACTCGCTTCCTGGGTCTAGAGCAGCGGCTCTCAACCTTCCTAATGCTGCATCCCCATTAATACAGTTCCTCATGTTGTGCAGACCCACAATCATAAAATTTTTGTCGCTGCTACTTCAGAAATATGTGTTTCCCGGTGGTCTTAGGTAAGGATGTATAAGGGTCGCTCGACCCCCAGAAGGGTTCGCGATCCACAGGTTGAGAACAACTGATCTAGCGACTTCACTTTCAAAGGATTAAACGGGAGTAGGGACGGGTGGGAGTATGGGGGAATTAGATTTTATTTTATTGAATACATCTTTTTTTAATTTAAAAAAAATAAATTTTAACTTCACTCTATAACCGAAGTCACAAGCATAAAGATAATAAAAGAAGTATAAGTGTCTACGTGCCACGTCTAATTAGAAAGCATTGGGCTGCACGAACTCATTAACTGTTACTGTATGTGCAGGCACCATGTAGCAGAGGCGTATCTGGGGGGCAGGGGAGTACAGATGTCCCTGGGCGTTAGACGAGTTAGGGGCGCCAAAATGTGCTTTGATATGATTTAGTTGATGAAAATAATGGGTTTGAGAGTTGCAAAAAAAAAAAAAAAAGGAAAAGTATTCTCTTTAAAAATGACTCTTGTCCCCAAGCGACAACACACTCTAGTTACACCTCTGCCATGCAATGTTTCCTATTTTTAAAAAAAAATGTTCGCCCCATGATTTGTCTGGGCCATTTTGGCATAGTTCAGTCTTTCCCACACACCCGGGCGATTGGAAGATTGATCTTAAAAAAAAAATTGGGGTTGGGTGAGGGGGGAATTTTGTCTCTTGGGGGGGGGAATGTAGCGGGGGTGGGTGGGGAAATGTTAGACAAGAGGTTTTTTTTGAGGATGTGGGGGGGGGGGAGTGGTATTACACCTGTTCATGTGATCAGTTAGGGGCGTTGGGTAGAAAAAAGGTTTGGGAAACACTGGCCTGTGTCACTATGGACATATCATGACGAAGTTTGCATGCTAAAAATGGATATCCAGGAATCGATGCACAACTGGTCTAACCGATTCAATCAAACCAACAACAAAATAATCACATATATTTAATTTTTTTTTTTCAAATTAAAATAAATTGGATTGATCGGATCAGCAATTGCACGTCACAACCATTCCATACGTGCCTTGCCATTTAACCAGGTTTGTGGAGAGAAAGCGTTCCCGATTAACCCATGACATTCTTTCGCGTTTTCTGACCCGGTCAACCCTTATTCGTGCTTTTTTTTTTTAATTTAAATTTTAAATTTTAATTTAAAAAAAAAAAAATTAAAAATTAACTTTTGTGCATGTCAGCGATTTTTTCGAAAGTCAAAATTTTACATAACAAAATACTATGAGCTCTTTGTCTGAGAACGTAAACCAGACTTGACACCGAGGAGAAACCATTTGTACTGATACAATCTTCATACAGACAGACAAGCGACCGTTGCCTCGGGTTGTTATGACTCAGCTCAGAGTTCCTTGGCTTTATGGCTATTTTATTCATGACCTGTTAAAAAATAAAAAGGCGCTTAAAAAGTTAATGTTTTATAATTCGCTAAACATGATCCATATTTTTAATATATTACGTTTAACTGTGTCTATGACCATTGGTCCATTGGCTGTCAATTTATTTATATATATTTATATATTATAAATTTCAAAATTCTGTTATTTGTTCCACATTATACAATATATGTAACCTATTCATAGCTACATCGGGGTTAAATGTTCATGAACATTAAGTTACATCTACATGAATTTACCGTGTAAATAGTTCAAGTACATATCGGGTTTTTTTTTCTTTCCAGAGCCTACGAATTATTTGTTAATTCTTAACAGGTTTATTTTTTATGAACATGATACTGTTGGCCCTACATGGTAAAAATATGGTAGGGAGGTTAGTGTGGTGTATGGCACAGGGAACTGTCGACAAACGGAGCAGACAAGTTGTATGATACGACGACGTGTGGTCTCAGTCAAGCAGAGCTAGGATAACAAACGCCCCATCTGAATACATAATAAAATCTATTACGCCCTTCCCAGTGAACACCCTACCCCCTACCCGGCTTTCAAAGCAATGCCCACCAAGGTGCATCTGATCGGTTTGTAGTGTTGACACCCCCCTCCCCCGTGCACAACGCCAGCACTCAAATTTGTTACTACTGGGATAGATATATTTACGTCCTAATCAAGAGCCCTTCCAATCCCGGGGTGGCGTCAGACGTCCTCTCACTACGGTGTCTACAATAATTTTTACCTCGTGAACATTACACAAAACAGTCGTGACAAAACGGTTGCCTAGAAAAAGCCCCCCCCCCCAGTCAGCATGATAGAATCATCGATGCGTGTTGCCCCTGCCCACCCAATCATCGGTACGGGTTTCCGCCCTGCCCACCCAATCAACGGCACGGGTTGCCCCCTGCCCACCCAATCATCGGCATGGGTTGCCCCCTGCCCACTCAATCAAACATCGGCGCGGGTTACCCCTGCCCACCCAAAGCATGGTACCCGGGTGCGAATCGCCCCGCTGCGTGTCCGGGTCCATTTTGACTAAATGCTATTCGGATGTCATTTGTTGTAGTTTATTTTAGTTAAACTGAAGAGTAAAGTTCACAAACGTATAGTCCATTCAATTATCTTTCATTTGATACCTCATTTCGTCTTACAAGCCCAACAATATGTTAGATAGTTTTTTAATCCCAACTTCTCACTTCTGGTACCCGGGTACGAATAGCCAAAAAAAAGGTAATAATGGGGGAGACTGCAATCAGGTTAGCACAATAGAAAATTAGTAAAACACAGTAAGGTTAAACCTGATAAAAGGGACGCAACAAAACAACGAACGTGTCGGCAGGAAGCCTTCATACGAATAGCCACTTCAAAATATGAATTGAGTTACAACAAGAGTCGACAATAATTTCATGCAAATAAAAATAATAATTTATATGCGGGCTTAAAAATTGTCAGCTAATTGAAAAAGCCACTTTAAAATAGGCCTAAAACAGAAATTAGCGGTTAATAAATTCTCACTGTTAAATAAAGAAAAATTGCACGCGGAACTCAGAGAATTAGAAACGGGGGTCAGTAGTGACGTCAGGGGTTTCCCAAGTGAGCTAAATTTAGCGAACCGGAATATCGTTTCGGAGATTTTCTCCTGAAGGACATATTACAGACAGTGGGGGGCATCAGTAAACTTTTTTTTCTTTTGAAAAGCATGTCTTTGTGTCACAACGATGTGAGGTTTTGATCCTTGCTGATGTCAGGAAGGTAATGACCCATGTCCAACGAATGACAAACTGTGCAGGGAACGTTTGATACACAATACACAAGAGTGACGAAACGTTTCATCGCCACGAAAGTGCCATTAAATATTAAAAGCAAGGGGTTCTCAAACAGGGGTTGCGGGATCCGTTGTCAGGGGATAACCAGAGTTCTAGAAAAATCCAGAAATATGTCTTGAAGGCGAGATTGGTGGTAGTGCTTGCAATAGGGGGGTGTGGTTGCGTAATTTTTTTTTTTAAATATAAGGGAGGGGCGGCGCTGCAAGAGGTTTAAGAACCGCTGATACCTAGGAGGATTTCTTTTTATTTAATTCTTTTACATGCGGCAAATTTTGGGAGCGACATTCACGCTTGGCTTAAATTTAAAGCAGTTTCATACTTATAAAAATATACATATATACGCCTGTTATATTTTAACAAGAAATCTTTTAAATAGCCCATCAACCCGCTCCTATACTTTATTGTATAGCCTATGAAAAAAATAAACTCTAGCCTATGACAAATATTTTATATTGCTTGCTATTCACGATTTCAAAGGGTAATTATTATTTTTTTTAAAAATCTCGCTTAATTTCCAGCTTTGTACACATCTTTATGAATCACATGAAATTACCTGCCCCTTCATAGGGCAACAGCAATTTTGATGCTCATTATCTTTAGCAATCAATCAGAAAGACAGCCTCTGAGAAATCACATAAGTGCAGGGAAGTCCTTTTATTTTTTTTATTTTTTTTTTTACATTTTAATTTCACTCATTATAAATTAAATATCACCGCCCGTTATTTACTTTTATTCAAACAGTAATAAAAACATCCTTTGAGGACCGTCGAGACAAAAGTTTGATCTTTCTTTACGGGCGATGGCTGATGTTCTTGGTGATCGCTTGTAAAAATAGCCCTGCACAAGCAAGGGTTATTATAATAAACTATACACACACATCTCAAACTAACGCGCGTAGTGGCGTAGCTGGCTAGGGTTACTGCCAACCGGCCAATCCTTTTGCTGGATTTTTACACGAGGAAAAAAAAATTCAGTTTTCCAAAAAATGCCCCCCTCCCCCCCCTCCCCCCCCTCCCCCCAACAGCGGCGTTAATGGTTTTTTGTCGCCCTTGGCTAATTTATTTTTCAAATAATAAAAATGTAAAAATTAGAGATTTAGCGGCGCTCTTTTGAACTGGCGCAGGCGGACGCCCTTGGCAACTGCCCCAATGCCAAGCCTTTGTTACGCCACTCCCCCCCCCCCCCAATTCCTACGCCAAAGAATGCGCATATTCCTAACAGCTGCGTTGTCTGTCCATGAATGAGCCCACTGGCCGAGCTTTGCTGACTGCAGTTCAGCCTGCTTACGGCCCAAGAAGTGACGTAGATCTTTGTTTAACTTTGACGACAAACATTTGTTCATTTTACTTTAAATGTTGGAACGATCTTGTAACGTACGGCTACTAACGACGCCATTTGATGTCTAAACAAATAAACCCACACAATTTAAAGAGACACCGGAAAATTTGTTTGAAAGAAATTTCGTCGACGGAAAATGGATCGACGGAAATTTGGTCGAATATTTTTTTGTCAGTTCACACGTTAAAATGTTCGTCAAATTTCTTTTTGAACGCACTATAATAAATAGCAAAACAAAATAATGTGGTCAAAAATACACTTTTATGATATTTTGATTGATCGCGAATTTAAAAGAATTTTTTTTTTTTTTAAACTTACAAACAATCCAAGGTTTGCATTAAATTTTTGTGTTTGTATTTTAAACAAATAAGGTCCTTTAAAAAAATTAAATTTCTCTTTCAAGATTTCACTTCCGCCTTCTTTCAGTTTTTTTTATTTTTTCCTTCCAGGTTAGCACAATAGAAAAGTTATGTCTAGACATAACTAGACAACAAAGAATTTTTTAATAAATGGATGACTTCAGAACCACAGAATTCTTTCGTGGAAAAATTTTTAAAAGAATTAAAAAGTTTTCACTTGACTCACACACAACACGCTCATGTACTCAACTTGACTCACACACAACACGCTCGTGTACTCAACTTGGCTCACACACAACACGCTCGTGTACTCAACTTGACTCACACACAACACGCTCGTGTACTCAACTTGACTCACACACAACACGCTCGTGTACTCAACTTGACTCACACACAACAAGCTCGTGTACTCAACTTGACTCACACACAACACGCTCGTGTACCCAACTTGACTCACACACAACACGCTCGTGTACTCAACTTGGCTCACACACAACACGCTCGTGTACTCAACTTGACTCACACACAACACGCTCGTGTACTCAACTTGGCTCACACACAACACGCTCGTGTACTCAACTTGGCTCACACACAACACGCTCGTGTACTCAACTTGGCTCACACACAACACGCTCGTGTACTCAACTTGGCTCACACACAACACGCTCGTGTACTCAACTTGGCTCACACACAACACGCTCGTGTACTCAACTTGGCTCACACACAACACGCTCGTGTACTCAACTTGGCTCACACACAACACGCTCGTGTACTCAACTTGGCTCACACACAACACGCTCGTGTACTCAACTTGGCTCACACACAACACGCTCGTGTTCTCAACTTGGCTCACACACAACACGCTCATTTACTTAAAGAAGAAAACATAACATTGTCCCACTTAAAAGCCTCAGAAAAAAAAGAAGAAAAAACAGATTTTAATGTATAAGGCAGCATCCTATAGGCCTTTTCTTTGTTCTAGTTTCCATATCATTCACTCCTGAGTAGGAGACCTGCGTGCACCTTTGGATGCGGTGCTGAGTTCAACCAGCCATAAACATTCCTAGTTTTAAATATAATTTTTTAAATAAATAAATAAACAACAACACTGCACTCTTAAGCTTAGACACGGCTACGCTTTAGAGCAGTGCTTCTCAAACTTTTTAGTATGGCGGACAGGCAGGAATTTTTTTCCATTGCACCAGGGACCGGTGCACTATTTTTCTTGTACTGACGTGGTAGCGAAATGAGTTTTCTTGAAAACTTCTGCGGACCGGCGGATGATGGCCCACGGACCGGCACCGATCCGCGGACCATCACTTTGAGTAGCACTGCTTTAGAGTAAAGTGTTTTTTTTAAAATTTATTTCTTCCTTTAAGCTTACCATTTTGTGTTTATTGTTTGTGTGTAAGATTTGGCAATCTAAGAGTTGACAAATGTAAGGGTATACAGTATAATAGATGACAGTGTAAGGAATGAGAGTATGCGAGATGACGATATAGGAGATGACGAGAAATATTTATACATTTATTTTACAAGATTCAAAATGTAACTGCTAAACAGAGGAGTGAATGATATTCCCTGAACCCCACCCCCCCAACCACCCCCACCACCACCCACTTCCAACCACATGAAGGGCCATCGCTTGTGCCCTGCAGCCGCAGCGACTCCCGACCGCGGGAAGAGGGGGTGGCTCTGATATTTAAGGAGCCCAAAGTTGTGATTTTTGAGTGGCAAAAGTCACCAGACGCCTCTTCCTACACGCCGTAACATGCAGCTACTAAATTTACCCAAAGTACAAGTCAATACTTGATGCGAAAAATAATCAAACAGTAGTTTTCGCACATCACATTCAGTTTCAAAAAATAAATCTGCCTTTCCACTGGTTAGTCACAACTAACGATTCACCAACATCTAGTTCAGTGGCGTAGCTAGGGTTAGTGCCGCCTTGGGATATGTATGTGCCACTTCCTTTCAAGGAAAAAAAAAAAAACAATTCTAGTTCGCCGAAGAAAAGAAAAAGGTGCTGCCCAGGGGGCCGTGCCACCCCGCCACCACCAGCACCACCCCCCACCTAAGCCACTGATCCAGGAGATTAACCAATTTTTAAAAAAAACAACTAAAAATAGATGACATACGAAACGATGGTTTGATCATTGTATGGGCATCAATAGATTAGCGCCCTTACCCTTTATGGACAAGTGGTAGGCGGAGCAAGGGAGGGGCTTAATCCAACGGTACACTTTTTTTTTTTTTTTTGCGGATGCGCAAAAATGCATCAAGCCATAAGTTGTGGATTGAAAGATGGCTAATTGCTGATAAGCCGGATACAAAAATCCAAGATATAACTGATGGATTACCGCAGCCGGCGTGCACAGACATTGTCATTCGCGAGGTTAGGCCAGTCTAGGTCGAGCGCTGCACACCACAATCATGGATGAGATAAAAAAAAATTGCCATAATGTGTTCAGAAGGAGCGTTGGGAGATTAAGGCTTCCACTATATTAAGGTCAGAGTCTAAACCTAATCAAGCAGTTACACAATGCATCACAGAGTACCTGGGCTTGTTTGTGACTAGTTGGAGTACTGGACCTGCTGATGTGATGCTGTTGTTTTGTATGTGTGTGTGTGTGATAACGTAGGCTTTGAAGAGAAAAGGCTTCTTTGTCCGCGTGTGGCATAAACGGTGGACTTGCTGGTAAAATTGTTAGTGTTTAGTGAATATAGCTATGTGGCTTAAACGGTGGACTTGCTGGTAAAATTGTTAGTGTTTAGTGAATATAGCTATGTGGCTTAAACGGTGGACTTGCTGGTAAAATTGTTAGTGTTTAGTGAATATAGCTATGTGGCTTAAACGGTGGACTTGCGGGTAAAATTGTTAGTGTTTAGTGAATTTCGTTAAGTGTTTGATCATCCAATCACCGAGGTAAAGACATCATAAGCTTTTTCAGTTTGTGCGTTATGAATCGGTTTACAAAATATTAACACACAATAGAGACTAATTAGATTAATTAAGTTATGACGCTGTCAACTTAACCGGATATCCAGAAATGAATTTCAAATTTAAAGGAAAAAAATAATATATATATACAACAAATGAAACGTGGTATAGGCCTTCTTTTTTTAAAAATAGAGAAATATAATTAATTAGAATACGTTAATGGTGAAATGTCAACGCTATTTTAACATTTATATATATATATATGTATATATATGTATATATATATATATATATATATATATATATATATATATATATATATAGGCTATATATAGTTTATTTCCTCTTCGGCTGTCATTATAACACTTATAAATGTTATTCTTTTTTTCCCCCTTTCTTTTCTTGTCTCTGCAACAGGTTTAAAAAAAGCACACATCATCTACTGAGGATTACGACGTGGGCAGGAACGAGGGATTGACAACATAACGATTACATGTCTCTGTCTTCAATGGCCCATAAAACACCAGAGAGTCCATAAATCGTGGGGCCGTGACGACTTTTACAGACTGTTTACGGATATATGTTTCACGGATTTGTATTTAAGGCAGTGTTGGTGGTGAAAGACCCTCAGATAGTTTATGTGACCCCACTTGGGATACAAAGAAAGGAAAAATAAAAAAATTAGTCATTGTTAGAGTTGGTTGAATAAACTAAAAAAATGAGGTACTTCCCGATCCATTCGGTGATTCCGCTTACAGACTCGTGTGGATTAAAAGTGTGAGCACTGCCGGAGAGTGAAACATATATCTTTACATACATTTGAGCATAGATTTCAACGGTGTCAGCCATTTGTGGGGGGAAAACCCAGCAGCCTAAAAAAATAATTTGCATTTTTAAAAGAAAAAAAATTTATGCACAATGTCTTCAATGGGGATCAGACCCCTCTATAGCATCTATGACATCATTGCAGAAGATGAGGAGGAGGACGCGGAACACTCTTCAAGGAGGGGGTGAGTAGCTCTTGTTGCATGCTGAGGTTAGATGCTGTCTTGTTGCATGCTGATGCCAGAGTTGATGCTAGATGTTGTGGTACAATGTTTCACTTCGTGTGATACAATGACTATCGCGAACTGAGCATCATTATCATTCTTTCGCTAACGCCATCTCATCGGAAATCACAGTTTCCCCTGAGCAGCTCTAACGTCTTAGTTACGACGCCACACGAATGAAGCCCCTTGTTCAGAGCCGATTCACATACTGCTTGACCCCCACCCCAAACCCCAATTTTTTATTTTTTTATTTTCACATTCCTGACATGTAACGTTCAATTCAAAACAATTATTTAATTTCTTTACTATGTTTGATCATCTGACATAAAAACACGCTTATCAATGTTTTATTAACCAAGTTAATAATCCACAGTTAGTATTTCTTAACAAATAATTGTGACTAACACCTTCGTAAATTACAAATCTAAATTATTATTTTTTTTACCTTTATAGTCAATTGATAAGGATTTCGAGGATGATAAGACCGACCAGAAATGCTGACACTATATTACAATGATAGTTACCTCAGCCGACTACAGAGTATATTTCTCACAAAATTATTTTTTCCTATTTATTTTGTAATAGTCGTCCCAACTTTTAACTCATTTTTTTAAACAACGTCTGTTGATTTTTTAAAAAAGTAACATATAAACAAGACTAAATACTAATGAACACATCTACAAATGAACACATCTATAATTGACACATACAAAACCCCCGTTAGCAGTGCAACCACATATTATTTTAGTTTTTAGATTAATTTTTTTACGCGTATGAAGAAGGTCTCTTTCATGATCGTTATCATTGAGTTTGCAATTTAAATAAAGAAATTTGACACACCGGACGCTTTTTGTAGCTTGCCCATGATAAAATGCATCGCCCCCCCTCCCGTCCCCCTCCCCCAGCGGTATTACGAGTACGGATATAACGTCGTTGTGGCATGGCTACCGAAATTTCGATTTTTTCCCGGTTTGAACAAGAAATTTTTTGTTGTTGTTCAAAGTACTTGAGAAAGTTCAGAGAGAGAGAGAGAGAGAGAGAGAGAGAGAGAGAGAGAGAAAATAAAAAAAAGTATCGCTCTAAACGTAATCGCAAATCCTCACGGGAACAGCTTTCGCTAACCCAATCAGATAACCACAAAGTATAAATGTGTATGTTTAACTGAAAAAAAACAAAAAAACAAGAACAAAATCCGTTAAATGCATTTTTTAAAATTATTTATTTTATATTATTATTCTAATTCACCACCCCGCTTTTACACCGCAGATCTATTTCAACAATTTCAGTTTAAAAAAAAAAAATATTACGCACCAAACGTTTATGTGCTAAGTTTCAGATCGATAGGTTGACGGGAAGTGGGTCAATTAGCCGTCCAAATATTTTGCAAGCCAGTCACGAACAAGAGAATGTTAATATATAAAAAAAAAATTATGATCCCCCCCCCCTTTATTTTGCATACATCTTGTCCTTTTTGACCTTTTGTACAAAAAGTTTATATGATATTATATATAAAAAATATATTAAAAATTTGATTTAGCGCAGTTATATGGTCTTTTATCTCGTGAAATCGGTGGCGTCATTTCCCTTCATCTTCTCTTTGAAAAAACAGAAGTTAAAAAAAAAAGAGTTTTGGTTGTTTGGGGTTGTGGGTGGGTGGGTATGAAGTTTTAAAGAACATGTTGTCATCGGCAACGAGCCTGTGCGCCGAGTGCTCAATGTTTGAGCTCGATAGTTGGGCGGAAAGTGGGTCAATTAGCCTTCTAAATATCTTGCCACCACACTCTGAAAGAAAAACGCAAACAAAGGCGAAGATCATATAAAGGATTTTTTAAAAAAAAATAATAAAAATCCCATATAATTTAAATAGCTAAGCAACGATCAATCTCGACAAGACATGTCTGCAGAGGAGTAGCAACGGCTTGGCATTGGGGCAGTTGCCAAGGGCGCCTGCCCGCGCCTGTTCAAAAGGGCGCCGCTAAATCTCTAATTTCTAAATTTTTATTATTTAAAAAATAAATTAGCCAAGGGCGCCAAAAACCCAGTTACGCCTCTGCATGTCTGTAACTAATGAATCTATTATATGTAAATATATATAACCTATTGAAATGGCTTTAAGAATGACAATGGTTTTTAAGAGGGCAATATCTTTTTGGATGGCAATGATTTATTAGGAGGGCAATTATTTTAGGTTGCAGTTTGCTTTAGGGTTGAAATTTACTTTTAGGGTGACAATGGATTTTATTAAAAATGGCAATGGCTATTACATAATATATTTGTTTTATGTAATTAATGTTTGTTAATTTTTAAGTTCATGATTATATTTGTTAAATTGTATGTACAGTGTGGTGAGCCTAGCCCTAGGCTGGGGTAACGCGCTGTATAAAACTACTACTACTACTACTACTACTACTACTATAACTACTACTACTACTACTACTACTACTACTACTACTATTACTAATAATAATAATAATAATACTTTCTTTCTTCATTTTTAAAAATCTCATAATAAAGTAAAGTCCCCCATGAGCGCAAACTTGATATCAACGTGAACTGATCTAAATGGGACACCGATTTACGCGCTCTATTGAGGTTTTTCTGTCATTTCGTTTGTGTTGAAACTCTGCGCCGAAAATCAGACGGAGCACCGTTGTAATCAGCTGTTATCTTTACTTATGAGGATTTGAACATTTTTTTCGCCCTTTCCCTAACCTCTTGGCCAATCAAATCCTTCTCTCTGCACCTGTTGGCCAATCAAATCCTTCTCTCTGCACCCGTTGGCCAATCAAACCCTTCTCTCTGCACCTCTTGGCGCGTCACATCCTTCTCTCTGCACCTGTTGGCCAATCAAATCCTTCTCTCTGCACCTCTTGGCCAATCAAATCCTTCCCTCTACACCTGTTGGCCAATCAAACCCTTCTCTCTGCACCTGTTGGCCAATCAAATCCTTCTCTCTGCCTCTCTTGGCCCGTCAAATCCTTCTCTCTGCACCTATTGCCCCTTCAAATCCTTCTCTCTGCTCCTCTTGCCCCGTCAAATCCTTCCCTCTTCACCTCTTGGCCAATCAAATCCTTCTCTCTGCACCTCTTGGCCAATCAAATCCTTCCCTCTACACCTGTTGGCCAATCAAACCCTTCTCTCTGCACCTGTTGGCCAATCAAATCCTTCTCTCTGCCTCTCTTGGCCCGTCAAATCCTTCTCTCTGCACCTCTTGCCCCTTCAAATCCTTCTCTCTGCTCCTCTTGCCCCGTCAAATCCTTCTCTCTGCACCTCTTGGCCAATCAAATCCTTCCCTCTAACGGTTAATTTTTTCGATTCGACGAATGTATCAGGGATTTGTTAAATGTTTTTGTTGTGGGGGGGTTTTTGTTAAAGGAGGAAGTGGGTAGCAGGGGCCAGAGATACTGTGACATTTCAACCCACGGCAGTTTTTTTACAACAAAAAAAAAACTACTTGTGGGGGGGGGGGGGGGATTGTTGTTGTGTGGGTTAGAGGAAGGGGGGGGTGCATTGGAAGGTTTTTGTAACGCTTGCGTGAACAAACGATCCTCTTTTTTAAACCCTGTCCACCTCCCCACGCCCCATGCCCCATGCCCCATGCCCCACGCCCCATGCACACCATTGCTGGATTCGCTTCAGAGCTCGAGTGTGGGATGGCTGTAAGGAATAAAACATCGCCCCGGGAGGGGGGGGGGGGGAGCGCGTGGATCAAACGTTTTTTTCGAGGGGTTTGCGAGGGCTTCGAGAGTTTTGAGAACCCGATAAGTGAGATTAAAGATTGATCTTGTGGACCACCGCTCCAATTTACGGACGTCAGTCTTAGAATAGTTTTGTTTTGTTTAATACCGGCAGAGTTGGCGAGATGTTAAATTTAAAAAAAAAACTAACCACCATGATACGGATCTATAAATAATGAAATGTTACCCCGAATAGATCAGTTCTGGGGTTTGGATTATTAGGGATGAGGGAGGGGGGGTGGGGTGGAATTATGCGTGTGGGTGGGATTGAAAGCAGCGGACGGCGTGAACTGCGACACGGTTGATTGCTAAAAGCTTGATTTTCGGTGCTTGGAGTGGGAGGGTCGGTAATGCGTGGCGTGTACTTAGGTCATGCATAGTAAAAGAATGAAAGAGTGACGCTGCTCTAGTACATGCCATGTAGTTAATTAGGATTGAGAGAAGCTCGTTAGAAGGACAGACTTTGCCCAATGAAGTTTAAGCTGCGCGTTGTGATGTGATTGTAAGAAAAGGTCGGAAGGTGAGCGGAGCTTAGGATAGTCATGCACATTTTTGGCAAAATATGGTTATGAATTCATTAACAGGGAAAAGTGAATTAAAAAAAAAAAAAAGACTAGGGCACCAACCATAAAACATTTAGAAAATCTTTAAAGATGATACAAGCCTATATATATGTTTTTATTTTTTTGGAGGTTTTTTTTTTTATAAAGATATCACGAAAATTACGCCAGCCCAGTGGCGTAGCGAGGGGGGGCCATCATGCCCCGGGCGCTACTCACAAAGGGGTGCCAAATGGTATATTTTACATATAATATTGTATGGTTTTCGAATGGGGGGGGGGGGCGCTAAAAAGGTATTGTGCCCCGGACGTGAGTTAAGCTCGCTAGGCCACTGCGCCAGCCATTGCCCCCTACCCAAGTTTACATCGTGTCGGTCTTTGTTTACGTCATAAGTTAAAGGTGAAGGCTATATTGTGATTTTTTTTCTAAAAAAATGATTAAAAAAAAAAGATAAATATGTGATATTAAAACACACACAAAATGATGTAAACGAATGCACGACTTCAAGGGATCAGTAGATTGTAAAACCAAAAATACAAATTGTTGGCCCAAGTCTTTTAATGAGGTGCATCCTGTTTCTGAGCCATCCTTTACGGCGCCATGCATTCTTTTTATTATTGACTTAACGTATGTCTGAAATACATGACCCGCCCTTTATGAACTCCAGCTATAACTGCACGGGGCTTCTCTGTGGCTCAATCATTTAATATAGGCACTATGGCCCAATGGAAGGCAATGCCTCTGAATCACGACTACTCACTTTCTGTCCGTGCCATGGACACTTCGACTCCACTGAAGGAACTTCTTTTATCTGGGGGTGAGAGGCTGGGATGGATTTTAAAAACTAAAAGTTGTTAGAGTTATTTGCAATGTCTCTGTGCCTGGTGTTGATGAGGATATTTCACTGGGTACAAGAGTAACTGAGTGAGGGTATCATGCACTGGGGGTTGGAAGGCCTGAGGCAATAGACGCAAATTTATTTTATTTTTAGACATTTAATGAATATCTTTACAGAGACAGATAGAGATAGAGATAAAATGGAGAGAGAGAGAAGGGAGAGAGAGAGAGGGGGGAGGGAGAGAGAGAGGGGGAGGGAGAGAGAGAGGGAGAGAGAGAGAGAGAGGGAGAGAGAGAGGGGAGAGAGAGAGAAGGGAGAGAGAGAGAGCGGGAGAGAGAGAGAGAAGGGAGAGTGAGAGAGTGGGAGAGAGAGGGAGAGAGGGAGAAGAGAGAGAGAAGTGAGAGAGAGAGAAGTGAGAGAGAGAGAAGTGAGAGAGAGAGAGGAGGGAGAGAGAGAGAGAGAGAGGGCGAGAGAAAAGTCAAGAATGGGAATGAGCTGCATAGAATAGCTCAGGGCAGACAAATACTGAAGTCATTTATTTAGACAAAGCATGGCTAGGGGTGGATCATTTATTTAATGTCTTTTTTTTTAAAGAGAAGAAGAAGAATAATCAAATTTAAAAGTTTTAACAAAAATATTTTTTTCTGTTTTTGGAATTCTGTTCGTAAGTGTTTTCGTTTTTTTAAGTGCTACTACTATTTCAAACACTGCCGTTCAACTCTGCAACCCTGTATTATTAAAACTGAATTGCATGCTGAAGAAGATATAATTTTATTTTTACTGCTTCTTATGTCACTTAAAAAAAAATAATTTAGAAAAATTGAAAGCTTTAAACTTAAAAGGTGGCATAAAAGTGCGAGTCTTACCGTAGTATTAAATACTTTAAGCAAAAGTGTAATCGATTTAAAAAAAATATATTAATAAAAGATGTTTTCCCACTGACTGTATACATAAACTTAAGTCGTTTTCCATTTTATTTCAAAGTTTAAAAAAAAAAATAATAATAAAGTCGCTGGCTTAGTTTGAGAAACCCTGAAGACGGAGACGCAGCTTTGTCTCGGGCTCAAATTTATTGTCTTAATTTTTTTTTTTTTTTTTTACTGGACGTGATCCCATCCACGTAAAATTTGAATGACGCACAATTACGTGATATTTATTTTTAGACTTACAACAGATTCAGGTATTTAACAAAAGTCGACAACCCCATCCTACGAAATGACCAGCGTAAATTTGATGTTTCCTGATTCAATACGTCTGCGTCTACGTCATACTTCTGAATGAATTACTGCTCCTGTTGTCACCCCCACCCCCCACACCTTTTTTTTCCCAACAGGTGACGCGTTGGGGGAGGGTGCCAAAGGTTGGGATAATCTTGGAAGAGTGGGATAACCCTCGCGTTGTACACTCTATGTAGCGTGTATATCCTGTTCGTTGTCTGAGAAATGCATGGTTGTAGAAAGTGGATAGGCTTGGGTGGCTTAGCATTTTATTTTGGCCTCTCCCTGTCGTGCAGTAGGGATTTATAAACGGTATTTGGGGGAGGGGGGGCTGGTGGTGGGCGTCTGTAAGGCTGACCAAACCCCCGTTGGCTTATTATTTATATATGAAGTTATATTATTGGTGTGTGTGTGTGTTTGTGTATCAGGAGGAGGGCGCACTTTTCGAAAAACAGTGCCCCGGGCGGAATTCATTCATTATATGCCCAAAAAAACGGGGGGGGGGTGTGCAGGGGGAATTAGGGGTGAGGGAGCAGAATGTAGAGCCTAGGGCCATGTTGGTGTCGGTTATTGGTGTGTACGCCAGTGTAGGGTTTGAACAACAAAATACAACTTTTCTTGTAGTTTTGTTGAAATAATATGAAAATATACGTTTAGACCATGAGCCCTCAGCCGCTCTTTTGTTAATGGCTACCCGACCGGTGAGGATACCGGAGAAATGGTTCCCGTGCTGTTATTGGTAGATAAGACGCCTATATAACACGTTATCTGTCGACTGACCAGGCAGCTGAGTGTTAAAACGTGATTCAACTCTTTTAATCTACTCCACCCCCCCACGCCACACTCTCTTTTCCAACACACAAACCCCCCCCCCTCGATAAACCACTGTAAATAGGTTAAAATTCAAATATCGCCGCTGTAATAATTTAAAGATTACATTTTTTTTTTTTTTTTTAATCTTTATAAAAAAGGCCTGAGATTATTATTTAAAAAAAAAAAAAAAAAAAAAAAAAAAAAAAGGCTTGAGATTATTATTTTTTTTAAATTGTTTTTTTTGGTTTTGAGTACAAAAAAAAGTGGGGGGGGGGGGGGGGAGATTTCAGAAACATAGAGTGGGTAAAGACACGATCGTATAGCAGTGGTTCTCAACTTTCCTAATGCCGCGACCCTTTCATACAGTTCCTCATGTTGTGGTGTGTCCCCAACCAAAACATTATTTTCGTTGTTCCGTCATAAATATGTGTTTTCCGATGATCTCAGGCAACCCCTGTGTTAGGGGTCATTCGACCACCGAAAGTAGTCGCGACCCACAGGTTTGAAAACCACTGCCATCGAGCAAGCAAAGCCACTATCAAAGAGTGGACAAGACAATACCTTAGAGTATAGAGTGGACAAGACAATCCGTAAACTGGACAAGACAATACCATAGAGTGGACAAAACAATACCATAGAGTGGACAATACAGTACCATAGAGTGGACAATACAGTACCATAGAGCGGACAATACAATACCGTAGAGCGGACAAGACTATACCATAACACAGACAAGACTACATCATAACACATTGACATTTGAACACATCTACGTGGATGTAAACATTATATTTTATAACACAGGGGTATATCTAGACATCGGTAGTTTTAACACGTGCGTGTGACTAACTTGGCCTTTTTTTTTATTAACACCAATGTGTATCTGGACATAAACAATTGTAGCTGGGGTGTGTATCTGGAAATAAACATTGTAGCTGGGGTGTGTATCTGGACATGAACATTGTAGCTGGGGTGTGTATCTGGACATGAACATTGTAGCTGGGGTGTGTATCTGGGCATGAACATTGTAGCTGGGGTGTGTATCTGGACATAAACATTGTAGCTGGGGTGTGTATCTGGACATGAACATTGTAGCTGGGGTGTGTATCTGGACATGAACATTGTAGCTGGGGTGTGTATCTGGAAATAAACATTGTTGCTGGGGTATGTATCTGGACATTGACAGTATCAAAACGTAACTTTGACTTTTTAAGACTGGCGTGTATCTGGACACCGGCTTCATTATTTTTTGTTAAAAACACAGACATCTATCTAGTCTAGACTTTGCCATTTTTAACACAGGCTTGTATCTAGACTCCTATAATTTTTAACAAAGGCTTGTATCTAGACACTGTCATTTTTAGCACAGGCTTGTATCTGGACACTGACATATTAAACACTGGTAGGTGAATCTGGGCATTGTCCTTTCTAGCACGGGCTATTCTCGTGGCTGAATCCCGTGACGTAACCTTTACCTGGGCAAAGTAAAAAAAACAACAACAACACACACACACACACATATATATATATATATATATATATATATATATATATATATATAACTATCTGCACGATTTTTTGATACGGTATCACTGTGTTACAGATCTGGTCAAGGGTTGAAAGATCACCGTGTAATGAAGCATGAATGCGGAAGAAATAGATTAGATTCATATTACGCCTGTGTTGTATCTTACGATCACAAACATGGCTAGTGCCATTATAAAACCAGTCATAAAACCGTTAGATCCATGGAAGATTTCTATTAATAGTAAATAATAACTTTGTTTTTTAGGGGGGGGGGGGGTTGAGGGTGGGTGGGGTGGGGGGGCGAGTTGTAATAGCAATAACTTCTATCTCTCATTACACTCTCCCCGCCCCGGGCTTATATTTATCTAACTATATCGATCGAATGCCCACCCTTTAACACGTGGGCGTCTTAAGCGTAGGCAGAAGACCCTTTGTAACCCCCCCCCTCCCCCAACACACACACAGCTTCCTTCCTTTTTGAAATCACAAAGTTTGTACATATATTAAGTATTAGTGAGCGAAATCACTTAGTTGGCAAAACTAAAAATGAACTTAATAATTCTTTGGGGCCAGGGCCGGATTAAGCCATTTTAGTGCCCAAGGCACAAACCCACATGGGTGCCCCCTTCTGCCCGGGGCCCCTGATCTTTCACTGACCGTGAATTTTTATTATAATGTATTTCTTCATTTTCATAGCACTTCTTCAACTTTCAGTTGTTTCTGGACTTAAATTTGTTCCGAAAAAAATTATTTTTTGAGGACTTGTGGTGCCCCCAAACGCTTGGTGCCCTAGGCACGTGCCTTATTTGCCTAATGGTTAATCCAGGCCTGTTTGGGGCTTATAAAACCGAAAGACAAAACTAAATGTCATGTAACTTACACCAGTCCTCCTAGCTTCATATGACATCACTTATCATCCACGTGACTCCGCCTTGTTTCCACCCCCGCCCTCCTACCATACTATTTGGTATGCTGCCGCTTCCCTTCCCCCCTCCCCCATCCCCCACCCGCGCTGCGTTCAATCAAACAATAAGAGAATATCAGAAGAGGTTTAGAAGGCGCCGCACGTTTCATATTGTGTGTGTGTGCGTGTGTGTTTTTGTTATCTCCGACAATATCTTTGCTGACATTTTAGTATAAACATCGCTTGGACGATAAGCCCATGATGTTAGCGTCATCCTGTTCGCTCCACACCGTTAGCCCCACACTGTTAGCTCCACACTGTTCGCTCCAGACCGTTAGCCCCACACTGTTAGCTCCACACTGTTCGCTCCACACCGTTAGCCCCACACTGTTAGCTCCACACTGTTCGCTCCACACTGTTCGCTCCACACCGTTAGCCCCACACTGTTAGCTCCACACTGTTAGCTCCACACTGTTAGCTCCACACTGTTAGCTCCACACTGTTAGCTCCACACTGTTATCTATCTATCTATCTATCTATCTATCTATCTATCTATCTATCTATCTATCTATCTATCTATCTATCTATCTATCTATCTATCTATCTATCTATCTATCTATCTATCTATCTATCTATTTCTAATCTCTCTCATTCTCTCTCCCTATATATATATATATATATAAACTAAACTTACGTGATCTAATAGATTTTAAACAAATGAAAATGACCCCCCCCCCTCCCTCATCACTCCGGCCAATCCACACTCATCAAATGTATGTTTGTCCCCGGAAACAACAATGAGAAATAGTTCCCATACGGCTGTGAGGCTGAACATAAGAAAAAACAACAAAAAAACCAACAATAATTATTTTTGAATTAGGCAAATCAAATGTTAAAACCATGGCCCACTCCTACCCCCTCACACACACACAAACCCATAAACAAACCAACACTGGATGTAATATACGTATAGTAAGCCACTGAAAACCTTATTCTGATCCTGATTGCAGTGACCATGGTATATACACGTGGGGACTCCTGATAAATTTCAAGTGCAGTACAAATATCTCGTCTCGTCCGCTGTCATGAGATGTTTAAGATGCCTACCAGCGTGTGTGTACTGGGGACCTGAACAACTGAGACAGCCTACAACAGCGGTTCTCAACCTGTGGGTCACGACCCGTTAGGGGATCGAAGGACCCTTTCCCAGGGATTGCCTTAGACCACCGAGATACACATATACTCTACAGTTATGAAATAGCAAGAAAAATAATTTCGTGGTGGGGGTCGCCACAGCATGAGGAAATGTATTAAAGGGTCGCTGCATTAAGAAGATTGAGAACCACTGGCCTACTTGATGAGATTCATCAAAACTCTGATATGCTGCTCTTGAAGAGGCAACCCGTCACCTTGCATTCACCGCGAAACAGATAAAATAAATGATAATATTTTAGCATGCATGATTTTATTGAGATTAATAACACATGGCATATTACTCTGCTGTAGATTTAGATTCGCCAAAAGGCATTTTCCGACTATAGTTCGGCCTTCGCGTGCCAAGAATGGCCATGGCTTCGACTTGAGTCGTACCCTTGAGTTCAGCTGTATTGTATTTAAAGTGGTGGACAGTTGCTCAGTTCGTCAGCCTCATTTTCTCGTCCTTGCCTATTTGTTCCAATGGCAAGACTTAGTCAAGACGACAGGAAATAGACTAGACCAGCAGTGTTTCTTGCGGCTCACCGTGTTCCCCGTTGCAGAACTTGTCGGAATTTTAATGTGTCAGTGTCATACCGCCTACGGGACTCCAACTCCTGGGTTAATGTCAGAGTTTGCCTTCTCTTAGATGGGTTGCCATCCAAGCTTTACGAGTCCCATCCACCCGACTATTGGGAACGTGGCCTGTGCCCTATAACTTGTCAAACCAATTTTGAGAGTTCATTCATTTATTGTTTTTCTTCAGGTTTCGGCTTTCACGGGCACCCATATCGCCCACTAGGTAGACATTCGGATGTGCATGTGGCGGTTCTAAGTTAATCTTCACTAGGCTTCTTATCGTGTTGATCGTTTGCGCGAAATTAACTTCGTGGCTTTGAGTATTTCGGTTTCAATTGAGTGTGATATCAAAATACATTTTTTAAAAAAGGTAATAATAGTTAGGATAAATTTACCTCGTTTTTATTTGGGGAAGGTAAGTGCGGGTGGGGGGTACTGGAAACTGGCTTCGAGGTCGTCCATAAAATGAGTCACGCTCGCCGAGGAGGGGGGGGGGCTAAGAAAGTGTGACAGTTTTGACATGGTGCCCCCCCCCCCAATAATTATTGGGTAAATCATATGTGACGTCACTCATTTCAATATTAAGAAACAAATCATACATATAAAAGCTGAGATTGACAGTGATATTTAACTTGTTGTTGTGATGGGTGTATTCTGACAGAAGATATCACTTTGCAGTAGGTCATTTTAATGTTAATAGCGAAGCGTGGTTTAGATTGAATGTTAAGTAGTTGTTGATTTTTTTTAATCAATTCTTTTTAAAATGTGAGTCGTACTTTGAGGGTTTGGGGGGGGGGGGGGTGTTTCCAAGATTTGTGACGTATTGTGACAGTAGGCCGTGTGGAGGGGGTGGGGGGGGGAAATCGTCTAAAAATAGAGTGACCTACTTTATGGGTGGACCGGGACTTCAAGCTTTTTTTTTTACAAACACTGTAACAGTGTAATAAAATATAAAAGTAACCCCTATGTTATTTAAGTACAATTAGCTTAACAGTGTAAATCCGATGAACAAAATTTGCGCCTAACCAAAAAAAAAATATATATATAATTTACATATAGGAAGTCGTTAGTTTGATTCGTTATCTCTATGTTTAAAAATCTTTTTTTTTGTTGTTTTTTTGTGTGGTTTTGTTTACATTGTATTTTTCTTTTAGAACGGTGTCTAATTCCTATCAGCATGATGGCTTCATGAAACACATGAAGATAAGACGATCTGATTCACAGCAATAATTGCTCCAATGAGAGACGTCCATTGACAAGTCAAAAATCATGTGTTGTGGTGGGGGAGGGTGGGGTGCTGGTGGAAGTGAGATTAACCGGGTGGGGGGGGGGGTCTGAGTTAAAGAATGTCCTGTTAAAATACTGTTGACATAAATCTGGTTGACATTTTCTGGTTGTGTGTGGTGGGTGGTTTGTTTCTTTGTCCAATCACATGCGTGGTCCTAATCCCTTGATCGGGACTCATGCCCGACCCTGGTGTTTCTACATTCGTAGAAAAATGTCGTGCGTTATTTATTGGGTATGAAAGCTGTACACCTTAAACCGACATCGAAAAAGATGGTCAGATAATGTAATCTTAGTCGACATATCAAACACATCCATTTTTATTATATATTTATTTTTTATTTATTTTTTGCCGGCATCCGTCCGTCACAAGGTGACGACTGTGTAGACATCGCAGGACGAAACTTACAAGACCTGGGATTATTCGTCTAGGATTATAAGCTGGCTCTCAACAGCAAATCGATTCTCTCCACGCCGCTGGATAGCCCCACGGGAACATCATGTGGATGATTCAGCTTGGCACCAGTGGCGTCGCAGGAGTTGTCGGAATGTTTCATTGTCAATATAATAATATGTTATCCGCCTTGGGGACTCCATATAACCATAGGATCAAAGAAAACATCCAATGTATATGTATGGATATTAAAAACCCCACCCATGCACATTTTACATCACATAGCATCCCGCCAAGCTTCTTTCCCCCCACATACCCGTCCGTAACACTCCTTTCCACACCACCCCAATCCACCACCAAACATGTATATTGTCATCCTTAAATGTGTTTGAACAAAATGGTATGCTATAAGTTTAAACTATTTTAATCTAGAACAATTTTAAAGCCAAAAAACAGGCGAATTCTTGAATTCGACTTGTTATTTTATAGCGTGACCTGCTTTATATCATATAGTTTCGACAACCAAAGATTCTAATGACCTGCTTTATATCATATAGTTTTGACAACCAATGATTCTAATGACCTGCTTTATATAATATTGTTTTGACAACCAAAGATTCTTATGACCTGCTTTATATCATATAGTTTTGACAACCAAATATTCTTATGACCTGCTTTATATCATATAGTTTTGACAACAAAAGATTCTAATGACCTGTTTTATATCATATAGTTTTGACAACCACAGATTCTAATGACCTGCTTTATATCATATAGTTTTGACAACCAATGATTCCAATGACCTGCTATATATCATATAGTTTTGACAACCAAATATTCTTATGACCTGCTTTATATCATATAGTTTTGACAACCAATGATTCTAATGACCTGCTTTATATCATATAGTTTTGACAACCAAATATTCTTATGACCTGCTTTATATCATATAGTTTTGACAACCAAATATTCTAATGACCTGCTTTATATCATATAGTTTTGACAACCAAAGATTCTTATGACCTGCTTTATATCATATAGTTTTGACAACCAAATATTCTTATGACCTGCTTTATATCATATAGTTTTGACAACCAAAGATTCTAATGACCTGCTTTATATCATATAGTTTTGACAACCAAACATTCTAATGACCTGCTTTATATCATATAGTTTTGACAACCAATGATTTTAATGACCTTTTTATATCATATAGTTTTGACAACCACAGATTCTAATGACCTGCTTTATATCATATAGTTTTGACAACCAATGATTCCAATGACCTGCTTTATATCATATAGTTTTGACAACCAAAGATTCTAATGACCTGCTTTATATCATATAGTTTTGACAACAAAAGATTCTACTGACCTGTTTTATATCATATAGTTTTGACAACCACAGATTCTAATGACCTGCTTTATATCATATAGTTTTGACAACCAATGATTCCAATGACCTGCTATATATCATATAGTTTTGACAACCAAAGATTCTAATGACCTGCTTTATATCATATAGTTTTGACAACCAAACATTCTAATGACCTGCTTTATATCATATAGTTTTGACAACCAATGATTTTAATGACCTTTTTATATCATATAGTTTTGACAACCACAGATTCTAATGACCTGCTTTATATCATATAGTTTTGACAACCAATGATTCCAATGACCTGCTTTATATCATATAGTTTTGACAACCAAAGATTCTAATGACCTGCTTTATATCATATAGTTTTGACAACCAAACATTCTAATGACCTGCTTTATATCATATAGTTTTGACAACCAATGATTCTAATGACCTGCTTTATATCATATAGTTTTGACAACCAAAGATTCCAATGACCTGCTTTATATCATATAGTTTTGACAACCAGAGATTCTAATGACCTGCTTTATATCATATAGTTTTGACAACCAAAGATTCTAATGACCTGCTTTATATATTACAGTTTCGACCCCAAATGATTATAATGACTTGTTTTTTATAATAATCTAATAGTTGTTCTAATAGAATCGGTTAACGGGTGAATGAACCCCAACGCTTGGAGAAAACGAGGAAGCGAACGCTCCACTGCTGTCTTATCTGCCATTGGCTATCTACAGATAAGATGGCAGCGACGCGCCTGCAGACGTTAAAATAGTCCTTTTTTAATGACACACTTGTGTAGACTTTTGTTGTTTTCTGTTTGTTTGTTGCGTCCTCCCCCCCACATTTGCATTTAAAGTTTTTAACTTAATATTTTTTCACAACCAAACTCTTGCCTCTATAAACTGAAATGTCTGAGGCCACCTGCGGCTTCGGGGCTTACATGGCCAAAGATAAGACGCGTCCCTACATAGAATTAAGTATTTTTAAAAAAAACACACTGTGTGGTTTTTGTGTTGCCAGGTGAGAGTTTTGGGCTATGTTTCCACGATTTAAAAAAAAAAACTATTCAAAAGGGACAAACATTTATAGTTGTTTGTTTTTTTGGTATTATTTTTATTTTTTGTTGTTGCATGAATATATATATATATTAAGTCTCGCACTTTTGCTTTTTTATAATGGTTTACGCGACATTATAAAGATAATTTAATTAAAATACCATTGCTAGTCTACAGCTGTTGGCATTTTAACTAACCATTGGCGGAGCCAGGTGGGCCTGAGGCCGCGAATTCCAGCCGAGGACTAAGTCGATGGGGGAGTTGTTCACCCTTTGCGCCATTGACGCTGCTCTCCTGATTTAAACTAATATTTTCCAACGATCGCAATCTATTTTTAAAAATATTTTTATAGGTTAACATTTGTATTTAACATTACTATATACGACTCTTTGGGAATGTTTTGCGGAATGGATAAAAAAAAATGGCAACTTCAGCAAGACACCCAAATAAGATTCCACGGCAATGTCGTTCAACCCACGACCCACCACAGAGGCGAAGGGGGTCAGGGGGGACAGATGTCCCCGGGCGCCAGCTAGTTAGGGGCGCCAAAATATTCTTTGATATTATTTTATTGATGAAAATAATGGGGTTTGAGTGTTGAAAAAAGACAAAAGGGGCGCTTTAAAATGAATCTTGTCCCCGTGCGCGAATCTCGTCCCCGGGCGCCAAACACTCCTGCTACGCCTCTGACCCACCATGTCAAACACTGCGGCCCTCATATGCCTCTTATATCACAATAAACGTACCCGTTCTTCATTCCATTGATATTGAAATCGATTTAAAAAAAAAAAAGACGTGAAAGAAAAGATCAAATGATATACCATTAGTTAGCTTTTAATTCGGTTTTAAGTTATTGAGCATTTCGACATGTGCATTTTAAAGACAGTGCTGATCAGATACACATTAACATACAGCATTTAGATATAGGTGTTCTTTTTAACATCGCGTAATGACATACGCCCCGCGAAAGGGTTTTACTCGCTAACAAAATTGGCCCACCAAACCTTTTGGGTTGGCCACCACTGCTCGAGGGTTCGCGATACTGTCACACTTACTATGAGCAATCTTCTCGGTTTACAAAGGCGTTTCAAATGGGGTGGGGTGGCAGAGAGGGGGGGGGGATTTTCCATTGGAGCCAGTCTGGTTAATTGTCGCAAGAAAGGGCTTTTGGAGGTAAAGGGGGCCTGGGGTGCGTCAAATATGAATCTTGTCCCCGGGTTCTAAAGACAATATAACTGCGCCCCCTCCGTTTAACACCTGTCATGTACATTCACATATGCTTCGCCATTAAACACCAAATTGATTTAACGCAACCCTAGACATCGATAAGTTGCTCGTCTGTTCACGAATACGCGATAAAACATCATATATTATTCTACTTTTCAAAAATACAGCCACGCGGGCCTTCACCTGTTACGTTCAACCAGGAACTAGCAACACGTAATCCAGAGACCAGTCTTGCACTCCGCCCCCCGCAACTGTACCCCCCACATCACCCCCAGTCCCCGTCACCATACGTCACGGTCCTGCGAGACGACTACCGGCATGGTGAAGGGTTCGCACGTCTATAAATGTTCCGGTTCTGTGGACTGTATGATTTAGTCCAGGAAACGTTAGATCACATACCTCAGTCATAACAGAAAGAGCTTGTTTTTGTTGTTTTTGTTCAAAGGAAGGATTATTACCAACAAACACTTCAGATATTTAAAGCAACATGTCCGACTGTGTTAATGATATAAATAAAACACGCCGTGTTGTTCTTCAAAAAATCTGAGGATATATTCTATACATTATCACACAACCGGTATGTTGTAGATCAGATTGTTATATTAGTTTGTGATTGTGTAGTGTTCATTTATATTACAAACGCCAGGCCATGCATGGTGTGACGAAGGCCTTAGGCCTATATTATATTGGTGTTTGATATCACGTAGTGATGGCACGCATTTTTGTTATATTAGGTAAAAAAAAAAAGAATTAAAACAATCTTTAACAATGAGTAGAAGCCATAATAATTAATAAATCTATAAGTATTGCGACGAATAAAAATTGAAATATATAGGGCCTTTATTCGCAATAATATATGTATAACTAAATTTGTTAGCGACTGATAGAGAAACAAGACTGCGTAATGAGACATTGACACGACGCTACTAGACGAGATAGATCTTTGTAAGGAAAAACCTTGGAGAGGAGATCTTAGAGGAGACCATAGGGGAGACCAAGGATGAAACCCTAGAGACCATATAGGAAACAATTGAGGATACCACGTAGGAGACCATAGAGGAAATCATAGAGGGACAATAGAGGAGACCATAGAGGAGACCTTAGAGGAGACCAGAGAGAAGACCATAGAGTAAACAATAGAGGAGATCATACAGGAGACCGTAGAGGAGACCAGAGAGGAAACCATAGAGGAGACCATAGAGGAGACCATAGAGAAGACAATAAATAATTTTTTTTTAAAGTATTAAAAACATAATTTTTCTATGAAAGTAATAAATAATACTAATTTGGAAATGGTAGTAGCTAAGAATCATTGGCAAAATATTCGGTCTCTCAAGGTGAGCACAGTGCAACTCATTCATAAGAACCGAAGCATAAAATCATCGACAGTCATCTCGCAATCAAACTCACGAGGACATACATTATGAAAGGTGTGCTTGGACGGCTATGGTCATCAACAATGTTTTTGCGTGTCTCGCGTGTCACCCAATTCAATCCTGCTGTTTGTAACAAATGCACAATTTGATTCATTCGTTATACGAATGTATACATTTACACACATACATATATATATATATATATATATATATATATATATATATATATATATAAACACGAACGAACTCCATCCACCCGGGGCGCTGGTGATTTTTTTGCGTGTCTACGCGTTTTCTGTGAATTAAATTCCAGTCCTTCATTTCACAAGGCTCAGCCATGCACCTCCCATAAGATGTAGTCGAAGGGATTACGATTTCACATTCAAACTCTCGCCACAATTTAAAGCAGCCATGAACACCACCAAACTGAATACTTCACAAGGTTCTCTGTTCACAGCGCTGCTTCCCGCGCCTCCTTCATTCATCTCCTCTCTCTCTCACCCCACCCCCCTCTCTCTCTCTCTACCTCTCTCTCTCTCTGCATTCCAATTTCTAAAACCATAACAACAAACACGTCATCTCCCGTACCCAAAAACGCCCCAATACAAACGACATGGCAAAATCTACACAATTGATCTCTAAACCAAATACGCTCAATAAGTACTCTCTATTCCGATGACTGGACACATTGCCTACGACAATATTTACATTATATATGTTTTCATATTTGTAAGATACTCATGGACAGGCACGGATCCAGCATTTTTACAGTTTATTTTGCTGGAGATGTATGTCATATTTATTAAATCTACTTTTTTTCCTTTTAAAGGGCTTAATTATCGAAGGCATTTATAACTTTTCTAAAAATACATTTGTTTTAAAATGTATGTCGGAATTTCCTGAAACGGTGCACGATTGCATAAAACTTACTATTCAAAAAAAAAAATAAAAAATAACGTCGAAACCGGATTTGTTTGTTAAAAGAACTACAGCTGTGAACATCACACACTGTTCGAGTAAAAAGTCATTCAGAAACAGCTGCATGCATACCCTTCATAAGTTACATTCCGTTAGTATTTCATCGTCATTCTTGCGTGAAAATGCCGTCGAGGTTACAAATGTGTATTTACCGTAACTGTAACACGTGGCAGGTCTAGACTCAAATTAAAGTTGTTACATTATATCATGGGTGGGATATGAATAAAAGGTAGTATGTAGGCATGTTTGATATATGTGTGTGTGTCTGGGATACGTGTTTTTATGAAATATGTGGTAAAATGGGGTTAATGTACTGGCTGATGTAGGACAATGAAGTGGTTCAATCAGAACAGATGTGTTTTTATGAAATAAGTGGTAAGATGGGGTTAATGTACTGGCTGATGTAGGACAATGAAGTGGTTCAATCAGAACAGATGTGTTTTTATGAAATAAGTGGTAAAATGGGGTTAATGTACTGGCTGATGTAGGACAATGAAGTGGTTCAATCAGAACAGATGTGTTTTTATGAAATAAGTGGTAAGATGGGGTTAATGTACTGGCTGATGTAGGACAATGAAGTGGTTCAATCAGAACAGATGTGTTTTTATGAAATAAGTGGTAAGATGGGGTTAATGTACTGGCTGATGTAGGACAATGAAGTGGTTCAATCAGAACAGATGTGTTTTTATGAAATAAGTGGTAAGATGGGGTTAATGTACTGGCTGATGTAGGACAATGAAGTGGTTCAATCAGAACAGATGTGTTTTAAATAATGTAAATTTAACTGCAGGGTCATGTTTTTTTGTTGTTGACAATTCCGTTTCGTTGGATTGATATGTAGCAGAGATGACGGGAGAGTTTGGTCATCACAGATGACCTGGGATTTCCTGTTCAAAACTGTTAATTTTTTATTCTTCTGATCCTCTAATGATGCAGTCTTTGTGTTTCAAATGTTTTTTGTGTTTTTTTTTTTTTTAAACATAATCAAAAAAACACACGCATTGCATGTGCAACTATTTAAAATTTCTATTTGACTGCCCTGAAAGCTCTCTCAGTGACATACCTTGACTAAATGCCGCCTGTGGCAAACTCTCAAAACGATGCTCTCCGAACACACACATTGTTTATATAATGGTATATTTATATATATATAAATAAACCCAAAAATGCCACCCAGAGCGGTCTAACCCCCCACCTCCCCCCCCACACACTTTTTTTTAGGATTGCCACTGAGTTTTCTAAACAGCAAAAATGTACTATTTAATTCCACAATTCAAACGTGATATTTGGCGGGAAAAACAACACGTTGAACTCTAAGTAAACTTTACGCAAGGGAAACACTTTAGGGGTCGTTAGCAAACTACGCTCAGGGGGGGTCGAGAATTTGTGATACTTTGTTACAGGGGGAGGGGGGTCAAAAATTTGTGACGTCGGGTTTGTTTTTTGTTTTGTTTTTTAATCTAAAATTTTCTAATTTTGAAAAATCTGTAGTTAATTAATAAAAAAAATATTAATTTGAGGTCGAAATTGCCTCAGGTATTATAGGTACTTTGAACTCAGTCGCTCACACCTTTTGTGTCATATCGAAAAATGACTCAAAAATCTGTTGTGGCTATTTTACATTCGGCTTGTGGATGACTTCACAGTTTTATAATAATACTACATCTTAATCAACTATGGGAAAATGTTAAAAAAATATAATAAAATCTTAGTTTATTTATGAAAATTTTATGTATGTTTTGATTGTACTAGGTGTGACGTGACACGTTTTTGTTTTTTTTTTTGGGGGGGGGGGAGGGGTGGAGTAAAGAATTAGTGACACTTCGTAAAACGGGGAAGAGAGGGGGGTCTAAAAAGGTCATTTTTTGCGTGACGTAATTTACGAACGACCCCTTAGATGTCAAGTGCTTAATTACATTTTTATAATTGTAAAAAAAATAGTTTACTTGGTTTAAATATGTATTTATTTATGTGCTAAAAATGAATGTGCACACTGCAATGAAAAAAACAACAAAACATTTCCATTTTTTTGTATCAATAAAAAAAAATGAATGGAAACTTATTATTTCTTATATTTGTTTTCCTTATCGCACCTTATCTTATTTCTTCCAGGTCCACAACGACGCCGTTACAAAGGGAAGGCATGGAGCTGGAGAACATCCCCATCGAGCGGATCAGGGAGGCGAGCCAGCTGGAGCTCATTGACTTCTCGGCCATGGTGGGAATACAGGACGACGCCAGGCTGGAGGACCTCGAGGACATCAGAGAGAGATTGATTCTCATCAAGATGCAACAAATGGGCTGTAGCCATAAGCGGAAAGTGGATGTAAGTGGATTGCATTTAAGAAAAGAAAGAAGCAACACTTTATATTTAGACTTGAATTAGCTTACATCATTGAAGACAGTTTTAACCAACTTCCATAAATGTCGTAAACAGCTGAGTTTTAATAAATCGCCTGGATTTGGAGGTCTTTTCTAAATCTTAAGTTTTCAAGGAGCCATATTATTATTATTATTATTATTATTGGTAGTTTTCTACAGCGTGGGACCTCAGCCTAGGGTACATTTTCGTTCCCCAAAATTAAGACAACTACATTTCTGATCATCCATTGAAGCTATAATTCGGTGCGCATTTCCATTTCAAAGCACGCAACTTAAAGGCATTTGGAAGAATTGGAGCATTTGACTAAATTTGAGGGAATTATCGTATTATAAAGCTTTAAAATTAAAATAAAAAATAAAATAAAAAAACCTATTTCTAAAATTGAGTATCCCCTCCCCTTTTTAAAAAAAATCTTAATTTAGATTTCTCTTTGTCGCCTTCAATATTTGAACGCCCTTTTATCTTCCTGCACATTCAAATACTTTAAATACTCTCGTTCCCTTTTTATTTCTTAAAATGGTTTATTCCTAGTTTAAGTTAAACAACATGTAAAGAAAGCCTAAATCTGGCACACGTGGAAAGCAATGCATTCAAGTACTAAAAGCTAATAACACCAGAGTCAACAAAATTATTGGAAATTTCAATTCATGAATTAAGTAACAATATAACATTTAGTTTTTTTTCATAATTAATATAAATAATCCTATTAAACACGACTAGATTTATATGAATTCTAACGTTATTATTATATATAGATCTACAGGTATATATATATATATAGATCAATATTTATTAATATTTTTTTTTAGAAATTCTTCACATCTGTACAAGCGGAGGCTAAAGTAAAGGTGGACGCTTTGAGTGACCTTATGAAACATGTAAAGGAAATTTTCCAGAAAATTCCCACAGAGTCGCTTTCTGAAATTCTTTTTAAAGAAGGTCATCTGCATGACGCAAATCTGATGGATGAGCTTTCAGAAAGGATACGCATGCTAGAAGAGAGGAACAGCACAATCATTATAGCTGGTTTGTTTTGTTTACACTTTTCTTATAATGTATTCTTGCTTTTTTTAAAAAATGTTTAAAAAAAAACAAAACAGTTTTCTAATTACAAATTTTGAAACCAACAAAGCAGATTTTAACGGAAATTAAACTTTCTTTTATTTATAATTTGATAACAACAACATAAATGAATTTAATATTAAATTAAATTTCTAAGCGTCCTTATTTGTAAAGTTTTGACACATTTCCTAACCTCAACTCATTAAATTAAAACTTATGTTTGTATTTAGGTTTATTTCTTTATAATAATATTTATATTACAGTTACAGTTTTAAATATTTGCTAAATTTCTAAAAACAAATACTAAAAAATCCCATTAATTTTTTTTAAAAATGTGTCCACAATAAAACAATTATATTATTAATGCACGTATGTTATAATGTAGGTGAGACTAACGGAGGGAAAAGCTCTTTTATAAATCTTTTGCTGGGAGAAAACATTCTGCCAACTGATGTTTTACACTGTACCTACACAATATGCAAGATTATGTACTCCGATACGTTTAGGTAAGTAAGAAAAAACCTTAAAATTAGGCTTTATTAGCTAATAAAGTTAACAAAGAATTATAAAGATTAATAAAAGTTAAACCAACTTAAAACTTAAACAGTGTTTACGGTAACTATGTGATGTGAGATGTTTTTACTGTGCAAGTGTGTAAGAAAGACTGCCTTACTCATGACATTGTATCTAGTTCACTAATTATATTTCTAAAGAGTGAGTCAGTCTGTATAAATTATAAAAATATTTTTCCATTTGTTAGACATAGTTAGCTGACATTGTGGTTGGCTAATTTCAGTTATTGATGTGTTGCATTTTTGTAAGAAGTATCAAAATGACCAATGTAAATACACCTACAAAAAAAGAATTATATTTGTAGAACTGCCATTTAAGACACATACTTTTAATAGTTGACTATACTAGGCTATAGGGCATTCCATGTTTGACAACTACTAACTTTAAAATTTGATTTATTTAATTGTGTTGTGTTTCTTAGAGTGTGCACCATAGACTATAGAGGCGCTGTTGAAGAAATTGTCTGTGCTTCTGCTGAAGAAGCTCGTGGTGTGCTCAGGACCAGGGCTGCAAAGGAAGGTGTATTTAATAGACTTCAAGGTTCTGTTATCAAGGAGTGCATAGTATATCTCCCGTCACCAATTTTGAAGGTATATTATCATTAATATCTAATTAAAAACCGTACACCTCCTTTTATATTAAATATTAGGAAATGCAAAGCCACACTTTTTATTTAGAAACAAATATTATTATTTCTGGCCACACACTATTAGCTTTTGTTTTATGAAAACACTACACATTTTAAAACTGTTACTTTCAGAGTGGTGTTACTCTAGTCGATACACCAGGCATTGGAGAAGATGAAAATATGGATGAGGTGACAATATCATACGTTAGATCTACGCACGCGTCAGCATTTATTTACATTATAAAATCAGATACAGCTGGAGGTGTCCAGGAGGATAGAGTGAGTTATAAATTTCTTCTTTTAATGTTTCTCTCATAATAATTTGACATAATTTGACTTTTTGCATGCGTTATTTCCCTAACTTTTTAGTTCTATTATTACTGTAACATAAGTTTTTTTATTTAAAAAAATTATTGTGTTATTTTTTTTATCCTGTATAAGTGAAAAAAAAAGGGTCAATAAGTTTAATGACAACTTACATTAAATTACTTGAAAAATATGTAATAACTACTTTGAACTAACAAATAAGCTTTTTATTGACAGCTACTGAGTTTCCTGCGAGCTATTAAAGAGAGGTATCAAACAGAATCAATGAGAGAATTTTTTGATCCGAGAGCTGCCATGTTTGTCTGTCATCGCTGGGACCAAATTGATGAATCCCAAAGGGAGAAGGTCCAAAAAAATGCCCTTCAAAGGCTAGAAGATGTGTGGCCAGGTTTTAGTTCATCCCAAACCTTTTTCTTTTCTACAAAACAAACCCAGAAACACCTGCCAGTTGGTAAGTGGCTTAAAAAATAAAACTAAATAAGAGAAATCAAATTTATTTCATATTTATTATATTATCGTATCAATAATTTCATACATTTATTATTTATGCTTGTATATAACTAAGTTGAATAAGTAAAACTTTAATAATTACATTTTCAAGGGAATGATTTCCATTTTTAAGTTCTTTTTTTGTTTTGTTTCAGATCCTGAGTTTATAACAGATAGTTACTTTGAACTTTTGGGTGGTCTAAAATCTTTGTTTGATAGAGCTGGTTCTAATGCTATCAAATATCAATATTTGTAAGATTTTTTCTTTGGTGAAATAATATGAATATACCAAAATATAAACCTTTTTTTAATGTATTTTTAAACAGTTACAGATATTATACATCCATTTTGCCACTATTTTTTTAAAGAACAGATAACTAATTTTCTTTCAATGAACTCATAGGGTCCACATTTCATGGTTGAACATATTTTTACTTTATTTAACTGTTAAATATTTTGGACTTTATCACTGAATACAAATGAATATCAATTGACAATAAAATTTTCGCAACAGTTGGTTGAAGTACATCCTCCAGCCAGCATCACGACATCTTAAATCTATGATAACATACTGCATTCGGAGCAATGAGGAGCTGGAAAATAATTTTCAGAACGTGGTCGTGAAACAACAAACTTTGATGGAATCTTCAGAAAAGAATGCAAAGATCATAGAGGTATTTAAAAAATAAATGATAATTATACAATTGTAAACTGAAAATGTAGCCCATGTGAATAAATTCTAGTAATATGAGTGCCCAGAAAAGAATAGCTTGTAAAATGTTAGTGATGAATATTAGATGTTAGTTTATTGTTGTATTCATGGTCCAATGGGTTTAGATAACCTGGTCTTGAGATTATATTTTATTATCTCTTTAAAAAAATATATGTTTAAATTATGAGGAATACTTCACATCGCTTTTGAAATTATAACCATTGTACCCGTACGGAATCAAAAAGACTTTTAAAAAAATGAATTAAAATTAAAATTTTCAGAGTCTGTTCACCGAAACCTGAAATGTGTTTAATGTCTTTTCCCTAGGATGAGCTGAACAGAGAAATAGAGGGATTAAAATCTATGATACACAATGTTCTTAATATTGGCAATGGGCGTGCAATAGACGGTTGGGATGAACTGTTGGCCGAGTGCTCACAGGAAAATTTTCTCTCCATACAGTAAGATACCTAATTTAAAAAAAAAATACAATTATTCACTTCTTAGCCATATATTTCTTAAAATGGAGAGAAATATGTTAACTTCAGACTAAGCTGCTAATTATTGTCCAAATGATATTTATAGAATAAATAATATTTTATTTGATGAGGTGTTTCCCATAGGATAAGGGTCATTGATAACTGTTAAAAGCATTCTACAAAAAGATTTACCCACTCCTAACTTTGACCAAAATAAAAAAAAAAGACAGAATAAAATTTTTTACTGGCAGCCTAGAATTGTGAATGTATATTAAATGAGTATGATTGAAGAGCTTGAAAGCATGTGATGTCTTCCTCAGGGACAACAGGTTAAAGCTAGATGACAGCATCATAAGCTGGATGCTTAAATACGTCAACAGTGTAGTCAATGAAGACGGCATACTCGGGCGAATAGAAACAAATGTTTTACATTCAGTAAGTGCGCACACATAAACTTTTCACACTGCTGAATGTCTCTTGACAGTGTCTTTCTATAACCGGCTGTTCTAAGCCATTTCCTTGTACATCTCTATTTGTTGGGAGTCTATAAAAGGATACTATTTTTCAAGACCTCAGTCAGACTCAAAGGGGAGGGAAAAAAAAAGTACTCTACCAATCAGAATGCGCAACGCAAACATTTCTTTAAAAACTATATAAAAAAATTTAAATACTAAAAAAATAAAAAAAAAAATTCTATTTCATGTCCCACACATAACCCAGAACAACTAATTGTTTCATAGAATGTAAAAAAAAGCATGTCTCATTTTTTTGTCTTTCTTCATCTTGACAAATAGATTGAACAGCACTTAGGTCTTTTCAAAAGCCAAATAAAACAAATAAAACATCAAATGGAGAATGGAGAAAACTTGGCGGCATCTGCCAGGAGCAAAGAGCCCTCCTTCGATCAACCTGACAGCTTTGGAAGATCCTTCTCATCAATGGCTTCCGAGTCTTTTATGGATTCTGAAATTGAGCACTTCCAAGGGGAGATCACCTTGAATATCTCACAACTAGCCAACACAGTGAGTTAATGGTATTTACACAACTTCTTCTTAATAAATGATAAACCAGATACAATTACATAGTTACAAAAAAAAAAAAAGCATATAAATGAACTATAGGAAAAACTTTGTTTATAAGGGTTGAATTATTGAATTATTTAACCAAGGCTTTTTACTTCTTGTCACGTTTTAAATCACATCATTAAAAAATGTACCCTGATGGATGCATCCTCTCTCTCTTTTTTTTTTTGCAGGTAAAATATTTGCTTCACAAAAGGAGTCAAGGCAGAGTTAAGCACAACGGTTCATTTAACACAAAACAGGAAGTCAGCAAGTCCCTTTTAAGTAAGTTTAAGCCCCACCACCCCAGAGCTAACTTATTCTTGATGTTTTATTTATAAAATAAATTATTGTTTGACATTTCATAAGGTTCCTTTTTCATTGTTTGTTTGCAATAATTAGTGCTGTTTTCTAACAAAACTAAATTTATTAAGAGCCAACAATATTAGTAAATTTGATTTTAGCCTGGGTTTTTTTTTTTTTCAAGGAAATTCAATCATTATAAATATCATTTAATTTTATTTTGTTTTGTTTCATTGCAGCGAGGATTTTTGAAAAGATACAGTACACTGGAAAAATCAACAGTTCAAACTATCTGGAAAATCGTGTTGAGAAAATTGCCAGAAAAATAAGAGAGGATTCGGGAATCATAGACAATATAGTAACTGGTCAAACAGAATGGATTAAACGTAAGCTACCTCCATTAGAGTAATTAAGGGATTATATGCTGTTCTTATTAATAACTTTGGATTAACACGACTATAAATGAATGGAATGAGAAGAGGGCTTTAAAAAATATCCTACAGAATTGAAGATTATAAAAATTTTGTAATAAATTTGACCAAAATAAGAAACATTTGAATTTTTAGAAGTTTTGCTAACTTGGAATTATAGCATTGCTACCCGTGAGATGCCAACATTATTTTAAAATAGCACAGAGTTCCTAAACATTTTGAGCATAGCTGATTATTCCAATTTTAGGTTGTGTAAGCCTCGCCACCAACAGCGTCCCTAAGTTCATTGCAGTGAACACAACACTGATGGAAGAAATCAGAGAACACCGAGATCATCTTCAGAATGACAAGGACAAACTCAAGCAGGTTATGCTGGAGCTAGAGCCAAGCCGGGATCATCTCAAAGGTCAATATATTTCTCAATATTTATTTGTATTTTTCATTTCATATCACGTGACATTTTAATACACAACTTCTTAAGCTAAAATCTGATGAACAAAAATTATTAGACATAATTTTTGATAATAAATATGGAAAAAAACCACAACTTTAAGAAATTTAAATAAATGTTTTCCTTAAAATTATTTGTAAGTATGTGGGGGAAAAAAATACATCTTTTAGGTTTTTTTTTAAAAATTATTTTTACAAAATTACATTTTTAACAGAGATTTTCTAAATGATGCCTCTGGGATTCTTTACAAGATTATTAAAGTAGAATTGATTTCAAGGAGTAGTGGAGTGTCATGCAAATATCTGTGTAAGGGTAGAAGAGGGTGGTGGAATTATTAACAACATTGGTGATTAAATTTAAAGTTATATTTAAAGTAATATCTCTATTGATGTTTCTACAACTCAGGGTTCGGATCTCTCTACATGGAGGATATAAATGCAGACATGGTTGACTTCATGCCTCCTGATCGCAGGGTCAACTCTGTAGTCATCCCGTCTGACCTCTGGGTGTCTGTGCGGCCAAATGATGACTCTGGCTTCCAGGGTAGTGGCAGTAAACATCGTAAAGTCCGAAGTAAGCTTTGCTTCAATAACGCTTTCTCCCTCTTTCAAACCATGTTGGGGAAAAGGAATTTCATATTCATATCATCAATGTGTAAAAAAAGTAAATCATATTCTTATTGTTGTATCCTTGTTAAAAACCACGTACGGTCATAGTCACATCATGAAATAAATATATATATATTATATGAATATATATGTGTGTCTGTGCGTGTCTTTAAAGACACAATGCCATAGTATGTTGATAAATCCATTTTTATGTTCATTTTACTTTATAATTTAGAGGGGAGTGTTCCTTTTTTTAAAAAACAATATTAAAGAACATTGCAAAGATGTGTAATCTATTAGCAACAACAATAAAAACGGTGTATATATTTTAGATATAAAAAAGATGATCTTGCAATCTTGTATTGTCAATAGTACTCATCATAGTTTTTTTTTTCCTTCTTAAGGATTGAAATTGATTTCTGAATATTCTAGTTGAATGCTGTATATTAAAACTGAGCTATTTTACTAATGGCATACAGATTGTTTAGTCAGTGATGATCAGCAGATTATCATTATTAAGGGAAAAAACATTTCTTGAATAAATAGGTTGGAGTTTGATCTTTAAAATCTTTTGAAAAAAGACACTGAGCTATTAATTCTAATTTATTAATCTGCGAGTGATGTTAGCCATATTTTTTTACTATGGAAATATATTCCTTGTGTAAATTCATTTTTATTTCTCACTCAAAAGGAATAGCCCGTTGTAAGTAAAAAAAAAATAATTTATAAATATTAAATTTATAATTCAGCTTTACTAAGCTAACACATTGAACAAAATAATATAGCAGCACTAAAATGTATTAGATATTTGCATGTTCAATCCTGTGTATCACTTAAAACGACTGCTTTACACAGTTGATAATGTTGTATTTTGACTGTGCATGCTATTATCATATTTACTCACACACTGACAAAGTAACTAGTGGCTGTTGTAACAAGTATATCCATTAAATAAAATCCTTTTTTTCCAAAGCCAGACTATCTCACATTTATTTAAGGCAGTGTGCACAAAAATATCAGAGTTTATAACCTTTTAGGTGTCGTGCACTTTTAAAAACTGGAATGAAATAAAGCAAAGTCTGTGTATTTACCATTCATCTTTGAATAAATGTAAACATGTAATCAATGAATAACAATATACTGCACTATTGCTCTGTGACATCTTTAAATAACATGTTTTGAATGGTGAAGCTCTTATTTAGCTATGAGTTTCACTGAGCAACAGAATCTATCATTATTTAGCTTCGGGATAGTTCCATACAATTTATGGTGTTGGATAATTTGTATGTAGCCTAGTGACAGCTTAGAGGGTATTTTGTCTTACACATTTTAAAAATAATTTTATGCTAATAGAATTCAGCCTTCACTATATTATAATTATAACAATGCCTTAACCTTACTATCAATATTAACATGTTTTCTACATCTACTAGTTCTGCACCTATGACTTGTATTTGATATTTCATTTCAGGCCATAACTGCTTCTTTATTATTTCATATATTAAACAACTCATTTTGGTCAATTGAATAACAAACGGATTTTTTTTTCCGGCATGCTTCTTATTTTATAGTTAATACCATAATAGCTCTGTGGTTAATACTGTCCGTGAACATAATCGAAGGCATAAATTAGTCTTTTTAAGGGTAATATTAAAATATTATCATCCTGTCAAAATATATTTTTTATTATATAAAGGGAACTTTCTAAATTCAATTTTATTTTCTTTAAATATGACTTTTGTTGTTCCATTTCACTGTATCATATTAGACTCGATTTGAATGTTTTTAAACTTGACCTTATCTCTTTTAACACTTTGGGCTGATCAGGCAGTTTTTTTCTTTCGCTATTTTTATTTTCATTATTTTACAGAGTATTCATGTTATATTTTAAACAAAATCACGGATTAAACATGTTTAATTGCTATCAAACTTGCTGCTGTATTCTCATAATAAGTAAAGCTAAAGCTTTGGAGTACATTTATTTTAGTAACACAGTAGGCCTATGCGACTGCTGGCATAAACCATACAAGATAAAGTAATGAGAATAAGAAAATCTGAACTTAGTTGGTCACTATTCTGAACCTATTTCATATCAACCTATTTTAATTTGAAAGGTTCAAGAAGCTCTATTACTGCGTATCAGGAAATTTGATCGAAAGAAATTTCGTAGACGGAAAATTGATCGACGGAAATTTGATCGAACGGAAATTTGGTCGAATCTTTTTTTTAGTTTACAGTTAAAATTTTGCATCAAGTTTCTTTTTGAACGCATTATTTTGTTTTAACGTATAGTATAGTGCGTTCAAAAATGAATTTGACGAAAATTTTAATGTGTGAACTGAAAAAAAGATTCGACCAAATTTCCGTTTGATCAAATTTCCGTCGATCAATTTTCTGTCGACGAAATTTCTTTCGATCAAATTTCCGGTAACCCTATTACTGTCGTTACAAAATTTTTTTTTTAGTTTGTCTGAAACAAAAATAGTTTTTGGCCTTGAATTGAGAGGCATCAATCTTTTGAAAAGAAAAAAAAATGTCTGCCCAAGTATATTGTAAGAGGTTTAATCATTTTTTTAAATAAACATAGGTTGTTATTAAATTTTAAGCTAATTGTTCGGACAAATTCATGCAAATTTAAATAGACAACTCTTTATGTGTCCCCAGGCCTATGGGGGAGAATGCAGTTGGCGACTATAACTGTTGATAAGGAAACAGAGAGAGTGATCATCAAGACATACACTTATGAGCTTGATGTAAAAGATTTCTTCTCAGAGATTGCATCACTGAGGTTAGTTGCCCAAGTGTATGACATAAGTCAACATGAATTTTAATAAAAATCTTGAATGGCAAATTAGAAGGTTTGACTAAAATTAGTGGATACATTTAGATGCTAAATTTCTTATCTCAATTAATGATTTTTTTTTTTTCAAAGTCACAATTTTCAAGTTTTGAGAAAATTGGAAGCAAAAGCTATTTCTTGCCTCTAAGTTTTATCACTGATTGTAAACACTTTAACATATAAAATAATAAGGAATTATAACTTTTTTGCCTGTTTTATTATAGTAAGAGATATTTTTTTGATTCTAAGGAATCAAACATTTACCATAACTAAAATTTGGAAAGATGTTGACATAGCCACCTTTAAAAAAAAGATCTTCAATTTTTAATCTTCTGTATGTTTATAAGTAGTTCCAAAATTTATATTGATCATATGTTATAATAATTAAATTTTTTTACATTCCCTTGGTCATTTACTTTTAACAGGTGCCTGGAGCATGAAAATATTGCACAATTTTTTGGCATGACCCGCATTCGAACTGCAGAGACCGGTGGCGCAACTTTTGGTATAGCTAACCCCCAGCTCTTGGGGGAGGACAAGGTGCCCGCCTTCATCTTCAGGGGTGAATTAGTTTCGACAAAAGTCTACACATCCAACAAGTTTGTCAGGATGCAAGACTTCATACCAGCATTTGTGGCATCTCTCCTCAAGGCACTGGAGTACATACATCGGGAGAAGCTTGTCCACATGGAGCTGAACATGGACACCGTCATGGTGAGTTGATCTGCTCCCTCAGTATCAGCACTCTCAGTGCCTGCACTCTCAGTGCCTGCACTCTCAGTGCCTGCACTCTCAGTGTCTGCACTCTCAGTATCAGCACTCTCAGTGCCTGCACTCTCAGTGTCTGCACTCTCAGTGTGTGCACTCTCAGTGCCTGCACTCACAGTATCTGCACTCTCAGTGTCAGCACTCTCAGTATCTGCACTCTCAGTATCAGCACTCTCAGTGTCTGCACTCTCAGTATCAGCACTCTCAGTGTCTGCACTCTCAGTATCTGCACTCTCAGTTTCAGCACTCTCAGTATCAGCACTCTCAGTATCAGCACTCTCAGTGTCTGCACTGTCAGTATCTGTACTCTCAGTATCTTCACTCTCAGTATCAGCACTCTCAGTATCAGCAATCTCAGTATCGCACCTTTTAAATGGATCATTTCATGTTGATTAAAATGTTAATTGCTAATGCTCTTTCTTCATAATGTGATAAAGATCTAATAAAAAGCTGGCACATATATATATATATATATAGCATATTAATAAATTATATATATAGATATATATATATAAGTGTGCAGTTTTAACTATTTCCTAATCCACCGAAGATCATCGTTATTTGATTTTTTATTGGTTTACTTTAAAATAACATTTTAAATTTGAAGAGAATGAATTAAACAACATAAAAAAATGAAGAAAATGATTCTACATTAGTTTTAAAAAAAAAGTTAAAATCTATATATATATTTACCAATACAAATGTTAATAATTTTTAAAACAGATTGAGAAAGCAACAGGAACAGTGAAGCTGTGTCAGATGTGCAAGCCCAGAGAAGCGAGATTCCCCAGAGACCTCTCCTTAGTGAAAACAGGGTCATGTGTATATTTATCTCCAAGTGTGCTGGCTGGTTCAGTGTATGAACAAACTGATGACATCTACGCTTTCGGCCTCCTTCTCTGGGAGCTCCTCTTTCCCGGGAAACAGCCCTACAAGAGTCAGAGGGAATTGCTCCTTAGGGATTTCATAGAAACATGCCACCCTAAGGATATGCTTCATGCTGAAATGTTATCACTGAAACCGTCGGAGAGTGTTACGGAAGTTCTGACTGGAACACTGTTCACGAAAAGAAATTCGGTCTGCATGTCCATCGCAGATATTCAACGGTTAGCACGTCTAAAAAATAATGATTCCCTGAGCATGTATCAATGTTATCCTATCTCTATTTATTTGGGTACATTAAATCCTTTAGCTGGAGTCATGCAGTAATTACAATAATTGTGCAAATAGGCTGTTTTAACATGTTTAACTAATTATTTAATTAGCATTAAAAAAAATGCTCATTATAAATATTACAAAAAAAACCCAATAAAACTGGAAATAGTAAACTGTGCTAAATTATAACATGGGCTGAATACAAACTTATGAGAAATTATAGATCATTATTAATGTATCAAAATTGAATTAAAGTTTTTTAATAACACATTTCTTTTTTTGTTTTGGTTTAGGTATTTAAGGGATCTTGACAAGGACCCCGCAGTTGTCCACTACAGCAGAGTCAAGTATCAAGCGGTTCGATACAACTTAAACAGAGGTAAGAGTATAACATTTGCATCAAACAGTTAGAGTCAGTTTGTATGGATGTGACACATAAATGTGATTAATTTAAAATAGTGAGAAGGCAAAACTATCAAGTATTAAATAACCTATTTTTTGTTTTTTTTTGTACTTAACAACGATTAGCTCTTTTTCGTTTGTTTGTGGGGGTGTATGTTTGGGCTGGAAAACAAATCGCAATGATCTTTTTATTTGCCCAAAGTAAAGGCAAAGGTAGCCCATATAAAAAGTATAATAAATGGAGGTCTTCCTTCATGCTGTGTGAAGGAAATAGTGGAACAAAGTATGAGGAAGCTTGAAATATAAAGACACAATAAGAGAAAGAGAAAGATTCAGCTTAGAGCCTTCCTCCTCAGACAGGACAAATTAAAAAAAAACAAGAAATAGAAAGTAGTTGAAAAACATATCAAGTGGAAATCTGCAGGTCAAGGTTAAGTCTAATGGTGGCAAATTGGGTTAAACATACACTAATATAATAGGGATTGTTTTGTAGCAATGTTATTTAAATTAATCCTCAAAATTACCACACAAAAAAAGGCATTGCAGTTAAAAAGTTCAAATAAGTCAAATGTAGTGTTCCTAATAAATAATTTTTATCAAAATATTTTCAGAAGATACCAGCAATGGTCAATCAAACGGGCACAGTGACACAACGACATCTCTCAATATGTCTCATCCTGTGAGGCCTCCGAGAAAAAATGATTACCATCGAAAAATAAGTGTGGGTGCTCACCCATCAGGGCAAAATCGGCAGTCTGTAAATTCAGACAAAAACAAGGGGAGGCGCCAGAGCGAGCCTGTCATCTCCCCTGATTATCGTTATGAAAAAGCTAAGACGCACAAGCCATTCCACAACATCATCCCGAAATTGAAAAAAATCATGTCGTCCAGGAAGTCTGAAGCAGAACATCGAAATGGTTCTGAATTCAGCCAAGCCATCCTTGGTAGGGTTGACCTTAACACTCAAAGCGTTGACCATCCAAGAGTGATGAGACGCTACTCAACTCACTTTGACACCCAAGCGCTGACTTCTGAAAGTCCATTATCACACAGAAAACTGTCTATGGCTCCTTCTTCTACTGGAAAAATCAATCAACCAAGACGATATAGCTTACAAGACATGTCTCTGACTGTCCCTAAGTTTAAGAATGACGACCAGAGTACTACCAACCTGGATGTGCCAAGAATCATGTCCATGGACTATTTTCGATATGAAACTCCGCTTTCCAGGACAACCCCGCGGAGCAGAAGTCCAGCATCCCAGATGTCAACAAACTCCTTTGGGACATTGACACCGGCGGACAGCGTGCCCTGCCTTACGCCATCTGTGGAGGAAAGGAGGAACAATTTCTTTCCTTCGGATGACAAAATTATTGACTCCTGGCATAGTCCGGTTATGGCCAGAAAGACATCCACCTTCAGCCAGGGAAATTCATCCCCTGGGCAAGCATCTAGCTCAAGACGTTCAAGTTTAAACGCCATAAAAACAATTTTTAAAAGTTCCAGCCCAACGGGGGCTGATGTTAGAAACCTTAAAGATTCCATGCCACTTGATCAAGGGATGCAATTCTTTGAAAGAATCCAGGAGGAGCTAGGGAGCAGTACAAAATCCAATGGTTCAGCGCACCTGCCATACAAACCATATTCATGGGAAGAGGATGACACCTGTCCTATTAGAAGGAAGTCAGTTGAACTGAGCGCCGCCTTCCGAAGGAAATCTCTGACCAGTGAAAATTCGTTTCATGTTGATCAAAAGTTTAACAGTTCATCGAAGACTGACCATGGGCATGACAATGGTTACAGTCACAAGGGTTCTCAAGGAGGCTTCTCAGCACATCCTGGTATTCTACTGTCAAACAGTTCTTTGAGTAAATCCAAACGATCAGTCTCATTTGATAACAGTGTTAGGCCATCCTGGGGCTCAGATTCTTACAGTGGCTCTAATACTTCTTTTCCATTTTCTACTAATAACTTGAAGCCCCCAGACACATCATCCATCATGAACTTTTCTGACGATGAATCTTGCGTTGGCCCCTCAATGCCGAAACAAACAATAAAACGTATTGATCTTGGAGATTCAATAAGCCAGTGGCATAACTCCACAATCAGCTACATGAGCTCCAACAACGAAAGTGGCATCTCCAGCGCTGCTGGTTCACGAGGAAGCTTTTCCATGCCGGATACTTCCTCTATCGTGGCCTACTCTGACAGCTCTGAAGCCGAGTCCAGTGATGACCAACTAGCACCAGAACAAGGAGGCGGTCACACTTTCTCAGACAGTTTGCTCAGAGGCTCTGTCAGCCAGTGGACCAATTCCTTCGACAATGGCGAAAGGTATAGCACAAATGTAACCGACACAAACCATTGGGACACCTCTGAACAAAACAACGTGAACAGTGTATACTTCCCCACCCCAGCTCCGTTCCCCATCAATTTAGCCTCACTGAAGTTTGATTTTTCTAGTGCTACTGATGCCGATGATCCTTTTGAAAACAGTTAAGTTCTTGTTGCGGTAATTTAGCTTTCTATTGAATGGTTAACCTCTTTTAGCGCTCATTTTATTTGCTTCACAAAGTCATTCATTGAAAACTACATTTCTATAGTTAAATTTGTATGTAGCTCATTTAAATTTCTATTGATGGATGGGTTGGTTAACCTGAAACTCACACGACCGTGTTTGTTATGCTGAAACTCACACGACCGTGTTTTTTATGCTGAAACTCACACAACCGTGTTTGTTTTGCTGAAACTCACACGACCGTGTATGTTATGCTGACACTCACATGACCGTGTTTGTGTACAAGTCAGGTCATAAAAATTGTGCTTTCAATATATTATTTCCCCGGTTAAAACTCACAGACCTATTCATAACTATCCATTTCAAATGCAATATTTTTTAAGAAACCGTATCCTTCAGTATTCAATACGATGTTCTTTCATTGGAAAAAAATTAATGAAGTTGTGATTTATGTCATGTGATCTCATTCTGATTTCCTGATTATTTTCAGACATCATATCAATCATTTTTTTTCCCCTAAATTTGTTTCAAGTTTAAGTAATCAAAATATTTTCTTTTACAATAAATTAGTTTTTTCTTTGCTGTTTTTAGATGTACGATTTTTTTACATTTTAAAACTTTGCAAATATGACATTGAAACATTGTAATTCCATTATTTATAAATCCTAAATATGGCAATATTATTAATGTCGTTGATGAAAAAATTATTTGTGATTTGTGAATAAGATGAAGGCTCAAAAAAATCGTGTATAAAATGGTAAAAATAAAGGTAAATAAAATCTTACATTGTGAATGGGTGCATCTCTTATTTGAGATTTGAATATGGACGCCATGTTCCAATTATTTTGTTTTTTTAAATTATTTTTTTTGTCCTTTCCAAATTCTTGTTTAAGAAGATCCATTAGCAAGCAGATGTAAATAAGCTAAATTAGTAAGTTTATTTCTTGTTAAATAATTCATTATACCCCAAACACAGAAAGATCCCTTGGTACTATTGCTGGAGCGTATCCGGCAATTTGTTTGAAGGAAATTTCGTCAACGGAATATTGATAGAGCGGAAATTTGTTCGAATCTTATTTTCAGTTCACAAGTTAAAATTTCTTTTTGAACGCATTATTTTGTTTTACTACATAGTATAGTGCCTTCAAAAAGAAATTTGTCACAAAATTTTAACGTGTGAAGTTGAAAATAGATTTTACAAAATTTCTGTTCGATTAAATTTCCAACAATAAATTTTCCGTCAATAAATTTTCCGTCGACAAAATTTCTTTCAAACAAATTTCCGGTAACCTTGCTGGAGAGCTTTCCAAAAACTGTAGTGTCTAATCACACTCTACAGCAGGGGTGGGCAAACTTTTTGTGCGGAGGGCCACATTGACAAAGGTAAAGCTATTGGGGGGCAGCATGTATATTATGTCCAATTTTTAAATATGGATAAACTTTTCCCTATATTAAAATCGGTAGTTTCGCATTTTAGCATTACATGACAAAGGTCAAGGACTGTTTAAAAAAATAGAAAATTAGAAAGAAATTTGATCAAAAATGTGTTAAAAATCATAACGGTGCATGAAATTCCGTAAAATTCCACAAAATAACTTAAAAACATAGTAATTTTTTTAAAATTTCTAAATGCCTTCGAGAGCCACATAATATCAGTTGCCGGGCCGCATGCGGCCCGCGGGCCGTAGTTTGCCCATCCCTGCTCTACAGAGTCTGCTATAATAGTTTGATGTGGTATTTACTGCTAGTTATTGTACTCAGTTAGACAAGAACAACGATGAAACAGTAGCTGTTCAGTGTTGTAAGAGAATAAAAAACATTGGTTGGATTTAAGGGGATACGCTATTGTTTACTGGCTTGTTTGAATTACAGAAGTTTAGTTGATTTTTTGGGGGGGGGTTTGTTTTGGTAAATAGTGTGTTAAGATGATGGTTCGATTTTTATTAAGATAATGTAGGTGCACCAAGTTTCTGTGATACGAATAAAATGTTGAGCGTTCTGGACGGGTGTCTGTGCGATTTAGTTGATGTGCAGTTGTGGAATGTTTGGGTAGGACGAAAGCAACCTAAAACTAAAAGTATTTAATATGAATCGGCGTTCTAAAGATGGTGTGAATGATATTGTTAGGATGGTTAGAATGAAGCATATTTCATTTGTTCAATGTGAATAAAATAACATCATTTCATGAATGTACAAATATCATCCTTCTTAAGAATGAACGTAGATTAAATGAAAGACTTTCATCGATGATACGATACTTAGTGTAGTGTTCGTCTGTAAGAATTGATGAACAATGGAAGAGTAATCACTACAAGATCATTATGTCAGCAATGAATAATTTTAAGAAGAGTGTTTGTGAAAATGAGAGATCTGCCAGGCATATTTAAATGTATTTTTTTTGGTAACGGTTGAATTTGAAAAATGACACATAGACGCCCGACTTGTAGAATATGTCATTTAGTCCTAAAGATATTAATAACTATGATGTCATTTGATGAAGAAGATCGTTTCGCCGTCACCTTTGATCTTTCCCAAAATACATATTTAAAAATAATTATTTGCATTTTTTAAGTTTTGTAATTACTTTGTAATATATTTTATGTATTATCATGAATAAATTATGTTCATTAATAAAAGACATTTCACAAAACTGAAATTTTTGTTATTTTAGTACTAAATTACGTATTGTTTTTTCTAATTCTTCATTGTTTCCTAGGTGTGCACAAGCCACTCAAAACTTCTTTCCTCCGTTCAGTCCAGTTCTTGCCTTTTCTCACACTCTTTAAGTCCTTAGCCTTCTTCTGCACCATATTCTCTTGTGCTCCATCACTGCCCCAAGGCTTGCTTGTGCTCTATGGCTTTGTGTACCATACTTAACCTTCTTGTGCTCCATGGCTTTGTGTACCATACATAACCTTCTTGTGCTCCATGATCTTCCTATTTTTTTTTTTTTAGAGATGCTTATCTGTTGCTTCAACACTTGAGACTTTACAGTAATGTTTGTTTTCTCAATGTATTTCCAATTCACACTCCATTTCACTCTATGCATGAACTCCCAAATTAAGGTTGGTGTCTTAAGCTGTCGCTGCATGTGAGGAAAATCCCATTGCAATAATTTGACGTGAGTCTATGAACAATTGAATCTGAAGTTGTGTGTCTAAATAACAAATGGCTGCTAAAATCCAGAGTCTGGAAAAATGTATTAATTAAAATCTATTGCATACTTGACTAAGTCCGTTCTTTCTTTGGTGCCCATGTTGGCAGTTGACTACGGAAATATATTTTTGAATCGCTTGAATTTGTTAATATTTACAAAAGAAAAAAAAATGAAATGAATTTGTTGGGTATATTAAGTGTACAATGAAAGCTAATGGGATTTACAGCTGAAACAATATGTTATTTCATATAAACTAAAACTTAAAAGCAATAAAGGAACGATGGGGACTCCGAGTTGAGACTCACTGTAACCCCAAGGGTGATAATTCAGAGTGCGTGTGTAATTGCTAAATACTTATGTTCATGTCTGCAACAAGAAGGGCAGCAAATCCCTTTCTCGCCTTCGGTGAAATACAATATTTGTTAAGGGCTGTAATACAGTATTTTCCTCAAGGCTGGATGCAAGAAATGCAGAAAAGTCCTCGTGAAGCTACAAATCCAAGTTCAGATCGCCCAATTCTTTCTGTTCAAAACTGTCACTATGGTATTTATATAAGAAACCTTATCACTGTCCTATACGCTTTTACATTGTACGATATGGAACATACACGATTTATCCTCTGAGGGCTGTGGTAGTTCACCAAAAAGAAAAATGAGGCACTGATACAAATTCTGAAGACTGAGCATGTCTCCTGGCTGAAGTTAGATGAGGGCAAGCCTGCTCTTGCGGTATTTATTTAAATTGACTTCTATGATGCTAAAATAATTTCCAGTCAAAGCGTAGCTAGAGTATTTGGCGCCCAGGGACGAGATTAATTTTAAAGCGCCCCTCTTTCTTTTTTTCAACTCTCAAACCCATTATTTTCGCCAATAAAATAATATCAAAGGGCATTTAGGCGCCCCTAACTAGTCTGGTGCCCAGGGACATACGCCCCCCTGCCCCCCTTAGCTCAGCCTATGTTGCCAGTGGCGTAGGAGGGTTAGGACGGCGGAGTCGGTCCACAACGGGCGTAATGCTTTTTTCTATTATTAGAGCTTCGGCATTTTTGGAAAACTGCACTTTTGTTTTTCATGTAGGGGGCGACACGAAGCTTCACCCAGCCCCGGGCTACACTACACTAGCTATGCCACTGGTAACAGCCAATAAAGTGGTTCTTGGTTCCCTTCATACTGCCGTGAGTCTGAATGGCAGGCAATTTATCTTCTATTAGTGAACAATAGCTAATTGTCCATATATGTTTTGTATACAATATGAGAAGCACAAGTAGTCTTGTTTTGACCTTAGCACCAAATAGCATACATAATACGTTATTATTTGTATAGACCCAGAAATAGGTTTCCTACTTGTAGAAAATAAAAGATGGGCCCAATTGTCTTAAACAGGTGGGGTTTGAGAAGCTTTGGGCAATGACAACTGTCTTAAACAGATAAGTCTGAGAAGCTTTGGGCAACGACAACTGTCTTAAATAGATGAGTCTTAGAAGCTTTGGGCAACGGCAACTGTCTTAAACAGATGAGTCTGAGAAGTTTTGGGCGATGGCAACTGACAACAGTCTTAAACAGATGAGTCTGAGAAGCTTTGAGGATTAGCAACTGCCTAGCCCCGACCTTTGAATAAAATAAGCATTTTCATTTGTTCATGTGTCGGAACTCTGTAATAACTACTCTCGATACATGATCCCTAGCTGGTCCCAAATAAAATATTTTAGGTTGAAAGAAAACAAAAACAACAAACAACTAAATCAAGAATTACCACACAAAAAATGGGTTTGATTTGATTTATTGCCACGAAAAACACGATTAGTTCTACTTCTCCTTCTCCAGAGAAGACTAAGACTGAGTAGGCAATACTAAAACTAAAGTTAGTCACTTCAACCACCACTACGCTCTTCACTAGCGGGAAGGCGACAGAAAAATACCATGCCAATAATAATGGCAGGTCAAGTCTAAGATTGAATCTATTTGTCACTTAAACAAGATAAATTTACAAGATAAATAATGGGCTGGTCCACTCCTCTGGCATTAAACAGAAACTCGTCCCTCTCCCCCATAGACAGCGACGAGGCCATGACAGGCAGTTAGGCTCATACCAGCGAGAAGCCAGTATAGGAACTGCTCATTCCTGCCAAAGACAAACAGGGACTGGAACAAGCTTCCAACAGTTGAGGCGACAACACTTGACTCATTTGCGTCTATTGCCTCAGGCCTTCCAACCCCCCAGTGCATGATACCCTCACTAAGTTACTCTTGCAACCAGTGAAATATCCTCATCAACACCAGGCACGGAGACATTGCAAATCCCAGCTACATTCATAGGAGCCATAATGATCAATAAATTGATCGTGGGCCCTTAATATATAGAAGAAGACGAAAATTGTTAACAATGCGCACCGTTTATTACGTGGTTTAAAAAAAGATAGGTTGCCTTTTTGTTGGTGTTTAAATGTTTTCAAAAAAATTATCCAAATTCACATTTTTTTTATAAAGAAGGAAACGGAATATTCTTGCCCCAAGACTTATCACATTGTTAAACATAGTTTATGCCAAGTAGCAAATTGAATGCACAAGTAACCATCTAAATAGAATACCTAACAGATTGAGGGCATATAAGTATGTTGAATATTTTTGATTCAAGCGAGTCACACTATTTTAAATACAAGAAATTATGTTGCGAAAAATCTGGTAGAAACTACACTTGAGGCTCAACCTAGAGCAACAGCTAAAGCAAACAAAAACAACAACACAACAACAAATTAACATTTGAAAGTGGTTAATATTGGCTTAAAACTGTTACTGTACTTTCTCAAAAGGCTTCGTAAGTAAGTCAGGTGCTTAACGGGTGTTTCTTTGGCCTCGATCAAAACCAGATTTTCAGCCCCCGCACATTTTAAATAAAATTCCCGTAAACAAATTGTATTAAAAAATTAAGTTCCTCCACCTCCCACCTTCCTTTTTTTTATTATGTTTGTTTCGGTCTCAGCACGGCCCTGAAGTAAGCACAGTCTCTGTCACGGTCTCAGCACGGCCCTGAAGTAAGCACAGTCCCTGCCACGGACTCAGCACGGCCCTGAAGTAAGCACAGTCTCTGTCACGGTCTCAGCACGGCCCTGAAGTAAGCACAGTCCCTGTCACGGACTCAGCACGGCCCTGAAGTAAGCACAGTCTCTGCCGCGGTCTCAGCACGGCCCTGAAGTAAGCACAGTCTCCTACCCTGCATCTACCCTTTTACCGTATTTTAAAATGAAATAGTTCATGAAGATGTCAAGTCTTGATGGATTTGTTGCACGAAAAGTGTGTAATCCAGGGCTTCTTTACAACATCCTGATGATTCCATAATAAGTCAAAGTGAAAAAATAAATGAGAGACACTATACACATTGCCTGGGCATTCTGTAAAATGACTGACCAGAATAAAGGAGACATTATACGCAATGTCTAGACATTCTATAAAATGACTTAAAACACTTTAATCTATCAGAAGTTTTCTAGAATATTTATTTATTTCTTACAGCATACTGAATGTATATATATACGTTGTCGACATATATTTTTGTTGTTTTTCTTTATTTAAACACTAAAAACAAATCTTCCACTTTGACACTTTTACACGTGCACTTATCACACCCTTTCCCCGGCCCAGTAGATTGTTGACGTGGCCAGTTCAAGTAGATTGTTGACTTGGCCAGGTCCAGTAGATTCTTGACTTGTTCGGGTCCAGTAGATTGTTGACGTGCCCAGGTCCAGTAGATTGTTGACTTGGCCTGGTCCAGTAGATTCTTGACTTGTTCGGGTCCAGTAGATTGTTGACGTGCCCAGGTCCAGTAGATTGTTGACTTGGCCAGGTCCAGTAGATTCTTGACTTGGCCTGGTCCAGTAGACTTTTGACTTGGTCAGGTCCAGTAGATTATTAACTTGGCCAGGTCCGGGTAGATTGTTGACTTGGCCAGGTCCAGTAGATTGTTGACTTGGTCAGGTCCAGAAGATTGTTGACTTGTCCGCGTCCAGTAGATTATTGACTTGTCCACGTCCAGTACATTGTTGACTTGGTCGGGTCCAGTAGATTGTTGACTTGTCCGCGTCCAGTAGATTGTTGACTTGTCCACGTCCAGTAGATTGTTGACTTGGCCAGGTCCAGTAGATTGTTGACTTGGTCAGGTCCAGTAGATTGTTGACTTGTCCGCGTCCAGTAGATTGTTGACTTGTCCACGTCCAGTAGATTGTTGACTTGGCCAGGTCCAGTAGATTGTTGTGTAACTGCTGATCTGAGCTGAATTGGTTTGTCCATCGGGATATTTCGGGAATTTCCAATAAAATTGTTATTATCTTTAAAGAATTTTGGCTACAGCTTGAAATATTTTTCGCGTGTACCTCGTCAAAGTCAAAGTTAAAAAAAAAATGTAGACGATGCGAATGTTGACAACATGTTCATGACTTTGATTTTAAAAAAACCAAGAACAATCAGTCATTATAGAGTTGGTCTATGGGGTTTCCCAAGTTAATAAAAAAAATACCAGGCTTGTCATGCTGATTTCAGGATGTCCCCGCCCCCACCCTCGGGGCTCTTTTTGTATTGCAGGGTAAAGATTGGGTTAAAAAACATCAAAACTAACTCAAGAAGTTATACAGCACGTCACGATTGAGATCGCGTTTCTTGGGAGTGTCGAGTCAGACTCAACATCTGCCTACTGATACTTTGTGCTGTGCCTCTACCAATCTTTCTGCCATACCAGTTCGAACATCTTTACATCTATATAGGCAAGTATAAGATAAGTGATTGTGTAGTAAGCCCAGCTAAAAAAAAATGATTTTATATAAAAAAATAAAATTTTCTAAGTAACAGTTCAAAATGATATTGCAGTTCAAACTTCTGCAATACACAAATAATCAACAAGAGAAGCTCTAAAATTCCTTTATGGACTTGAATTGTTTTTATGCTGTTGATTTGTTTATAAATCTAATCTCTCTGTGGGTTATTCTAAATTTTGCCTAAGTCCTAGAACATATTCTATGAAAGCCCTAAACATTCTATAGAATGCTTGATGATTGGAGTTTAAGTCCGAGCTATTTGAGACTGTATACATTTTCCCTAGGCATACTCTAGACTGTCTGGACTTCACACTTGGCTTGCAACAGATAGATAGTTTTTGTTTTACGATGAATTTAGACGCCATCTTGTCGTGTCGTGTACGTCACTGTTAATAGGAATTTCCCGATAATCTTTTTAATAGTAACAAAATATAAAAGATAAGAAACCGTTTGACTACCAGAAATATATCGACCAAATTTCTCCACACGTAAATGTAGTTACTCGACAGCAGGGGCGTCTTTTCAGTTTTTTTCAAGGGCGGTGGGGCAAAAACCAATAATTGTTCGGCTTGTTAAGTTGTTTATTGCTGTACAGTACAAAGCAATTTAAATAAAACCTGCGAATTCAGGTGGGGGGGAGGGGGGGGGGGCTAATGCCGCACACTGCCCTTCCCAAATATCGTGTGAAATGCATATATTACCTGACCTGTTTTCGAGTATCGCTCTGATATTTTTCATCCAAAAACCTGGTAAGCTTGATTGAATTTAAATCTGCTCAAATTGAGATTGTTAACATGGCTACATTTTGTTTGATTGCTCATACCAGCAAGTGTTTTGTCCACAACGTTGTATAAGATTACCTATGTCGCATAAGAGATGGAGTCGGTGGGCCGTCGAGCGTGAGCTCTTAATGCCCCCCTCCCGGCGTCCCCCCACACAATCCAGCACACTGAAGGACTTAACCCGACGCCAGCCCGTGCGGAAGGGCGCCGGGAACTTCCCCCTTGACCTAGGGGAGGCCCGGTCGACCGAGGACGCTGCGTTTAAAGCGTCCGCAGTCCACTCTCTGTGGGTCAGGACGGCTTTGCTTCCACTCCGGGGGTTGGTGTTGCGTTACCACTCCCCACCGCCCAGGGAGTCTTTCGGTCGGGACGTTGGTAGTGGCGGGACGAAACGGTTGCCTAGGAGCGGCTTTCTCACGGCCGCGTAGTTAAAATCATCGGCATGGGTTTTGATGGCCACCCAAGCCTCATATCCATTAACAGCAACTAGTAATCATGTTAGTGGCAGCTCCCGTTGCGTTGGGAGTCATGCGTTTGGCCGAGGTTTTTTAGCTTCGGGTGGACAAGTCCCCCCTACTAGTCTGCCACGCCACGAAGAGGCAAAACCCCATGTGGACGCCCCAAGTCTCCTCGGGGACGATGCCGCTTTCGCAGCACAGAAGATTACCTATGAAACGATACAATCTTACTACGCAATTGAGTGCTTCCCTCAATGACAGCGCACCTATAAGTTGTGCCCGTATTAGGGCACACATCAACCTGTATAATCTTTCTATAAAAGAATGTGAACTTAAGTCATGACGTCATTTCCTTCGATCGCTTTCTGAGGCGACACGGAGTTTGTTTTTTCGTCATCTGGAACTTTTAGGTATTTATCTTCAAAAGTGAATTGAGGGATACTTTTCCTTGAAAAAAACCTGCATCCAGTGTATCACCTAATTTAGAAAATGTTCAACTAACCGTCCCGGTGGTTAAACTTCTATTAAGACTGTTGTTTAATTTAATAATGAAGTTACCATATGATACTCTAGAGAGAAAAAAAACGATAGGGTGTCTTGATGTCAAGTTTTCCAAAAGTAAATGAATTTGTTGTAGAGCTTACTTATTGAAGTTGAAGATGCCACAGGTCTTCTCTCATTGCAGAAATTAGTGTTATATACCTTACCACACATTTTGGAGAAATGAAAACTAGGCCTGTATCAGAAATAAAATTTAATATTTTAAAACATTTTTTTTTTTTACAGAATATACCAACGCATGGGATCATGTCTCTAACAGAGCTTTCTTGGATCCTATTGATTACAGCCTCGTGAAAAAGAGTTGTAGTGACGGCGTCGTCCATCTCAAAGACCACTATATTGTTACTGGTTTCATCAACGTAACCGGGTACGACCTTTCGAGACTGTCTGCAGTTTTTATGCTAATTTACCATACCATTACTACACAAGGTGTGCCACTCTGGATGGCCGTAGGAAATGTGATTTTTTTGTGCGTCTCTATCTCTGTCCCAAATTATGGTCAATTCTCATTTCCTTATGAACATTCTGCAATGTTGTCATTTAAATTGTAGACACCTATTTAGACCAGCGGTTCTCAACCTGTGGGTCGCAACCCCTTTGGGGGTCGAACGACCCTTTCCTAGGGGTCGCTTAAGACAATCGGAAAACACACATACTCTACAGTTTGAAGTAACAACGAAAATAGTTTTGTGTTTGGGGTCGCCACAATATGAGGAACTGTATTAAAGGGTCGCGGCATTAGGAAGGTTGGGAACCGCTGATTTAGACTTCAAAGAAATAAACCCCGCGGTTGGTGTTATGTTTTACTTCTGCCCTTAGCTGTGCCTTGTGTTTTTTTTGTTTTGTACAGGGGCGCGATGAACGTGGCAACGGCTCTCTTTTTTTGCAAGATCTAAGAATCAGAACTTGAAACGGCAGAACGTGTAAGAAGACAGTTGATACTGAATGCTGGGGTCTAGATGGGGGTCGGGGTCCGGATGGGGGTAAAGTCGGGGTCCGGATGGGGGTCGAGGTGGGGTCCGGTGGAAGTTGGGGTAGGGTCCGGGTGGGGTTAGGGGCGGGTCAAGGTGGGGGTCGTGGTGGGGTCCAGGTAGGGGTCAAGGCGGGGTCCGAGTGGTGGTCGGTTCGGGGTACAGATTGGGTCCGGGTGGTATTCGGGGTGTGGTGGGGGTAGCGGCTGGGTCCGGGTGGGGTCATGGTGGGGTCCGGGTGGTGGTCTGGGTGGCATCCGAGTCCTCGAAAATTTAGAGTGCACCCAGATGCCCTAAAAGTGTAGTTTTGACTCTGCTATACACATTTCGGGAATTGACCCTGTCTTTTTTAAAACCATGTCTTTTCTTAGATTATGTCCACCCGCTTTGATCTGTGGGAGAAAAATTGCACTGAAATTCAACAAGTTACACTGTCAAAATGCGCTTGTAAATTAGAGTCGGATGATACCATACGTGTCAAGTGTAATGTAACGGTCAATAGATCTGAATGGACGAAACCGTTACGACTCTGGTTTGTCACTAATGATTATTCTTCAAGGATAAATAAGACTATGAACAAGGTGTACGGTAAGTTAGCATACTGCACTACTATTTTTTAAACGTCTTAAAAAGGCATATATTAATTTCGCTCATTCATAAATGCATTTTAGTCTATTTAAATAACAGCACTACACCAAGCCAGTGGCGTAGTGAGGGGGGGCAAGGGGGGCATCATGCCCCGGGCGCTACTCACAAAGGGGCGCCAAATGGTATATTTTACTTTAATATTGAATGGTTTTCGAATGGGGGGCGCTAAAAAGGTATTGGGGGGTGCTAAAATGGTATTGTGCCCCGGGGGCGAGTTAAGCTCGCTACGCCACTGCTGCGCACCTTCATTCAATCTAAAAACATTGTAAACAATGCGCACCGGTCATTACGCGGTTCTTAAAGTGACATGTTTCCATTTGTAGATAGTGATATTTTATTAAAATTGGTAAAAAAATCTTTTTTTTTTAAATAAAAGGAAAAAAAAAGGAATATACACGCCCTCAAACTTAGCAGATTATTTTAAATCTGTATACGTGGTAGTAAATTGAACACACAATTAACCCCTTAATATAATTTTAAAAAATAGATTAAGAGCATATAGGCATGTTGAATATTTGATTCAAGCTACCGTACTCACATTATTTTAAATACAAACAATTATTTTCGAAAAATCTGGCCGAATCAACCGGATGTTATCTATGATTAAAGGTCACAGTGAGCAAAAGAAGAAAAAAAATCAAGAAAATATGGACTTATGTAAAATAGGCTTAAAACGTTTTATATTTTTTTCTTTAAAGCTTTGTAAGTAAGTCGAGAGTTTGGCGCATAATTTGGGCTTTGAGCAAATCCCAATTTTGAGCCCCGGCAGAGTTCAAATACAATTGATTTTTAAACAAATGTACTTAAAAATTCGTACAATTTTCCCCATAATGGTAGGACCAAGAGTGATTTCCACGTTGCCCTGAAGTAAGTACAGCCTCCGAGAATAACTCTACCCTTCAACCGTATTAAAACATATTAATGTGCAAAAAATCTGTAATCTCTTTTTTACTCATTTTTATTGTCAGAGGTCTGATTTAGTATTACATTGGCTACTGTTTTTTTTTTTTACACGTCCACTTAACAAATCCTTGTCCACGTCCAGTAGATTTTTGTCTTTCAGCTGATCTGAGCTGGACTGGTTGGTCCATCGGGAATTTTCCAATAAAATTGTGTCTAGGACGACTTACATGATATTGTTGAGTTAATTTAAGGATCTACAACTTCTCTTTTACGTCACCATTCTAATCATAATACATTTCTTCTAAATATTTCTAAAATAAAAAACACTTTTTGACATAATTGAAACGTAAAAACAAATAAATAAATTTAAAAAAAACAATAAATAAAAAAGAAACGGCTGTCATAAATATATAGTTATCTACGAAAAATTCCTATTTTAATTTTATGAAAATCCAAATTATAAGATGTTTTTATGCAATAAATGTGTATTCATATAAATTTATCACGTTGTGAATCATTTTATTTGTTTTCAAATTTAATTATGTGGCAGTTGAGAACTGCTGACCCAATCTGTTTGCTGTGGAAATGCAGATATTACCTGGCCTGCTTTCGGGTATCACTCTGATCTTTTTCATCGTAAAACCTGGTAAGATTGATTGAATTCAAATCTATTAAAACTTATATTGTGAAATTGTAAATAACCTTAAAAATTGCCTTTTTAAAAAAATTCCTAATCAGCAGGCGTTTTGTGCACAACGTTGTACAAGATCTACTCTGAAATGATAAGATTTAATACCTAATCAAGTATTTCACTCAAAAAACAGCTCACCTTTAAGTTGTGCTCACCTTAGAGCACAAAACCTGTATAATCTTTCTAATAAAGATTGTGAACCTTGGTCATGACATCATTTCCTTGGATCGCTATCTGAGGCGAAACGGAGGTTGGTTTTTTTCGTCGCTTGGTAACTTTTAGATGTTTACCAGCAAAAATGAAAAGAGGAATAATTTCCCTGGAGCGACCCTGCATCCAGTGGATCATCTGATTTACAAACCTGCATTCAGTGGATCATCTGATTTACAAGCCTGCATTCAGTGGATCATCTGATTTACAAACCTGCATCCAGTGGATCATCTGATTTACAAACCTGCATCCAGTGGATCATCTGATTTACAAACCTGCATCTAGTGGATCATTTAGTTTACAAAATATTCAATTGCCTCTCCTGGCAGTTAAATATTTATTAAGTTTGTTGTTTATTTTAATAATAACGTTAACATTTGATATTCTATAGAAAAATTAATTTATTTGGGAGTCTTATTGTTTAAATTTTCCAAAAAGTAGATGAATTTCTGGGCAAGCTTACATACTGAAGATGCCACGAGTCTTCTCTAAATGCAGCCAGTTTTATGCAACTGACATTACATTTGGGAGAAATGAAAATCGTAACTGAAATGAAACTAATTATTATTATTTTTGACAGGATATGCCAACGTGCGGTTCCCAATCTCTAAACAGGCTTTCTTGGATCCTATTGATTACAGCCTGGGGAAGAAGAGTTGTAGCGACGGCTACGTCCATGGAATTGACAATTTTATTGTTACTGGTTTCCTCAACGTAACCGGGTTTACTCTTCCGAAAGTCCGCGCTCATTTTAGCGTTTGGTACTTCTATCGTACGGGCTTGATTCCGGTAAGCAAAGTTGTAAACTGTTTGTCATTTTTGATCTGGAACCAAAATTAAACCTTCTCATTTAGCTATCACTATTCCTCAATCGTGTCATAACATTTATAGAAATCTATTGAAGTTTTAAATAAACAACTCGTTGGGTTACGTTTGACCTCTGTCCTCTGTTATGCCTTGTTGCCATCCTGTTTTGGCCAAGGCACGACTGGTTCGTGTTCTCCATCCATAGTCATCCTTTGTTGGTCCATATATTTTCCCGAAAACTGTTCTCTTCCATGTATTTAATTGGTATTCTGGCGTTTTTGTTAGGGTCCAAGTTTCAATTGCGTATGTTACAAATGGTCTGTTTACGGTGTTATATATAGTTTTCTTTGTTTTTCTTCTAATTTTTTAACGTATAAGTATTTTATGATTATGAAATGGTGCCCTATTTCAGGCCGATATTCTTTTTTTCATATTTCGACTAATAATTTGTTTCTTTCTTTCATTTAATCTTTACATTTTCAAAAGTGAGGTTTCTAATTTTCATTGTTTCATCTATCTATTCTTCTCTTATCATTAAAATGTTTAAAACAAAAATTTCGTGCAAAAATTAATACATTATTAACACGTTTAGAGTCTCACCCATAAAAAAAAGTACAATGATAATTGGTTGTTTAAAAAAAAAAAAAAAAAAAAGATTCATTTTTACTATTTTTAGTGTATGACCGAGCAATAACTGGAGGCATGGGTGATTCCCCCGGTAGAAGGGTGCCAAAATATTTGGCTTACGAAATGGGTGACTGACGCGGTAAGAAGGGCGCCAAAATATTGGGCTGGTGACATGGGCAACTTGCCTGATAGAAGGCTGAAAAAATATTAGGTTGGCGACATGGATGACTGCCCCGGCAGAATGGCGCTATGAAAATCATGTTGTGTCCGTTTTCAGGAGTTGCCATTAATTTTTTTTTTTTTTAAATGTTGGCCTTTATATCTTGAACAGGGACAACAGTTAGTACAAATGTCCCAATACACTGTCAACAGGTATGGAAAAAGTATCAATACACTTTCAACAGTTAGTACAAAAGTAACAATTCACGGTCAACAGGTAGTGCAAAATTAACAATACACTGAATGCAGGTGATCATTCGACTCATGTCAAAATAATTCACGTTGGAAGCTGTCTTTCAATAGCCTAACAGCTAATTATTAATCTATACAATCTGACAAACTGAATGCATATTTATTTTATCTACTTATTATAAATATATTCTACTGAAGTTTAAAAACAAAATAATAATAATTTAATAATTGAATAGTTGAGATTTGAGTTATTTTTATTTATGATCAAATTTTTTTAGCATTCCTCGTTCGGACGGGACAAGCATGGGTAAGGGGGGCATGCTCCTTTCAGTCGAGGTAAAAAGGGGGGTTGGTTAAGTGTTCACCTATCGTTCGAGGAAGGGTGGGGGAGAGAGGGGAGTGCGCGAAACTTTAGAGGTCATACAAGGAAATAAAATGGCTTATAGTTTTTGGCTCTGGTCTGTATTATGTCAGAAATTGGCCATGTGTTTTTAAACCATGTATTTTTTTTATTCAGATTTGGTCTACCTACTTTGATCTGTGGGAAGAAACATGTCATTATATTATACACGTCCCGTTAGATAAATGCAAATGTGAATATAAGTGGACCAAAACCATTCTTCTAAAGTGTAATTTGACGGCTCATATCCAATATAGGAATAAGCCGTTTCGACTGAATTTTATCACCAGTGATTCTTCTTTAAGTGCGCCTAGGAATATGACCATGGTTTACCGTAAGTAAACATCATCATCATTAACATCATCATCATGTTCCTTAACCCCTGGAACGCCACAGGTGAGACGAAACGTTCTGTCAGGCATATTTGACCAGCACGCTAATGTATGGTGGCAGACGAAACGTTTGGTCAGGCATGATTGACCAGCACGTACATGTATGGTGGCAGACGAAACGTTTGGTCGGGCATGTTTGACCAGCACGCTAATGTGTGGTGGCGGTAAAAAGGCCGCCCACACGCCGAAGTCACGAGAGGACACTCAACATCTTAAAGCTAAGATTTCTGTGGCGCCTTTTGCGTTTTTGGTGGCAGAACAAAATCACAAAAGGGCCTGGAACGTGCTTAACGGTTCAGCATGTTCTCCACTGTTAGTAAGTGGCTCCTTGACTGTGTTCGCCGATGTAAAGAGAATGATTGAAGGCCGTATTTCGAAGGGCATGCTAAACGGAGGATAGTTTGAAGAGGCAAGACCTATTAGGCCATCACGGCAGTGCTATAAATGCATATTCAAAAGAAGCATGAAGGAGATACAATTAAAATTGTCGAGCGAGAGAATATCGCTTAGCCCCGTTCCTCCGTATGGCGAAAAGTAGAGTATTAGGTCTTGAAAATGAAAAAGGCAGAACATGCGCGAAAAAAGGCCTTGCAAGTGACCTTTTATAAACTTGCTTGCCTCGGCAGCATCCTAACGGTCTTAACTAAAGGACCGACCTTTTCACCATAGCAATTTGGTCTTAACTAAAGGACCGACCTTTTAATCATAGCAATCCCAGAACGTGAATGTCTTCGTTTTAAAATGTTTAATAAAGATTTCTTTCTTTTTAGGCGATGTTTCGTGTGGTAAGAAATCCGCAAGAAGCGGAGGTAAGTACACCTATTTAAATTAACCATGTCAGATCTTTATTAATTTGACACTTGATAATTCCCTTATTTGTCTTTAAACTAAAAGGATATTTAACATTGTGTTCCCAAAACCCCAATATATTTCTTTAGTGGCTAACATCATTTCAGGAAGTAAATGATTGGATTTTGTTTGACCCACAAGTAGATTTTGTTTTGACCCACAAGTAGATTTTGTTTGACCCACAAGTAGATTTTGTTTTGACCCACACGTAGACTTTGTTTGACCCACAAGTAGACTTTGTTTGACCCACAAGTAGACTTTGTTTGACCCACAAGTAGACTTTGTTTGACCCACAAGTAGACTTTGTATGACCCACAAGTAGATTTTGTTTGACCCACAAGTAGATTTTGTTTGACCCACAAGTAGACTTTGTTTGACCCACAAGTAGATTTTGTTTGACCCACAAGTAGATTTTGTTTGACCCACAAGTAGATTTTGTTTGACCCACAAGTAGACTTTGTTTGACCCACAAGTAGACTTTGTTTGACCCACAAGTAGATTTTGTTTGACCCACAAGCAGAGGCGTAACTGGGTTTTTGGCGCCCTTGGCTAATTTTTTTTAAATAATAAAAATTAAAAAATTAGAGATTTAGCGGCGCCCTTTTGAACAGGCGTGGCCGGGCGCCCTTGGCAACTGCCCCAATGCCAAGCCGTTGCTACGCCTCTGCCCACAAGTAGATAAGAAGTTTTTAAAATCATTATATTGATATTTTAATAGGGACAAGTCCCCATGGCGGCAACAACGGAATGCCTGGTAGGTCTTTTATATTATTCAGACTGGAGTGAAGAGACTTTTACTTAGAGATCTAACATCTAGCTGTGTTCACTTGATTGAATGACTGAGACATACAAACGAATTGAGTTAATATTTCTAAATTTGATGATTAAGTTTGATTTTTATTTAAAAACTTTGCCTAGAGCTGAGAAGTTCCCCAACTGCCAAAATAGATGAATTCCGTATGATCGTTAAAAAAAATGTGGAATAAGGGGATGTTTGAGTCTATGAGATTATGAGATCCTAAAGAGAAATGTGGTGGTAGAACAAGGAGCTGAAAGCTAAACTCTAGAAAAAATTTGTTTACTAACTACAATGTGCATTAGAGATTTATTAGATAAAAGGTCAAACAATGCTGCATAATGGTTAATTTCAATAACATTACACTGTCGACAGATTGTCCAGAGCGATCTGGACGAGTAAATGGTCATACAAATGTTAAAGTTGTAGTTAGGGTCAGAGGCCAATGGTCAAACACATGTTACAGTTGTAGTTAGGGTCAGAGGCCAATGGTCAAACACATGTTACAGTTGTAGTTAGGGTCAGAGGCCAATCGTCAAACACATGTTACAGTTGTAGTTAGGGTCAGAGGCCAATGGTCAAACACATAATACAGTTGTAGTTAGGGTCAGAGGTCAAAGGTCACACAAATGTTACAGTTGTAGTTAGGGTCAGAGGCCAATGGTCAAACACATGTTACAGTTTTATTCAGGGGTAGAGACGGCGTTCTTGCACTTTTTTCGTTGTTGCTTTGCATTAATACATATTTATTTTGTGAAGGGGAACTTGGTTGCGGTCTCTTACTTCATGATTTTTTTCCTGGACTCGTCCCAGGTTTTAGTGAGATATTTCCACGGTAACCGTTAAGCTCATTCCTTCTATAGATAATTAAAATCCTCACACATTTATCGTTGAAAATTGAAAACTCATCTACTGACATTAACTTTCAATGTCTCAACAGGTCTCATCTTTCTGGTCACGGCTTTGGTCTGCACTGTTACATCAATGGCTTCAAACGGTCAATACAATCTTCGATTGTACAGCTGGGCGCTGGGGCCAGTTGGGATGAACAGAAAAATGTGATTCCTTGTAACGTACAGTTCATCATATTATGCAGTAAAACCGCTTAAATAGTTTTACTTAAAATATTAATTAGGAAATCCACTATCCGGGTGAATGTAAAGTATAGCAAACCACATGGAAAACTAAACCTGGTAGAAAATTAAAAAAAAATAAAAAAAAAAAAAACATGTTCAAAAAGAAACATGTTGTTGAGGAAAGCAGTCTTGAACAAACGTTGTGACTACCTTTGAATATTTAATTTATTTGCATTATGATCACCGGTAACTTTGAAATTCCGCTAATAAATTAATGCTGGTTTGAAATTTCATAAGATCAATAACAATAACTTTACCAGGTGTTTTTATTACGTTAATAAAATACATTGAATATTTTTTTAAATTGTTTTTTTCATTTACTCTCGAAATATCTTTGTGTTTCTTTGTTTTTTGTGTGTTGTTGTTTATTGGAGTTGTTGTTGTTGTTTATTGGAGTTTTTGTTGTTGTTTATTGGAGTTGTTGTTGTTGTTTATTGGAGTTGTTGTTGTTTATTGGAGTTGTTGTTGTTGTTTATTGGAGTTGTTGTTGTTGTTTATTGGAGTTGTTGTTGTTGTTTATTGGAGTTTTTGTTGTTGTTTATTGGAGTTGTTGTTGTTTATTGGAGTTTTTGTTGTTGTTTATTGGAGTTGTTGTTTATTGGAGTTGTTGTTGTTGTTTATTGGAGTTGTTGTTGTTGTTTATTGGAGTTGTTGTTGTTGTTTATTGGAGTTGTTGTTGTTGTTCATTGGAGTTGTTGTTGTTGTTTATTGGAGCTTTTGTTGTTGTTTATTGGAGTTGTTGTTGTTTATTGGAGTTGTTGTTGTTGTTTATTGGAGTTGTTGTTGTTTATTGGAGTTGTTGTTGTTGTTAATTGGAGTTTTGTTGTTGTTTATTGGAGTTGTTGTTGTTGTTTATTGGAGTTTTTGTTGTTGTTTATTGGAGTTGTTGTTGTTGTTTATTGGAGTTTTTGTTGTTGTTTATTGGAGTTGTTGTTGTTGCTTATTGGAGTGGTTGTTGTTGTTTATTGGAGTTGTTGTTGTTGTTTATTGGAGTTTTTGTTGTTGTTTATTGGAGTTGTTGTTGTTGTTTATTGGAGTTGTTGTTGTTTATTGGAGTTTTTGTTGTTGTTTATTGGAGTTGTTGTTGTTGTTTATTGGAGTTGTTGTTGTTTATTGGAGTTTTTGTTGTTGTTTATTGGAGTTGTTGTTGTTGTTTATTGGAGTTGTTGTTGTTTATTGGAGTTTTTGTTGTTGTTTATTGGAGTTTTTGTTTTTGTTTATTGGAGTTGTTGTTGTTGTTTATTGGAGTTGTTGTTGTTTATTGGAGTTTTTGTTGTTGTTTATTGGAGATTTTGTTGTTGTTTATTGGAGTTTTTGTTGTTGTTTATTGGAGTTGTTGTTGTTGTTTATTGGAGTTGTTGTTGTTATTGTTTTGTGTTGTTGTTTATTGGAGTTTTTGTTGTTTTTTATTGGAGTTTTTGTTGTTGTTTATTGGAGTTGTTGTTGTTTATTGGAGTTTTTGTTTTTGTTTTTTTTTAGTTTTCGTTGTTGTTTATTGGGGATTTTTGTTGCTTTTTGGGGGGAAGGGTGGGTTGTTGTTGTTTTTTTTGAGGTTGTTGTTGGGACGCACTCAAAGAGCTGTATGGATTTGAAATTTTTAAAAACAAATTGAGAGCAGTCTGTCCTTGGATCCACTTTTATATTTTGTGAAGTGGTAAGCCCCCCCACCCCCCCCCCCCAACAAAAACAGTGTTGTACACCACAAAAAGGTGCTCCATCGCAAACGTTTGTCTATTTATAATTTAATAATAAATAATAAAGTTCATTTGAAAAATCACGCTTCATCCCCAAAGGCTCGAAGCGCGGTACAAAAACAAAGCTGGGAGATTAATAACTAGCTGAAAAAGATGGTAGACAAATTCACCCCAGAAGGTGTTTGCGAAATAGATGAGTTTTTAAATTTACATGGTTTAGATAATATATTTTTTTTCATTTAGTTTTGGTTGGCTGACCAATGGGTCCGGTCCTCCTTGTGGTAGATCGTAATCCTCATTGGTTCCTTTATGTGAGTCACTTAGCATCTCTTTAAAGTGCACTGCTCAACCATCTTATAGCATAGTGCTCTCTCTGATCAGTTTTCTAGCTACACTTTCACACATATGTCCCCTTGCTTAAGGATGTGCCCATATATCTAGTAGACTTTTGCTATCTGTGATCAATTCTCCATCCATGAATGTACCAAAAGTTTGTAAGCTGAATTCTTCATTTAAACTAAAATAAACTACTACAAATGTCATCCGAATAGCATTAGTCAAAATGGACCCCGGATACGCAGCGCCGCCATTCGCACCCGGGTACCATAAAGCTCAATGCTATTTGTTTGACCCACAAGTAGACTTTGTTTGACCCACAAGTAGACTTTGTTTGACCCACAAGTAGATAAGAAGTTTTTAAAATCATTCTATTGATATTTTAATGGGGACAAGTCCCCATGTGGTAGTTTATTTTAGTAAAACTGAAGAATTAACATGTCAACTTTCTCGATATCACCCTAATACTAATAATGCTTTATTCACATCTGATCGCAGTATTCTTGGACAGAACGTTTTATACTTAGATTTCAAGCAAAAAGCACAAGTCTCGTATTAAACGTGGATCTTGTCACTCACGATTATAGACAGAATAGTTAGAAACTAAACATCTTACGTGGTCATAGGGGAAATTATAGTAGTGAAAAAGTCCATTTTGATGACTATGGACGACATCTATATTGCAGAAATGAAAATAAGGAGTCTTAAAACTCAGGTGAAAACTGCCCCCAAGTAAGAATTATTTAAGAAAAGAATATGTTGTAAAGAGTGGGAATTGTTCTGGTTCTGTTAGGGTACGTTGCTGCATCCATATACTGGTTGGGGAAGCGATGTTGGAATCCTAACGGCTCCTTGCAGATGCCAGGGCAGCCTTGAAGCTTTCGATAGATGTCGAGTTCACGGCGATATTGTCCAGGGGCTTCCAAGCGATTATTGTGCGTGGGAAGAATGATTGTTTATGTTGCACTGTGTAACTGCGTGGCATTGTTAAACAGGAAAACAAACTATACATCTTAGCTCACCTGAATATATCACCAGGTTTACCTCATAATATGATTCATTTTCATTTTGTTTAAAATTATACATATCTCTTTTTAAACTTTCCTTTCTATTCAATTACAATATGGGAGAAAACAATGCGCCAATCAAATCAGAATAGTATTGATTTTTAAAATTTATTTTAAACTGTTGCCTGGATTCTAATTATTCGCTCCAAATAGATCGTAAACTAGTTTTTAAATGTTGAAGGTAGAAACATGAGAGATTGCCTTTTTTTTAAACTATTAAAACTTTGTAGTGGGTAAGAAACTTCTTCTTCTTCTATATATTAAGGGCCCACGATCAATTTATTTATCATTATGGCTCCTATGAATCTAGATGGGATTTGCAATGTTTCTGTGCCTGGTTGTTTATGAGAATATCTCACTGGTTACAATGGTAACTTCCAACAGATCATGCACATAAAGAGAATTGATAAGTGAAAGAACAAAAAATTCAGTAGGAAATGATAATAAACCTCAGTATCAGGGATTTTAAAAGAAAGGGTTGATGACAACAAAATTAAATCTTAGTTTTAAATGTTAAACGAAATGTTTAAGACAATAAATCAGTATCATACCATTTACCCTTTTTGCATTTTCTCGCGGGGGGCCGGGTAGGGTGGGGGGGAGTATTTGACCTAGTAGTATTTGAACTAATTTTAAAAGTAGCTAGGACGAAACGGTTGCCTGGGAGCAGCTTTCCAGGGGCTGCATACCAAGAATCATCGGCCTGAGACTTCTACCTCAGCGTTTCGCCTAATATCTATTAACGGCAACTTGTAATAATGATCCCTAACCTGTCTCTTCCTTTTCCTCCAAATGTGAAAACTGCACAGCTGGCAGTCCTGTAGGAGCTGTTTATTCCGGCAGGTATCATGCATGCCTTTGTCTGCCAACGCGGTACACGCAATGGTGGTCTTGTTCCTCAGGTTAACGTTGAGGGGGTCTGGTGGCCAACGCTTCCAAATCGGCAAGTCACCTCACACTTGTCGACCGGAATCCAGGGGAAGATCATAAACTTCTAAACTACCCGGCCAAGTTTCGTTTTTACAACAACAACAAAACAAAAAACGCAAAGAAATTACGTTTATGGTGGGGAGCCTGTTTGATTTTAGTTTTAACGCAAGAAAAAGAAAAAAAAAGAAACGTATTATTCATATTTAGCTGTGACTCCAAGAACAGCGTGGGAAGAGGCCGGGGGGGGGGGGAGAGAACGTGTCTTTTTTTCTTTCAAATCTATATTGGTTTAACGAGGGGATGGGGGTCGGAGGTTCGGAGCAGTTGAGGGTTTAGCTAAGTCCCGGCAATAAAATCAATCGACTGATAGACGATTAGGGGTTGAGACTTTCGGTAGAGAAATCTTGATGTCCATCTTATGACACTCTTGTAGACGTCAGTCTGGGGCTTTACAATGTTTTCAGTAACAAACGAAAAGAGGAAGAACAGTTTGTTTTGTTTTTTTTAATCCATTACAACAAGAGCTAGCTGCATTCCATAGCATCTAGATTCAGCGAAGTGCCTCTTATATTAAGACTTAAATCTGAATTTCGGAGCAGCAAACAATATAATTTCCGTGGAAGTAAATTAAAGATTGCTTTATTCTGACATAGTATTAAGAATGTTCATTGTTTTAAAATTACTTTAATTTTATTTATTTACTAGTTAATGAGGGGACGGGGTCTGAACTATTCACTAGGGACACGCATCTTGTCTTGACCGGCTGGACAAGTAATCCGGGCACTCTATCTGGCCTATACCGGCTGGACACAGTAATCCTGGACACACGTATCTTCTCTGGACTGGCTGGACACAGTGAAACGGTGGATTCGATCTGGGCCGAGGCCACAAATGTCAATCCTTGCCCAGATGGATGTGTGTTCACGTTACTTCCTCCACTGGTTTTCTTGTTTTTTTTTTGAAAATTGATAATCCCTCTTCGTATGGCATTTTCTATAACTGACATGCATTATGAAATTGATTGCCAATTGTGTGATTTTAGTGGCTTAACACAATGGTAGATCGGGTCAATTTTTATATGCGATACATGCAAGATATTTTGGCTGGCTAACTGAAAGTTAACTAGTTTTTGCAATTCAAAGGTTTTGTTTTAAGGTATATAGTTTCAAATATTGCGCACCGTAAAGAACATTATAACTTAACATTGGTTCAAGACAAAGATTTAAAAACATGATGAACTAACTTAACACGGTGGTATCGCCTAAATAAAAAAACATTAAATCAAGACAAATGAATGGAGAGTTCTGGTGACAAAAAGGTGACTAAAATATATAGTCATGAACGAGATAAAACTCAACTTACTTCATTGGGTGACAGGAGGGTTTGTTGTCACATCGCATTTATTTTAATGATCATAAAAGAGGCGAAAACATAGGTTGAATGCACAACTGCGAGTTACCTGTGCATGCCCAACTACAATTTACCTGTTCTTGTACTTGTACAACTATGAGAAATCTATGCATGCACAACTACGAGACATAAGGCTTACATAACTGCGAAGTATCTGCTCATGCACAACTAAAAGTAAACTGGGAATGTACAACCACACGTTATCTGTGCATGTACAACTACGAGGTATCTGTGTATGCACAACTATGACCTATCTGTGCATGCACAACTACGAGGTATATGTGAATGCACAACTACGGGGTACCTGGATCAGGCAAGTCCTAAATCACCGAGGGTTTCAGGCCCAACAGCTACCCACACCTGGTTTAGCCGGCTAGTGGAAGCCGTTGTCCAGTTTATTGCCGCTGTTGCATTCTAATGGCTTGTGGGATGCACAGGTGACAGTTGAGTGACATGAAGGGGTCACGGCAGACGAACTAATCATAGGAGCACAACGCTTTGCCCCATCAGGGGTACTACCTCTTCCTGTACACCCCATTGTAAAAAGGAAATATACGTATCTAATACAAAAATTCCAGCCAGAGTCTTTAAGTATATTTTCCACACGAATGACTATTTCCTACAACTAGTTTTTGTTACAATTAAGAATTCCTTCCTTTTGTGTACTTGTTGTTATTATACCGCCATCTTGTCGTAGCCGGAATTTACCATTTGTATAACTATAATTGGGATTCTGTTAACGAATTGTTAATGAAAGGAAAAATACATATGTGAACCAAAAATCCATATCCTGTCCAGAGTCTTAAGCATATTTACTACAAAAGGGATTATTTCCTACAATAATAAGTTTTTGTTGAAATCCATATTTCCTTCCTTTTGAGTTTGAGCTCTTCCTGTTCTGTTTTTTTCTGCCATTATATTGCAGACGGAAGCTATTATAATTTAGCTTTGGCCTACTTTTTACTTTGAAATAAAAACTGCCAACCTTTATTTCATCTTAAAACATTGTAAACAAAAATGCATCGTTCATTACGCGGTTTTTAAAGTGACAGGTTGCCATTTGTAAATATTTAGTACTTTTTTTTTAGAAATTATTTTTAAACAAAACAAATGTATTTAATAAAGAGCGAGATAAAGGAATATACATGAACTTAGACTAAACAAATTGTGGGTATCTTTTTAAAAGATAGTAAATTGAGCACATATTAAGCCAACCCAATATAATATCTAACAGATCAAGAGCATAAGTATGTTGAATATTTGTTTCAAACTACTCACATTATTTTTTGTACAATAAAATCTTTTTCGAAAAATCCTGCTGAATCGACCGGATGTTATCTACCCTCAACGTCACATCCGGCAACAGTTATAAATTATTTAAAATTTGAAATTAGCTAATATTGGCTTAAAATAGTTTCTGTTTTTTTCCTAAAAGCTTTGTAAGTAAGTCAAGGGCTTGGCGGATGAGACTTATTTGGAGAGACAGCACTGTAACGTCATTTGCATGTTTTGTTAAGTTGCTGTTTTGGATTCACTACCCTTATTTTGTTGTTAATAGACTTACATTTTCATTAAAATGAGATGGCAAATTTTTATTGTCTGATTAATTATAATGTTAAAATTTCATGGGTTTGCTTATTATCATACTTTTTTGGTCCTCCATATTTGAAACGAGACAATGATTATGAAAGACAGGCACTGATTCATTTTATGGATATTATTTTCGGTGGAACTTGATATAAAGTGTGTAAAAATGTATTCCATGAAACTGTAAGTTGGCTTTTCATTATTTTTTTATTTTTAAATTATTTTTTACCATTTTTTTGGTTTTTGTTCATTTTCCTAGTTTTCAGTGTCAAAACCCTGTTTCCGATAGAGTCAAAACCCATGGTCAAACCAAGGTTAGGGATACATTTAGGTTTCATGTTAGGTTTAGGGATACTTTTAGGACATTTTTTCATTATGTTTTAACGTTTTATTCCAAATTTTAGCAAACATGAGTTATTTTATTTTTCCACGGCCGCCATCTTTGTTGCCGCGACTCGTGAACACGTAAAAGTTCGCGGGTCGGGCTACCAAGATGGCAGCCATGGTAAAAAATGCGGTGCTATCTCTCCAAATTAACCATAATGTTTTAGGCCTGGATCAAATCCCAATTTAGTACACCCGAAGATTTCAAATACAATGTATATATTTTAAAAAAAATATTTACAAGTTCTCACTTGGCGTCCCCCATGCCAGTAGGGTCAAGAATGATTTCCATGTTTGCCTGAAGTAAGTACAGCCTCTTACCATAACTCTACCCTTCAACCGTATTAAAACTTACGATGCAAAAAAAAATAGGTTATGTCTATTTTTTTCACTGGTCTGATAAGAATTACATAGGCTGCATAATGCTTTTTATTTTCACACCTTCACTTCTCAAATCCTTGTCCATGTCCAGTACACTGTTGTCTTTCATCTGATCTGCGCTGGACTGGTTGGTCCTTCGGAAATTTTCGAGTAAAATTGTTTCTGAGGGCGAATTTCATGAGATTGTTGATTTAGTTGAAGGATCTTCGATTGCTCTTTTACGTCACCATTCTTATCATAATACATATTTCTAAATATTTCCTACATTAAAATAAATTCTGACTTAATTGAGACGCTAAAACTAGAATAATAATAATAATTAAAAAAGCAATTTTATAAATTTAAGAAACAATCCTAATTATATTATGCAATAAATATAATAATTACGAATATATTTATCAAGTTATTAATCATTTTTTTTTTTGTGTTCAAATATGTGGCAGCTGAGATCTGCTGAACCAATCTGTTCGCTCTGGAAATGCAGAGATTACCTGGCCTCCTCTCGGGTATCGCTCTGATCTTTCTTATCGAAAACACTGGTAAGATTGATTGAATTCAAATTTTTTAAAATTTTGTGGAATTATAAATACTCAGTGATATTGCTTTTTAAAAATATTTTCTCATGCCATCAAGTGTTTTGTTCACAACGCTCTATATATACTCATCTCTAAAATGATAAGACTTAATGATTAACCATGTATTTCCCTCAATAACAGCGCACCTTAAAGGTTGTGCCAACCTTAGGACACAAAACTTCATAAACTTTCTTAAGACGTTATTTCCGTCGACCGCTTTCTGTGGCAACACGGACGTTTTTTCTTTATGTCTAACTTTTATATGTTTACATACAAAAATGAATTGAGGAAGAATTTCCCAATAACAATCTGCATTTAGTGGATTATCAAATTTATAAAAAATATTCGATTAACCTGTGTTAAGACTGTTATTTAAATTAATAATAAATTTAATATTTGATATTCTAGATAAAAATGTATTTGCGCGTCTCTTTGCTTAATTTTCAAAAAACTAAATGAATTTCCAAGCAATCATAATTATTGAAGATGCCACAAGTCTTCTCTAATTGCAGCAAGTTTTATATAATTTACATTATAATTGGGACAAATGAAAACCAAATCTTAAATAAAACTAAATATTTGTATTATTATTTATAGGATATACCAACGCATGGAATACTGCCTCTAACAGAGCATTCTTGGATCCTATTGACTACAGCCTGGGGAAAAAAAGTTGTAGCGACGGCTACGTCCACCGCATTGACAATTTTATTGTTACTGGTTTCGTCAACGTAACCGGGTATACTCTGCCGAAAGTTCCAGCTAAGATTGTCATCTGGGGCCACTTTGTAGTTGTGAATTTTCTTGCCTGGTATCCGGTAGGCAAAATTTTAATTTGTGTATGTTTTTTGTCCCTTTTGCTCTGTCCCATAATACGCTTCATTCTCATTTCCTAATCAATATTCCCTATATTGTCATTTCAATTATATAAATCCATTAGATTTTAACGAAAAACACTTCGTTGTTGGTGTTAAACTTTACCCACGTCCCCAGCTGTACCTGGTGGTCAAGGGCTACACAAGCGTGACAATGGCTCATTTTCTATGTCATTAGATGCCAAAGCAAATAAGACGACAAAGCGTGTAAGACGGTAAAGCGTGTAAGACGACAACGCGTGTAAGATGGCAAAGCGTGTAAGACGACAAAGCGTGTAAGACGACAAAGCGTGTAAGACGACAAAACGTGTAAGATGATAAAGCGTGTAAGAGGATAAAGCGTGTAAGATGATAAAGCGTGTAAGATTATAAAGCGTGTAAGATGATAAAGCGTGTAAGATGATAAAGCGTGTAAGATGATAAAGCGTGTAAGATGATAAAGCGTGTAAGATTACAAAACGCGTAAGACGACAAAGCGTGTAAGATGGCAAAGCGTGTAAGATTACACATTTTGTAAGACGACAAAGAATGTAAGACGTTAAAGCGTGTAAGACAAAAAGCGTGTGAAACAGCGAAGCTTGAACGATTAAAAATCGTGTAAGACGGCATCTACTACTGAACTGATAAAGTATTGAACTGAAGTCAGATACTTCTAGTGTTTATTCAGAAAGAGTAGAATTGTCTTTCATGGCATCTTTTTTTTAATAACAAACCGATTCAGTTAAAACTGAAAACTTTGAGCGGCTCCCAGTGTATAGTATTTGAATTGAATATAAAATAGTTATCATGTCAGATTATGTTCACCAGAGAACATTTATGTATATATAACTATGTCATGTAAATAAAAAAGTGTCTATTAATACTGTACGATTCTTCAAATAAAGATTGTATCTTTAGTATAGATTTTTTATGACAACTTTGGCTATAGAAAATGTATACTTTTAAAAATTGCGAAAAATTAATAAAGTAACACTGTTAATCCGTAAAAAACATAAATGAAGCCGAAACATTGGGCTGGCGACTTGCTTGACTGCCTGGATAGAAGGGCAACAAGACATCAGGCTGGTGTCACGGGTGACTGCCCCTGTAGAAGAACGTCAAGAAATTGGGCTGGCGACATGGGTTACTGCCCCGGAAATATGGGGGGGGGGGTCAAGGCATAATACTAGCGTCATGGGTAACTGCCTCGGTAGTAGGGCACCAAGTCATTGTGCTGGCGACAAGGGTAACTGCCGCGGCTGTAGGCAGGGACAAGGCATAAGACTGGCGTCATGGGTGATTGCCCCTGAAGAAGTGCGCCTATACGTTTGCCGGTGGCATGGGAGGCTGCCCCAGAAAAAGGGCACCAAGATATTATGCTGGGGACATTGTTGACTGCCCCCGTAGAAGGGCGACAATATATCGGGCTGTGACAAGACAATCATGTTTTTGTCATTTTCAGGAGTTGCCATTACTTTTAGTTTTATTTTTGAAAATTTTCTATTTTAGGTTCTATACCTTGAACGCTGTCAAAAGTTAGTTGTTCGTCCATCAAGACCGACTAGGACCATCTTATCATGCGATTTTTTTTTTTGGGGGGGGGGGGGGGCGTCACCGTGAGTTTGTAGATGGCCTGCTAATCCGATCCGTGCTCGGAAAAGTCTCTGGCACGGCGAGCAAGGGATCGTTGCTGTAGTCGGTAGTATAAGTTGCTTTTTCAAGCTAGAGTGCGTGTCTCAGCTATTGCTACCCTTATGGCTTTATGAGATTCAGCCCCCTTCTTGACAGCTGATCTCCACCTGACTGTCATGTGCAGTCTAAATCCATTTAATAGGTTTGATTCTGAAAGCGTTTTGTGCCGCTTTCAGTGTGTCTTTGTAACGCATTTTTCACCTCTTGTGAGCGCTTGCCTATTGTGAGTTCACCGAAGAATAGCTGTTTAGGGAACCAGTTGTCTTCCATACGGGCAACGTGTCCTATTCAACTGAGTTGAGACTGTATCAGGGCGGTGAAGATGCTAGGTAGGTTCGCTCTAGCGAGGACCTCTGAGTCTTGCCAACTTATGCCAAGGAGTTTCCTGAGGATTGTTTCGTGAAAGGGGTTTAATGTCTTGGCGTGACGCTGGTAGGCTATCCACATTTCACATCCGTAGAGCAATGTCGAGAGGACAGCTGTGCTATAGACCTTCATCTTCGTTTCTTGTCTGACACCTCTCCTCTCCCGTACAGTGCTGCGGTGTCTTCCGAATATTGCACTAGCTTTTGTGAATGTGGCATTCATTTCGTCATCCATGTCGACAGTTCTGTAGAGAGTGCTGGCCAAGTAAGTAAATTTATCCACCGCGTTTAGGCGCTGTCCGCTGATGGTAATGCTGGGTTCAACGTATGACCTACCAGGAGCTGGCCTCAGAGAAGATATGCACGCTTTGTTGCATGGTGGCTTCAGAGGCATCATTGATGGCACAATCGTCCGCAAACTGAAGCTCGTTGATGATGTATGTGGGATCTTATTTTTAGCTTGAAGCCTCCTAAGATTGAAGCTTGATCCATCTGTGCGGAAACGCATTGGTATTTCCTAGATTGATACATTGAGCGCATCAGACAGCATTGCAGAATACATAATACTGAAGAGTGTGGGAGCCATGACACACCTCTGATTCACACCATTTGTGACGGGGAAGGCTTAAGATGACGACTGTTGTCCTGCAAATGGGTCCCCATGTCATCATGCAGCTGAAAGGTGATGTTGGTAAACTTGTTTGGGCATCCATATGTCTTCATGATTCTCCACAGGCTACCTCAATTGACCCTGTCAAAAGCTGTATTTAGGTCGATAAATATGGAATATAGGTCTGTATTCTGCTCCTGACATTTCTATACTAGCTGCCAGGCAGCAAACACCATAGAGATAGATCCGCGTTCTTTGATGAAACCGCATTAAGTTTCGGGTTGGAGACCGAGATCCTGATGTGCATTTAGGCGGTTCAGAGGAGCTTGGGCCACGATCTTGCCCATTATGGACAGCAGTGAAATTCCGAGGTGATTGTCGCAGGCCTGGCGGTTTCCTTTGTGTTTGTGCAGGTGGATAATTGAGGCATATTTGAGTTCCTGTGATACAGTTTCCGTCTGCCAGATGATCCGGAATAGACGCAATAGCTTATCCGTCAGCGCCGGTCCAACATCTTTGTAAATTTCGGCAGGTATCATGTCCGAGTCAGGTAATTTGCCACTGGACATTTGTCGGATGTATATCTGTATCTCGACCAACGTTGGGACAACGTCCTGTTACTTTTTAATCGGGACTTCATCATTAATGATTGAAGGCGTATTCAGCACACTATGAAAGTGGTCCGTCCATCTTTCCAAGATCTTCTCCTTGTCTGTGATGATTGTCGTCACTAAGGAGAGGGGAAGAGCCTGAGGTGTCAGCTCCATAGATTTCTATCAGGCCACTGTAGAAGTAGTTCATGTCTTCCTTGTTAGGAACAACAACCAAAACTAACACGTCATTTCCCCTTACCCAAATACGTCATAACAATCTCACACAATAGATACAGCTACACATATAATCGCTAACTTACATCTTTTACGTACCAAACATAACAATAATAATCTACACATAACAACAGTGATTCTCATACCCTTAAAAAGTGTGGTCTACGCAGTTTCCACGTCCTGTTTGTCCAGTGCTTTGTTATCAAGGCGTTCATCCAGGTTGTCAACAAAGATTTGTCTCACTTTAGGGATCTTTAGCTTACTGATGTTGAGGCGTTTCTGGGCTTTGGTGGCCTGAGTTCGTCTCATAGGTTGGATGTGTATTTTCATCTTTGAGAGATGAGGCGGTGGTCCGTCCAGTATTTGCCGCACATGGTCATAGTTACTCTCAAGTTCTGTCGGTTCCTATGTCTGACGATGACATAATCTATTAGGTGCTAGTGTTTTAAAAGTGCGTGCATCCAGAAGGTCCTGTTGCGTGTAGGGAGGCTGATGGGGGTGTTTGTTATTAAAAGGCCGTGTTCATTAAAAGTCTGAAGTAGCAGTAGTCCATGGCTGTTGCTCTTTCAAACACCATACTTTCCCATCAATCCCCCCCCCCAGGAGGTGTAGTCACCGCCGACAAGTGCATTGAAATCTCCAAGAATGATGAGTTTGTCAGCAATCTGTATGGAGGAGCTGACAGTGTTTAGATCTTCATAGAAATTATCTGGGGTCTCTTCTTAGTGTTTGTCATGGTGGGTGCAAAGCACTGCCTGAAGCGGCAACTCTTTTTCCATGACAGAGGGGAAGTTTCATCGTCATGAGACGGTCATTCATACCTTTTGGAGAGCTGGAGAGCTTGCTCGCAAGAGAAGTTTTGATAGCAAATCCAACTCTAGCTACTCGCAGTTAGTACAAATGTAATCATACAATGTCCATAGTTAGTCCAGAAGTTACCCTAGGCTGGGGTACAGCGCTATATAAGACAACAAATAATAATAATAATAGTAATACAGAAGTTATAATACACTGAATACAGGTGATCATTCGACTCATGTCAGATCATTCAAATTGGAACTTGTGTTTCAATAGCCTAACAACTAATTTGTAATGTGAAGAAACTGACACACTGTATGTATATTCATGTTGTCAACTGATTATAAATATTCTTATATTCTAAAGAAGTTTAAATAAAATTATTATTATTTAATTTGAACAGTAGAGATTTTTGAGTATTTACATTTATGATCAAATTCTTTTAGCTTATCAAGTTTGATCTGTTGGAAGAAACATGCACTGATGTTCAACAAGTCCCCTTGGATAAATGCAACTGTAAATATGAGTCGGCCATTATCATACGTGTCAAGTCTGGGTTGCGTAAGCGACCGCGTCCTCGAAGAAATTCGGGGGCGTCCACATGGGGTTTTGCCTCTACGCGGCGTGGCGGACTAGTAGGGGGGACTTGTCCACCCGAAGCTAAAAAACCCCGGCCAAACGCATGACTCCCAACGCAACGGGAGCTGCCACTAACATGATTACTAGTTGCTGTTAATGGGTATGAGGCTTGGGTGGCCCTCAAAACCCATGCCGATGATTTTAACTACGCGGCCGTGAGAAAGCCGCCCCTAGGCAACCGTTTCGTCCCGCCACTACCAACGTCCCGACCGAAAGACTCCCTGGGCGGTGGGGGTTGGTAACGCAACACCAAACCACCGGAGTGGAAGCAAAGCCGTCCTGACCCACAGAGAGTTAACTGCGGACGCTTTAAACGCAGCGTCCTCGGTCGACCGGGCCTCCTCTAGGTCAAGGGGGAGGTTCCCGGCGCCCTCCCGCATGGGCTGGAGTCGGGTTAAGTCCTTCAGTGCTCTGGTTTGTGTGGGGGAGCGCCGGGGGGGGGGGCATTAAGAGCTCACGCTCGACGGCCCACCGATTCCATCTCTCTTATGCGACATACGTGTCAAGTGTAACTTCACGGCTGATATTGAACAAAGCAATAAACGGTTTCGATTGAGTTTTAGAACTAATAATCAAACACTTTATGGCACTGGTGGTTCTCCTTATAGTGCTTATAGGAATATGACCAAGGTGTACGGTAAGTAGACATATTTGAACGTGTTTTGAAAATGTTTTTAAAACGCATGTATTAATTTTGAATATGTTTTAGTCTATATAAATTATAAAACAGCACTACACAAAGGTTATAACGGGCATGTTTTATCAGCACGCTAATGTATTACATTAAAGTTTAGACCACATGCGCCAGTCACGTGTGTAAACTCAACATCTTATATGTGAGATTTATGTGGCGCCTTTTTCGTATTCGATGGCAGGACAACAACAAAAAAAAACAGCCTAACACAGGTTCAGGAACTTCCTAAAATATTCAACATGCTTTTTTACTCTTAGTAAGTGTCGCCAAGACTGTTTAGGCTTGTCAAGAGAATAGAGGAAGGCCGTATTCCAAAGTACATGCTGTTTGGGAGAATCGCTTAAGGATTCAAAACAGATTGGGCGTTGATATCAAGGCTTGCAAAAGAAACATTTAAGAAGTCAATATTTAAATAGGCGAGTGCGACAAGTAGTGTAATGAATGAGTCAAACAGGCAGAAGATGTGCAAAATTGTTCCGCTTCGGAAAATGCTAATACAGACTGTCCTTAAAGGACCAGTTCAATTAGCGATTCAAAGATTTGTGGAAAAAAGCTACTCCATCGTTTTTTATAAAGACGGTAACTATCGTATACAAGGATTACCCCGTTGTACCTAGGTGCCCAAATTTTGCCGAATGTCAAATTGTTGATGTTAATTTATAATTTGTGTAAGGCTAATATCCTCTCCACACAGCTTTTCTTGGTGTATAAATCATTTCTCTAAAAGTTTGCTTCGCTTTTGTTATTCAAATGTGTATGCAAGGGCCTTGAACAGACCAGTATTTCTTGCACTGCTAACACATATATCGGCTTCTTTAGATTGAGCTTGAAAATATACAGCGAGCAAGTAGGCCAATAATTGGTCTCATCAGTTTCTATTAAAAAATCCTTGATTTTATTCTGATTTTGACTCTGTAAAGCATTGACGATATAAGGAGCATCCCAGTTGTTAAAAAAATCGTCGCAACACTCGCTTGTATAAATGTACATCTTCTAAAACTTAAATCTTGCTCAAAAATACTATTTAAGCGATATTTGCATTAGAGGTTGGGCTGGCATCATGTTTGGAGGTAAGCCCAAATGTAATACAAATAGTTTCTTATATGGTTTAGCCATCAACTTTGTTGAACATACAAAAATAGCATTTAAATCAGTCAGCAGAGAGATGGCATTCCTACAGGACACAGGACAGACTGATATCTACTAAGTTTTTCGGAACATGAAAGTAATGTCGAAACTCAGATAAACAGTTAATTGTAAACTTCTTATTCACAGATGACTTACGACCCAAATGTAAGCTCAGAATTAAAAATGCGTAAAATAGTTGACCTCTTCGATAGTGCTAAGACATTCGAGTACTACAGACTCGTCATCAATGTAAAATAAGACAGACATAATGCACCGAACAGGTTCGGAAAATATAATACTAAATATAACAATTCAGGAAAAGTACAGAAACTCCAAGCAGTGGAAAAATTAACATATTTATGTACCATCTTCTCACGGTCGGTAACATTGGATGATAAGGTAAACAAGATAATTTCCAAGTTCAATATCGTATTCACAAAACTAAACTGGAGCGCCTGGGAGCAAGGGTTCTCATTCTTCCACGAAGCTGAAGGTAAATAACAAAAGTGTAATTAACGACTTTCCTATACGTGTGAGAGACTTTGACCGTGTAAAGCAGACAAGCTCGTTGACTAAACCCTTTCCGCCTATCCTAAATTAAGCAAACGTCTTGACATAATTATGTTTGCAAGACGAAAGCCTTATAAATAAAGCCCTAAAAATTGGATGGCTTTAGCAGTATCCAGGCAGTCTTATATTCAGGACCGTTCCTTCAACCTTATCAATTCTATAACTTGAATCTTTTCGCTTTTAAAATGTTTAATAAAAAGACTTCTTTATTTTTAGGCGATACTTCTTGTACACCTACAAAGAGATCTTCATCAAACGGGGGTAACTAAAGTTATTTAAATAAACCTCGTCAGATTTTTATGTCACTTTCTCTTTTTATTATTCCATTAATTTTCTTTAAATTAAAAGGATATTTCAATTTACCACAACAACACCCCACACCCCCCCCCCCCAAATTTTTTCTATGGACATTTGTTAGTGAGTTTCAATATTTCAGTAAGTAAATTATTTGATTTTTGACCCAATAAGGGATAAGAGGTCTTTAAAACATTTTATTGGTTTCTTGTCAGGAGCGAGTCCCCATGGCGGCAACAAAGGAATGCCTGGTAGGTATTTTATGTCACGTTAATAAGCACAATGGAGTTAAGAGACTTTTACTAAGAGATATAACATATACCATTGTTCATTTGGCTACATGGCTAAAAAAATACACACAAATTGATTTCACATTTCTAAATTTGATGCCACTTTTTATTATAATTTTTAAAAAAAAATTGCTGGGGCCCGAATCATGACATTAATGTTAACATATATTATTCAAATTCCTTGACATCATTAAGAAAATATTTGACAAAGTGGATATTTGAGTACACGAGATCCTATAGAGAAATGTGGTGGTAGAACAAGGAGCTACAAGATAAACTCTGAAAAAATGTTTAATGATTACAATGTGCATTAGAGTTTTATTAAATAAATGTCACACAATGCTGCAGTATTGCTTAATATAAAAAAACAACACTTTACAGATTAGCCAGAGTGGTCACACAAAGGTTACAGTTGTATTTAGGGTCAGAGGTCAATGGTCACACAAAAGTTACAGTTGTAGTTGGGGTCAGAGGTCAATGTTCACACAAAAGTTACAGCTGTAGTTGGGGTCAGAGGTAGAAGGTCACACAAAATTTACAGCTGTAGTCGGGTGTAGAGACTCTGTTTAACAAATGGGAACGCTGTTACTGCCCTTTTTCATTGTTGGTTTTCATAAATACATATTTATTTTGGGGTTAGGGAACTTGGTTGTGGTTTCTTACTTCGTGATTTTTTCCCCTGGACTCCTCCTTATTTCTAGTAAGATATTTCCATGGTAAACATTCAGCTATTCTATTCTATTGATAATTAAAATCCTCATCAATTTATCATTGAAAATTGAACACTAATGTATTTACATTTCCTTTTAATGTCTTAACAGGTCTCATCTTTCTGGTCACGGCTTTGGTCTGCACTGTTACATCAATGCTTTCACGTGGTCAATGAACACGTCGATGGTACAGCTGGATGTTGAGAGCAGCTTGGATCAAGAGAAAAATGTGATTCCTTGTGGAGTACAATTCATCAGATTATGCAATAGATCAACATTCGAAAATAATTTAACCCATAATATAATTAAGAAAACACCATCTGGAAATGGGAGCATAATAAAAGAAAAATCAATTAATACCCCTGGTTGGAAATTAAACAATACATTAACCATTATCATAAGAAACTTCTTGATTAAAGAGAGCAGCAGTGTAAATACATTTTTTTATTTCGATTAGATATTTAAATTTTATTTAAAATGATCACAAATACCAATAAAATACCTCTAATCAATTAATGGTGGTATGAAATGTGTTAGAACAAATAAACTAAATCGTCAAGACGTTCTGAAATTGGGTTTTTCTTTTGATGTTTTTTATTTTATTTTTTGAAGATGGTGGGGGGTGAGGAGGGTTAAATTTGACATTATTGAACAAATTAAGAGCAATCTTTAATTAAACCCTCTTTCTTGTCTTGAGCAGTGGTAAGCCTCGCAATGCAACCACCCCAATCTTTGCACACGCCCATGAACTTCAGTAACTCTCGTACGTCCTCAATCCTTTGTACAATGTTTAATACATTTTGTAGAATCAACTTATACATACGTGTCATCAAGGGCTGTCGACCCCCATTTCGTCGTTCCAAGATCCAACACTTGTTCTGTTTTCAAACAGGGGTCACGGTTGTAACCTTTACATTTATTGTTAGTCTAGTTATGTCATAATGATACTGAAATTTAAAAGGCGATCCGAAAGATTATGTAAAGTTCAACTTCTCCCCATCCCCCCCCCCACACACCCTAATGTTTCCTTCCAGATGATAAAGGTTACATTTGCCAAGTTTGGTCAAGGGCCATCAGTCCATATAGAAACGTAAGGGGAACCTACAAATCCTACAATACATTCATGTTCACTTTTATTTATAAACTAGTACTAGCCAATATACCCGGCGTTGTTTGGGATGGCAGTCAGAGAAAAAAAAACTTCAACGCAATTTAGTTAAAATCGAGAAGGATCCTATAGAAAACAACTCGCTATATTAAATACAATTAACAATTTAATTTTTTCTCATTTATAATAACTTTAGTTAACATTTTGTTCCACGATAGGATCCTGTTCCCCCAATGTGATCCAATGTCATTGGAATCCAGTTTCCCATTGGTATAATGTTCCTTGGTGGGATCATGTTACGTCTAGGATCATGTTCCTCAATGACATTTTGAAGTGATCTTTTAACTACTTTGGCCAAGATCCGTCAATACACATAGAAAAGTACAATGTAATCTAAGCCCTCAACTTCATTTATGCATATTGCTTGGGCAATAATAATGAACATTTAATTTGTAAATTTCTAGAATTTTGAAAAATTATCTTTAATTCTTGTCTTGCGCAATATTTCGAATGTGTTTTTACACATGTCCACAAGTCGCCGTACATTCTCAGCTAGGTACGCCAACTGTCTACGTGTACAAACAATGGCGTAGAAAACATTGCGGCTCGTAAAAAAGGAAACCGTCCCTTGACTGAAAACTACCCATAGGGTTGGTAATTTGTTGAGTCTAGAGGACGAAGGATCACATTTTGCAACGTCTGCTTACTTATCGCTTTTCCTCAATGTCTAAGAGGACCTTCACTCTGTCATATAAGGCATTCTAAAGCAGGAAACGCTTATAAATCTTGCTGACTTCAATGCTCGAGTTGATAGCAACCACATCGCTTGTCAAGGGACTCAAGGAAAGTATGGATTGGGCCAGAGCAACAACAACTGTCTTCTCTACATGTGTAGAACATGAACTGCTTATTGCTAACACGATCTTTCGCCTTCCGACGTGTAATCGAAGCACCCTCGTTAGAAACATTGGCATCTCATTGACATTATTGACAATGTCATCAACAGGAGGAAGGGCAGTCAAGGTGTGCATGTAAACAAGTCTGTGTGTTGTGCAGACTGCTTGACAGATAATGTAGCCAAGTCTATGTGTTGTGCAGACTGCTGGACAGATAATGTAGCCAAGTCTATGTGTTGTGCACACTGCTGGACAGATAATGTAGCCAAGTCTATGTGTTGTGCAGACTGCTGGACAGATCATCGTCTTGTTATCACCAAGCTCAACTTACATATACAACCCTAAAGACGCCCACAGGGAAAGAAGACCCCTAAACGTCTAAATACCCCTAAGTTGAAAAGCCCCAACATTAAGAAACCTTTTGTGGACGCTCCGGCAGAACGGATGGAGTCCCAAACTATTGGAAAATGACAACGTCGAAGCAAACTGGGCATGACTTAGATCGATGTTGTACTACATCCTTATGCACCAGGGGTTTGACACAGATTACAGCTTTTGTACGTTTTGCACAAAAACGGGACAACGCACTCGATAACGGGCTAAGTGTGGGGGAGAGAGGGCATAACTTTTTTCCTAAGAGAATTGATAAGTGAAAGAAAAAACAATTCAGTGGGAAATGGTAATAAACCTTATTATCCGAGATATTAAAAGAAAGGTTTGATGACAACAAAAATAACACTTAGTTTTTAAAGTTAAAGCAAATATTAAAGACAATAAATCAGTAATCATTCTGTTTAGCCTTTTGACAATTTCTCGTGGGGAGCAGGGTAGGGCAGTGTATTTGACACACCCCCCCCCCCTTTTCCGTTAATTTTAAAGGATTTTTTAATGGTATGTATCAGTACTTGGATCCGAAGAAACTCAAACGTAGCAGAAAATAACAAGGAAAAAATCACCTATTAGTTCATTTTAAATTAACAATAGAAAACATAGATCATACTCACGCAATTTTTTTAAAAACTGCTTTGTACTGTTTTTAACGAGGGGATGGGGGTCGGGGGGTTTGGATCAGTTTTGTCATATTGAAGGTTTAGTCAAGTCCCGGCAATAAAAACATACGACTGGTAGACGATCAGGGGACACAGTAATCCGGGACACAAGATCTGACATCCAGACTCTGCAATTTATTGTTTTAAGGAAACACGGGCAAAAGTCTTTTTCAATTAAGCCAAGGAGAGAAATTCTTCGGTAGTTATAACAATGACTTCGGTCCCTTTTATTTTTGTAAATGTTACGATATAAGCGTCTCATGTCCTGGGGAATGTGACCGTTTTTCCCAACAAAGACAGAGGAGCTCATGTATGGGCTGAAGTAGTATTGTTTTTTTTTCATTTTTGAGGACTTCCGTGGGAATGCCGTCAATCCCTGGTGCCTTCCCATCAGCAAGGTAATCAATTGCTTTGTCAAGCTCCTGCAAAGTATCCTCTGCATCTAGTTCTTCCATTATTGTCAAGATGGGAATATTATTCAGAGCGGTCTAAGACCACATTCACTGTTGCGTATAGTTTAAGAAAATGCTCTATCCAACGCCGAAGTTTTGGTTTTAGATAATTTGACCAGTCTTGGAATTGAGCGGTGCTATTTTTGAAGGGTGTGGACCTAATGTCCTCTTGATGCCCTCGTACACGTTCCTAGCATTCCCGTTGTCGGAAGCCCATTGGATACAGTTGCAAAGGTCCAGCCAGTAAGTGTTGGGACAGTGGCGAGCCGTTTGCTGGGATATTTTTTTGGCGTTTAATAGAGCCTGTAGTGTTCGAGCACAAGGGGCATCTCTTTGTATCAGTAAATATTAATCATTTTCCCGTTTTTTGAACAATTTCGGTGTTCGTAAATTCACGTGTCAGCCATCTTGTTGCTAACCTGAAGTGCAATCGTTTCTTTAATATGAGCTATATAAATACAATTTCAAACAGAGCTTATGCATGGATATTTCAATTAAACACAAATAGCGACATTTCAGTTTGTGTGTGACATAATTAGTAGGTTTCTGAATTTAAAATAGTCCATTTTGGGCAATTTCCTAAATTCGTTAAAAAAAATATGAGCTGTATATGTATAATTTGAAAAAAGAGCTATTGCATTGGGGTATCAATCGCTACAAGTGTGTGGTCCAACCTTTTGAAAATCCTTGCTGCTCACATTGACAGCTGTATGTGGCCTGCTCACGGATCGAAAAACCTTCTAATTTATTCGTGTACAGAAAAATAAAAAACATTTTCAAGACAAAAATTATTTCAAAAAATTTTTTAAAACACAAAGACTTTCTATATTAGAGTGGCATGCTGGATTTCTGCTAGTTTTAACATAATATTAATGTTTTACACCATCCTTAACCCTTTGAACCCTTGGCTCCTGGGCCTAAAATACCCCTGCCCCTGGGCTCCTGAGAAAAAAATGTCCACACACGGACACACAAGCAAACAAAGTCAAATGATTATAAAATTAAATAAATTTTATTTATTTCAATATAATTGTGTCTTTTAGTAGTCCATTAGTATTATAAAATGTCTAAAATTTTCTTAGAAATGTTGTAAAATGGCATAGTAGAAGTTCATTTATACGACCCTGATTTTTCATAAAAGCCATGGCTAGAACTAGGGGTAGACGTTGTTTATTTTATTTCCTAAGCACACATCGATAGCACTAGTCACTAGTTGAAGTAAATTGATCATCACTATCATTATATATTTGTTTATTTCATTTTTCAAAAGAAAATAATAATTCTTTGAATTATTCACATTATCATAAAACTACTCTAGCTTGTGTACTTTAGAATTTTTTTTTTTTTTTTTTTTTTTTTTTTTTTTTTTTGGCATTATCGTCACCTCTATAGAGCTAAAAAGACTAAAACGTAACAAAAACAATGCATTCATGGGCGTGGCCATTACTGTGACCTTTCGCAAGTCACGTGATAAACCATGAACTCAGTATTTACAACACATTTTACATACGGACTGTCGATCTATGGTAAGGTATGGGAGACCGATATATCGGTCTGGCGGGGTGTGGGCTTTTAAGGCTTTTAAATTATATTTAGCTCATAAAAAAGAGGGGAGGGGAGAATTTAGGTCCCCGGTCCCAAAACGGAATATTGTAAAATGTGTGTAATAATTTAGGAACATTTGAATTTTTTTACAACAATTCACAAACTTTTCATCACTTTTG